>OX439046.1:11924014-12389745 GCA_949317995.1 Acholoe squamosa | reverse complement strand
CAGCAGGATATCTGCAGCCGCCTCGATGTTCACCTCGGGGCCAGCCCTCATCAGCCTGGCGTTCGAGGGAGCTGTCAAGGTGTGGGTCACATGTCTGGTCAGTAGGTCCATCTCCCTCTGTGCATGTGCATCGTCTGCAGCCTTGCCAGTGCCTTCGCATCCCCAAGTTCGGCCAGTTCCTGATCTGTCTCATAGATCTGTCAGTCGATTGTCCCTTCCGGACGGGCTGATACCTCTTTCCCCAACCATGTCTGCTCTGTCTCTATTCTCACGCTTTCTGAAGTCACAGCCTCCCTTTGATCTTTCTCAGCGGGAAGTCTGGCGGGACCAGGATGGACTCGTGGCCTCATTTTAGACCCTCAACCTTCCTCAGCAAGTCCCTATGCACCACTTTCTTTCTCCCCCCTTCCTTTATCTCAAACACGGGACCACCCAGAGCCCTGCTGATGGTGCATGGCCCGGCGTAAGGATCGATTAACTTGCCTGACTTGCCCTCCTCCCTCAGGGGTACTAGGTAATAGACTATGTCCCCTTCCTCTAGGGTCTCGCCCCTCACTCAACCTGCATAATTTCTTTCTTGTCGCCTCACACTCTCTCCTGCTTCTCTTCTAGCGTACTCGTGGCTGGCCGCCATACGATGTTGCAGTTTGGCCGCAAAATCCATGGGGTCCCTGGGCATGGCCACCGGTTCCAAGGGATATAGTAAGGAGAGAGGGGAAGCCGTCTCTCGACCCATCATAAGGAAGTTTGGCGTCTGGTTGGTCGAAGCCTGTACCCACGACCTGTATGCAGCCATTACAAAAGGCAGTTGCCCATCCCAGTTGGAGTGGTGATGGTCAACCGTCATGGCCAGCATGGCCTCCAGCGTATAGTTAAACCTCTCCACCAGCCCGTCCAACTTAGGGTTGTAGAAACTCGTCCTAGTTTGCACAGTCCCCAAGAGCCTGTGGACTTCCTACAAGAGTGTGATTGAAAGTTACGCCCCTGGTCAGTATGAATCACGCCTGGAGGCCCCAGACAACACACAAATTCAGTGACAAAAGCCCATGCCACCGTCCCCGCCTCCTGGTTTGGAATGGCCACCACTTCCGCCCACCTTGTAAAATAATCCATAATTACCAAGATGTGTTGCCCCCCCCTCGGTCCAGGGAAGCGGCCCAATAATGTCCATGGCTACCCTCTCCAGGGTCCTCCCCACAGGCCTATGTTTCAGTTTCATCATGGCCCGAGCCGGGGGGTGGGTATCTTTCTCTTCAGGCACTGTTTGCAGTTAGTGCACCACCTCGTCACATCTTTGCGGTAGTCGGGCCAGTAATAGGCCTGTTGTACTCTCCGCATGGTCTTATCCTGACCAAAGTGACAGGGGCCCCATGCGCATCATGCATCACCTCCTCTCAGCAGGGGACCAAGAGCTGGAAAAGGGCCGCCCCCCTGGCTCCCACCAGATCCTACCCAGCAGTCCACTCCGCTTCTCCAGCCTTCCTAGCTGGCTGACAAGAGCCCTCACCTCGTAAGGCTTTCTGGCCATTTCCTCCTCCTCAGGGGTGTTTCTGCCTTTGAGCCAGGCGGCCACCTCCTGTAGCGGGGGGTCCTCCCCCTGGTATTTCTCCCAGCCCTCCTTGAGCCCTGTCTCTACTCCCACCTGACTTGGTGTGACCAACCTAATGGATTCGTCCTAACACACTGGTGTCGTCCACCCACACTGCCTGCACGGTCGTTGGGAGAGACCGTCCGCATTACCTTGATTCCTGCCCGGCCTCTGCTCCACAGTGTAGTTGTACATTCGGGTTCTTTGAATCCTAAGAGCCATTTTAGGGCCGCATGGTCGGTCCGTATCAAAATGGGCCTGCCCACCAGGTAGTGCCTAAACTTTTTAATGGCAAACACCACTGCTAGCATCTGCCTATGTGTAACGCAGTAATTCCTCTCCAGTAGATTCAGTGTGCGACTGCTGTACGCGAGTACCCTCTCCTGTCAGGCCTGTACTCCCAGGTCGCTTGTGTCAGAGTCGATTACTAGCTGCCCCTCCCCTTGTGGATAGGCCAGGATGGGGGCACTAGTCAAGTGTACCTTCAAGGCCTCAAAAGCCTCCCCGCATGCTCTGTCCTAACTGAACCTTCTATTCTTCTCTGTCAGCTTGGAGAGGGGTCGAGCCAGGGCCGCGAAGACTCTCACAAAACCCCTGTAATACCCGAACAGACCCAGGAAGCTCCGCACCTCCCCGACAGACTGTGGTACTGGCCAGTCACTGACTGGGTTTATCTTGGTCGGATTGGTCCCAACCCCTTCAGAATCGACCACATGGCCCAGGAATGCCCAGTTTTACCTTCAATCCCAACCCTTCCAGCTGTCCCAGCACCTCCTCTAATCTGGTCAGGAGCGAAAATGATGATGTCGTCCAAATATCCAAGCATTCCCATCACTGCAGTCCCCTAGTCACAATTTCCATTAGCCGTTCGAAGGTGCTGGGCGCGTTGCACAGGCCGAAGGGCATGACCTTGAACTGATAAATGCCCTGGTGTGTCACAAATGCCGTTTTCTCGCTGTCGTCTGGGTGTACGTTCACCTGCCAGTATCCCGCTGCCAAGTCGAGGGTCGAGAACCAACTCGACCCCGCCATTGAGTCAAGCGAGTCTTGTATGTTGGAAAGGGGGTAGGAATCCTTCACCGTCAAGTCATTTTGCTGCCTGTAGTCCACACAAAACCTCACCCTACCATCTTTCTTTTGGACTAACATTACAGGGGACCCTATGGCCCATATGCCTCCTCTATGACTCCCCTTTTCAACATATTCTCTACCTCCTCTGCCACCACCTCTCTCAAATGAGGGGCCAACCTCCTAGGCGGGGCACATACCGGCGCCGACTCCCCTGTCTTAATGTGATGTTGGATAAGTGTGGAGTGGCCGAGTTCCCATTCCTCTAGTTGAAAAGCGCTCCTATGTTCCAGCACCTCCTCTCGGCCTCCGATCACTGTTGTCACTCGCACTGGTCACCCTACATCGACCACCGGCGAACCTATGCCCCTCCACCACTTGCGTGAGAGTAAATTGACTGTCGCCCCTGTGTCGACGAATAGCTGTATATCGTGGCCCCACAACCTCCCGGTCAACTCCAAACCATTTTATGAATCGAGGGCACTCCCGTTTAAAGTGTCCCTCCTCCCCACATTCAAAGCAGCCCTTCCCGAATGAGGCGCGACTACCGGGCCGCCCTCTCAGGCCCCCATCTTTCTGACTAACTTTGGCCAGCAAATTGTCGAATTTCCCTTGCAACCACTCCTCAAGGGACTCCTATATCCCTTGTACATCGGGAGGGGATTCCATTGCACTTACTCTGCTGTCACTGGTCCTATTCCTGTCAAAGAAGGCCTGTCCCTCGATTGAAGTCTGCACTGCCGCCTCCAAATCCTTAGGTCGGGACTGGAACACCCAAAGTTTCAACTCCGGGTCCCTTAGACTCTCGAGGTACCTATCCTTAGCCATGGCATTGACGGTAGCCGCGTCTGCCACCGGGTAAGCCAGGCGAGTAAGTCGCTTAACATCTTCCAACAGGTTATGCAAACTTTCGTCCTTTTGCGTAGTGCGATTCCTTCACAAGGCTTTATACCTCTCAACTTGGATAGGCAGCTGAAACCTGTTAACCAGTGCCTCCAGCAATAGCTTATATCCCTCGGCCGACGAGGGATATTAGCAGTCTGTGAGCCACCACTGCCAAGCTAATTCCCAGAAACGTCCCTGCCTGAGCCTCTGTCCAGCTATTCACCTAGACACACAGGTTGAAGTGGGTCAGAAATTCTTCCAGGTTTGAGGTGCCGTCATACTTCCCGGGCATAACGTGGCACCGACGTACTCCCCTATGAGACTCCTTGTACAGTTATGCCGTTGGTTGCTTGTTCCGCGGCTTGACCTGTCTCCTCCACTGACCCATGTCGACCAGTGGGGTCGAAGACATTGTTGCGCCGCCAGCCATCCCGGTTCCCCTCATGTAATCCTTGTCTCCACTCCTCATAAGCATCACTGAAGGCGCTTCTCTCCCCGGATCTCCTGACTTCCGGGGTGACAGCAGGCGGTGTCACCTTCTGACCGGGTCGCCTCAAAACTATATCCTCATCCACCAACTCCAGCAAGCTGCCCCTCCTGCCTGCTCCTAGTCTATCCTCTAGCGAGCTCCTGTTTATACCATCGTCTGTGTTCTCTTATACCGCCATGATTTGTCCTGGTATGAGCTCAGCGACTTGTATACTTCCTCACCATCGCAGGTCGACACCTGTCACCACTGTAATAAATATGGTCGGACAATAAACACAAGTGCATATACGGTATCAGAGTATAATGTTCTTTATTCAAGGACCACAACCCAGTCCACCCTGTGGGTATGGGCATACGCTCCGTCCTCCTCTAGTTTTCACTCGCAATCTCGTTGCTCCCCTCTCTTGATTCCGAGTCCCCGACCCTTTGCTGTGCCCTCCCTTCCTCCTGCTCCTTGACTCAGACTAGGTCTGAGAGAGCCTGACCCGCTCGAACCATTCCTTATATAGTCCCAGATTTGTATCAGATTTGTTTATATTCAGCTGATATTTATACTCGTATTTTTCCAAAGTATGACTAGACGAGGCCTTGCATACAACAAAAAAGTGACCTACCTACCTCAACTTTTTGAACCATGCTACCAGAAAATCAACATTTCTTTGGCCCAAGGAGTTATAGGGAAGCATTTTGAATCATTTTGTAGCGTTGTTTTTTTTTTCTTGTCTGGGTGGTATATAAATTCTTACTACAAAAAAAAACAAGGATCCTCGATTAGCCTAAGTCCCATCCCTTAACTTAAAAATTCCATACATACTTCTTCTATCATTCCTAACAGATAGCTAAATGTTTATCATGTTTATCTTTCAAATACATGTTGAAGACTAAACACATAGAGACTGGATGTGTTTAAACCCAAACACCTAAACACTATGGTCTGTAAGTGTTTAGGTGTGTAAGTAGTAGGTGTGTAGGTTTAAGACTATGTGCTTAGAATCTGATGGTGTTTATCTGTAAGTATTTGAATATCTTAGGTATGTCAGGATCCATATATATATATATATATATATATATATATATATATATATATATATATATATATATATATAATATATACATATATATAAGCTAGTGTATTAATCGAGTGTACCGGTGATAATGGTATTAACTGTTGATAATAAATTACATATCAATAAAAGTGTACTGGTAGTAAATAGTATTTAACCATGGATAGTAGTTACATAATAATAAATGTGGAATAGGAGAAAGAAGTGGGTTTGGTGACAATTGACTTTGTCAATATCAATTGTATACATGGCTTTATTTATAAGACAATAAATATAACAATATCACAATAAACAACAATTCAATAATTCATAAATATACATATAATCACAATATAAGACAAAAAAACAATTAAATTAAATTTTTAGCACCACCCAGCATGTGTGTGCTGTTCGAGCATATGAAGCCAATTGACCGTTAGTTCAGCTGTTGGGGCTTATATACTGGAGAACATGTTATGATGACGTCATAGATATCCATGCGCCCTGGTGAGAAGTAGTACCTACGCCTCACACATTAATTATAATAGTATATAGTTCCATATATAATTGAATTGAATATAAGCAACGGGTCCATCAAACAAGATAACAGGCACTAAAAATTAGTTACTCTTTGCTCTTGCTAGGGACAGAATTAATACATCCAAATGAAATACAGATGGAATAATTAAGCGTCAAACAAGAATGAAGAATACATTTCTTTTTATGAATGTGACTCATGTGGAACCTAGGCTATAGTCCACGGTGTGAGTGGTTGGTTGGTGTTGAGTGGAATATAATGGAAGGAGAAGTAACCAGGCTGAGATAAGATGTCATGGTATACATGACATCAGCTGTTGGTTGCCGTATCTAAAATGGGTGCATGCATTATTTAAGATGGTTCACTAAAACAGGCAGAGGCCAATTTCCGCAGAATTCATCCACTGATGGATATGGGGGATTAGGATAAGGTGACTCAGCAGGAGGCTGCATTCGCAATATCTGCCTTGATATTAGGCCAAGACTCTAACAAAAAGCGAATTAAATAGGAAGATGCAGACACAGGATGTCAGGACCATCAAGAGAGGCCAATACATATATTTTCTAGTTTGCCTAGATTTGTCCCCTGACAGCACTTTCTTGCTGACTTTGCCCGAATTATGAAAAGAAAAAAAAAAACACATTTTTGGTTGACAAAAAATCTCTTGATTTTTAACGGAAATTCTTCACTTCTCTGTTCATGAAACTGCTGTTCCCGACCAATTTGTATGCGAAACAGCATGAAATTTCGGACTTTTCTAGAAATGTACATTCGGAAGTGCAATATTGAATGAACAGCGCTGGAGGGCATTTCTCAGGATGGTACAATTAGATGCAACCAGTACGACTTAAAGTGAGTGTGAGTGAGTAATAGATGTTTAACGCCATTTCGACAGCTAAGGTCATATTCATGGCGTAAATTACATTACACAATTTCAGAGGAATGTATCAATGCCCACGCATATGTGCACCACATACATCTGAGGGGATAGAAAAGAGGAGATATAGACCCTTTTAAGTCCGCTAGGGAAGCCCTACGACTTGAAGTCCGTCAATATCAGAGTGTGTTATCGTAGCAAACACACTACGACTACTCTGTACAATCAGCACTTATATAGGGAAGTAATTACATAGGGTTTGGTAGGGCAGTTGTACAAATGTAATTATTAGCAACCACTAGATGCAGGGCTATAATGGCATTTAACTGAGGGATCAGCTTGAAGGTGATCTAGTCGTACCATTTTGAGAAATTCCTTCCTGGAGTGTAAATATGATTTCATTGCTTGCCTGTATTTATTAGTCTAGTCATTTGTCTGATGCTAGCAAGTCTCTTTGAGGTTTAAATGTTCCGTCTCCTTTGGGGAAGACAAACAATTCTTAACCTTCACTAAGGCAAAGGAATATATATGCTAACTTGCGGAACTGCTAACTCCATTTAAAGGAATATATGGGAGGTGGTAATACTGTGTATGAAATTTAATTTGCTGTTATTTATAATCCTAAATGCGTAAATGAAGACACTGAAAGATAATATTTCCTGCATGCCTACCACTGGGTTTGTGTTCATTTAGCAGTCACATTAATACGTTATTGCAATGCTTTTCTCCAGGCTCTATATAGTAGGTTTGGCCTTTAAGTCAAGTAAAAAAGAGTAAAGCTATGATTTAAGGGTTTTACCAAAGGGTGTTGATAGTATAACAATGGAGGCTGTTGTCTAAGTAATCTATGCCACATGAAGTGTAAGGCTCAGTGTCAAGCATTCCCTTTAATGCTTTCACACAGGATTGTAGTCAACACATTGTTTCATTGACCACGTGATATGTTCATGATCTACCCTTATTCCATTAAGGACATGAAGTATCTAATTGGGATAATGTTATGTTATTTGTGGATTTTTTTTTTAATCTAGTATGACCTTACTTGGTATCAGGTTTTTCTATATACTTCACATTATGCCCTATACCATTTTGGTATTATGGGCTTGTCATAATATGGGTTAGTGCCATCAAATGACTGACAGGTGAAGAATATTGGTTAAGAGCTACAGATCGGTAAATTATGCAAAAAGCATGAGATATGATATATATGGTATCTGTCAAAAAAGAGTATATTTTACATCCGTTTCATCTGGTAAAAGATTTCTTAAAAAAAGAGTAAAGAAAGGGTAGTATAAAATGTACTGATCACATGTGGAGGAGACTACAACCAATCATGGCTTCCAATAAGTAGCAGAACGGGCCTGATTACGTTATACTAGTAGGTAGCTGCTCTGGCAATAGAAGCAATCAAAATATTGAGAATTGGATGCCATAACTTGTGAACACAGTTCTCACTTGGCAATGAAATGGTGATCGGTTCAAGGCTGAAATGAGACCTCTTTGTATGAGTTACATGTGCTCAAGTAGGAGATTTTGGACGATGGTTAAATAAATCAGCTATCACAGCTGCCCGGTTAGCTGAGTAGAAAGAGCACTTGACCGAAGGTTGACAGATCTGGTCCGAGCACTTCCACACCATTTTTTCAGCTGGAGACACACCCAATTGATAAAAAAAAATGGAACAAACTGATTTTTCATGTTTTAATGTTTTCATTACATTTTTCTTTTCAAGTATCATGGGATCTATAGAGATATTTATGAATATTGGTAATGCTATGAGAGGATGGGAAAAGTAGCCATCACATCCTCAGAATAGATCCATCAACCTTCAGATCATATAGTGTACTGGGCTAACCCATGTGGTCCCCAGCTGGCTGCCCCGACATTTACCAGCTTTTACCCATCTCGGCCAGCCTTCATGCCCAGAGGTCTCCCATCCTGGGCCCATGTGGTCATGCTGGCTGGGTCTAATATAGTCCTTGGATCTCAAAATATATACAGTCATATCTTGCTACCATTTAAACTTTTTTATGCAGCTGTAATAGCTTAGAAATGGTAGGCAATATAGGATAAGTACAGTGAGACCTTGATAATCCAGCCCTTGATAATCTGACATGTATACACGGGATCCGGCCAGGCTGAGGCTTGGACATTCCAATACAAATCTCTTGTAATATGTTTTGATAATCTGGCAGTTTTGAGATCCGGCCAATTTTTGTCTGTAACAGGGGTGGCCGGACTATCAAGGACTTACTGTAGCATTATGGACACCATTTTGATTTTCCGTGCGGGCACAAAGGGGATTTTTGGGAACTTTTAGTATGTGTTTTAGGACCCTTCAGGGCATCTTTCCTGAGAAAACCAGCTTGTTCCTCATTTGATTAACCTGAAAGTCTATAATTATTAGTGACCATGATGACAGGATGTATTGACATTAGAGTGAGTGATCCTACTATTATCTGAAGAGGTCTAGCTGTACCATCTTGAGAAATGGCTTCCTGTTCAATATTATACAGCGTGCACTGCCCCAGTAGTCATTATGCATTTTGACCACAATCAAAATCATCTTGATATTCAATTTATATTTTCTCAACAAAGGATTAAGTAAATCAGATTTATAAATAGAATACCAGTCTTGCAATTCAAGAGTGAGCCACTAATGGCTTGATGGTGAATTGATTCCTGCATGGTGAGACTTATAAAGTTATGGTTAAAATTATAAAAGAAAACGGGTAACAATATAGTAGGACTCAACTTAAAAATATGCCAAGATCATTTGAAATAAAAAGTAAAGTCTGAGTCTAGAGGGAAAAGAAGTACAGGGGCTGAACTGATCTGATGACATAGATTAATTCCCCTTCTCCATGATTTATAAACATCTTCCAGTTCTCATTCCAAAGTACAAAGAGCACCCGTGAATACAAATCAAATGATACCAAAATTACTTTTAGCAAGTGTAAATCTAAAAGAAAAAAAAAAATGAATGCCTCTCCACATAAGTTATTAGAATCATTGTTGCTATAATAATACTAATGGCCAACATCTGCTACACCTTTCTTGATTTATTTTCAGTTCAAATTTGCGTGAAACGGCCCATTGAGATGTAGTTGCATATATCATGGGACATCCACTTATTGGTAGACTGACCAGGCAGGAGAACCATTGAAGAGGAACTGTTTTATAGATAAGTCATTAATAGCTGATTAGAATCATTTCAATATTTGAGACTAAGGCCTTCCAATAAGTTGTTTGTTTTGCAAGAGTAGGCAGTACGCCCCTTAACAGTCTATTGCTTAGAGGGATTTGCAAGTGATCCTGTTCAAATTCCTGTTCCATACTTTGAGCATTGATACTTCATGCAAAATGAAACCTTTGGGAGTATTGAACAGTTAAAATGTGTTGTTGTTTTAGTTGTGGTTCCAAAGCAATGATCGCTTGAATATATTCTGTGCACTAGTATTTGGTACGCCATCACCTCCAGTCAGCAGAGGCACTTATGCCTTTCTGTCACCACGCCATAGATGTACTGAATAATTTTTCATCCTGAATGTGGGTTGTGAAGAAGGTCAAAGATCAGGTGCTGCATTTTGAACGAACCACCCATGTAATATCAAAGTCTACAGGGAGAAAGAGGATCTAGGTGACAGATGTGGGAAGATCAAGGTGACATTTTGACAGCTTGAGATTGTATTACTACCCTGCTATCTTTAATCAAACCCAAGTACAGGAAGGGGTGACTAGTAGCAGAGGTAGATAAAATACATAGTGAGATGTATCCTGCTGAATGATTTTCTTTCACTTGGCATGACATTGATATTATTTTCTTCTGTTGCTGAAGTAAATGAATATAGAGACTGGTCTAATTGTTACTTGCTCAGATGCAAAATCCAGTCAACCCGAATTAAGTAGTAATGTGGTTTGTAAAGTATTGGAAACCGAGAGCTACTATATTAAAAATAAAATAGAAAAAAACATTTTGTGTATAATGGACCCATCATGTGTGGCACAGCTTTTATCCCATCATCATTATAGTGAGTAGAAGAATAAACCTCGGAATTGGTCGTGGTATGCTAGGTACTCTGAGGGAAAAAGAAAAAAAAAGAAATTGGGGAAACTGGTGCAGCAACCTTTAACCACAGCTATTACCTGGCAATAAAATGCAATCCGTTTAGGGCTAAGATGAAAGTGAGATATGTTACAATAGGCAATAGGGAGGTTAAGCAGTCCTATCTTTATTTCAACCTAGAAAATACAATTCAGCAGCACATTGCTCATGCACTAGGCCAGCAACATAATGAAGAGTCTTTATCCATAGGCCTATATCTTTTTTTGGGCTAGTTTATTGCAAAACCGCAACGAAAAATATATACAACATTCAAAACAATTTTAATAAAAGTCCCAATTTTATGTAACAGCAAGAGTAGCCTTGAATGAGCTAACTCAATCAAATTCAACATCTGGCATCAAAACTACATTTTTGCTATAATCAGCCAAATTGTCACCATCTGCTACAGCTTTGATAATAATAGCTAGTATTGAGATGGAATTCCTCAGTAAAATGGTAACCATGGGGATACTCATGCACAGTGAAGGACACTCAAATATTGATAGTCTGTGTAGGTGGGAAAAGCACTAAAGAGGAATTATAATCATGAATAGACCATGGATAGCTGATTAGAATCATCTCAATCATTGTCTACTTGTTCAGTGTCGGATACGGTAGTACCTTCTGTCTCTCCACTTAGAAGTGTCACTTTACTGCTGCTTTGTTGGGAAGCATCACCGGTTCCCTCATCTGGAAGTGGGGCAACAGGTTTCTCTGGTTCATTCAAAGAGAATGAGGCCAGCTTGCTCTCAAATGACTGATTTGCACTTTCGTCCACCTCCATCAGATCATTCTCCTGCTGTGTCACAGGTGACAATGCCTCCTGGTCCGGGAGTGCATCAAGACTCGGCGTCAACCTATCCTGGTCACTGGATAGCTTGGCTGCAGTTAAGGATTCTTCAGCCATAACTGAAGGAATCGATCCGGGGAGTCAATACATCTCCTTTCCTGACTTAATGGCCTCAGGGGCCGACAGGGAAAGGAGCCGCCTTCCTAAGAATTGGACTCTGTGGTTTACAACACCTTTTAGTAGCAAATCAGATAGCGGACGAAAAACTTGTCCGCCCCAATCGACTACTAAAAAACAATATGGACACACGCCAGGTACCGTGACGTCATTTCAACAGTCACAAGCGGGGTCACAAGAGGTCAACCAAGACTGGATGCCATGACATCACATGGCAAAGCTAGTTGCGGAACATAAACAAACTAAAGCTAATCCACCAGATTAGCCATCCACTACCCACTGGTACATCATACACCTCCCGGGTCAGTCGTTACCCATTCCTCTTTACACAAATAGGACATCATACTTGTTGTGTTTACAGGTTAGGTCACTGCAGTCTCTAGTGAGATGAGGACTGCATTGGACGACTACCCCTTCCTTGGATAGTTCCTTTTCGGACCTGACAGTCTGAAGAGCCTTCTCTAGGGATCCTGTAGCCTTCAGGACCCCTTTCCTCTTCTTCTTGTCTACCTACCGAGACTTCACTACCACGCTTAGTCTGTGTTAACGTTGGTGGTACTTGGTTTGACACCTTCCTAGGTCTACCCTCCTCCTTTCTGGTGTCGGGTTCCTCTCCTGGTCTGCGAAGGTCTCCCTCCCAGACCATTCTCTCAGTCTAGCAACATTGGAGTTATAAAATTATTCAAGGTCTGATCTGATGATAACTGTACAATCACTAATAATTTGAGTTACAGTGAATTGACCATCGCAATTGGATGCTAATCTAATATGTCTGAGTGGTTCGTATAACATCAATGCTCTATTTTTGCATCTTCAAATCCACATGGATCATATCCCACTTTCTGCCAGCGAGCACTCTTTTCCAAATCAATCTGAACAGACTTATATGCCTTCTTGAATCTGTCTCGTAAGCATTCGACAAATACTACATGACAAGGTAATTAAGGGTCCATTCCTACAACCCTGAATACCAGATCAGCAGGCGTTATCAAATCCTCTCCGAATACTAATAGATTCTGTGAACAATTAGTACTTGAATGCACCGTACTGTTATAAGCATGTGTCACAAAATCCCATTGCTCTTCCCAGTCATCCATATTTTCATTCACGAGTGAATTCAGAACCTCTGAGGTCGATATGGCTTAGCTCTAGTCTTACAAATAGCTAGATACTCGGACATACCCTGCATACTGCAGCATTAGCGGCACACCAAAGGTCAGTACCAATCCTTTCACAAAGCCCTCAGCACAGGTACAGCTTTATGATCCAGTAGTGGAAAGACTTTAGTATACTTAGTATAATAGTCACACACTACCATCATACTCTAGAATGCCTGTAGGGTTCATACTTACCTGCCAGTAACCAGATTGTAAATCTAGGGTACAAAACCAACTGTTACCTCCTAGTGAGTCTATTGTCTCATTAATTTGAGGCAATGGATACGGATTCTTTTCCGTTACTCCATTTAACTTCCTGTAGTCTATACAGAATCATATGGTACCATCTTTTTTTTTCCTTACCATGCACACAGGACTACTCCATGGACTATTTGACGGGACTATGATGTCCTGTTCTTATTGATTTCCTCCTCAGCTACACACTTTTTTGCCAGAGGTAATCGTCGATACTGAATCTTGAAGGGTTCCACATCTCCAGTGTCCATGCTATGCTCAAACTTGGTGATTCTACCTAATGGTGCACCAGGTTTAGAAACGGCAGTCTTGTATTGCTCAAGCAATCCAAGCAGTTCCTTCTTAGTACTTAGTACTCAGGTTTGACACTGGTACTACAGTCCAGGATGCATTTGCTACCATAGTGTCTACCAAAGTCAATCCGATACTAGACAAGGTAATTACATCTGGCTCTATCACTGCAGCTTTGTTCTGCATAGCCGGATCACTCCTTAAGAGCACATCACAGGCTACCCCTGCTGGGATCCGAATGGTATGGGCGACGCTCGCCATACTACTTACTTGTCTCAGTACACATCGCACCAGCACCACACCATACAGGGAGGCAAAATCCAACCCAAGGTACCCTTATCTGATATATCCACAACAGTGGCACTCATGACATAGTCATGTATTCCATCCAGTTGCAACTTAACACAAGTTCTACATATGTTTGCATTCTACTGCCATCGGCCGTCTGGGCATTTCCTCCCGATAAGAGAGTATCATGCACATCCGGAATAAGATCATAGATACAGCAGTGGCTAGCACCCTTATCAATGAGAATCTCAGTAGGTCTTCTGTTAACAGTAAGGCAAACATACCACCCCCACATTTAGAAGGGAAGGCGTGTCCATGACAATAGGAATGTCATTGTTCACACCAGGAGTCAATCCACTTCCTTTTAGGAATTCCAAACACGGATGACCCTAGGGTAGGTGGGCAATACCAACCCTGGCTAACTCGTAGCTGCCTACCTTCACTGATATTGGGTTTCCCATGTGCTCCGTGGGCACTTGGTATATCGGTCTCCCTTACCTTCCGGCTACTTCCAACCACACCCGTGTTAAGCGAATCTGTTACTGCATGCAAACCTTTATCACGGATGGTGATATCATGGCAAGAATTGTCATCGGGATCCCCTTGCTTGCACAAGGAGGGACCCCTACTCAGTTTTCCTCAGTGACTACACCAGAGACACCTCCCTGTGTCCTTGGTACAGATTTCTCTGCTGTACATTCGGCAGCATAGTGTCCCAATGTCTGGCATCTGAAACATCTTCTCTGGGATTTATCCACTCAGGACCTTCTCAGAGCATCAGTTAACCGAGCACCTAATGTCTCTACCAAATCCATAGGGACAACAGAAGCCGCCACTGTGGGTGGGGTTCGAGAGATATTATGACTTACTGAGGGACAGCAAACTACAGTTTTACTGAAACCAGGTTTATCTTTGCCTTTCGAGCCTACTTTACGATACCGTTTTTGATAGTAATACTTTCCGGTCACATTATCATCGGAAATATTATCCTCTTCAGAATTGACATCCTGAAGCTCTACAGGTGCTACCTGGAATGGTCCTGGAACCATAGCAGAGATCTCCCGGTATTGTAATGTGGCAGCCCATAACAGATTGTGAGACAAACCCAATAATCTTTTCTTCATACCATAACCATCTATTGCAATGAAGAGGTCACTGAAGGAAGTCTCATCCTTCCATGATTCCCAAACCACTTGTTTGTGATCAGCATCTCGCAATCCATCATAGAATTGCGTGAACAATTCTTGCAGGTAGCAGTTGATGCCCACATTTTGGATGCATTGACTTCTATCAAAGAAACCCTGCATAGCTGCTGGCTTGGAAGTCCTACAATAAGGTTTCCTACGATCTCCTCCTGATCCGGATCCTCTGGATCCATGTCTGCCTGGGGCGCCTCCGGCATTACCTCCTGGAGGTCCATTACCTCCTGCTCCTGGAGCACCCCCAGAGGAACCTCCATTACCGCCAGAGTTTCCTGCTGATCCATTAGGTACATACCCTGGATTAGAACCATTTTGATTCTGTCCCTGGTTGAAACCACTCCCTAAATAGGAGACCCTGATTTTCCTGATCGGGGACCCTCATGTTGAGCTCCAGAACAATAATTATTCTGGCTATATCCGGAAGATATTCCTCTAAAGCTTCCAGATGCTCCTGATCCACCGAATGCAGGTGTTTTGTGCTACATTTCCTCTCAGTCCTGACATTGCCTGTTCTCCAGGTACCTGGGACAGGGCTATAGGTTGCATACCTGATGTCGGTTGGGTAGGTACCATGCCAGAAACCTATACTGGTATATCACTCGGGCTGAGGTTAGGTAGAGGTATCCAGCCGGAGTACTATGTCCGGGCTGAGTGTAAGAAGAGGGTGGTGTAAGCATACCTCTTACAGGTTCCGGCACTTAAGATGCAGGTGGTGGAGCCATACTAGGTGTAGTTAATACTACAGAAGCACTGGTCTGAGGTGGATTGATTTTATGACTCAGATCAGGTACCGGCAGTGCTCTTCCTACTGATGGATCCTGTCTCAGATTCACCGATAGAGATGCACTACTTATAGGAGTATGGACGGCCATGACAGTTGTAGTGAAACTGTCAGATCCTATCACTCCCCCAGAAATGGTTTTGATAACACACCGGAGCTCACATTTCTATCAGCACCCTCGGTTACAAATGGATTGTATCTGATAGGTGTACTATTCTGAGATGTAATCTGGGTCACTCCAGATTGATCTCTATTCGTCAACATTTTGGAAACCACATTCAGGTCTATATTACATATAGACTATTGTGTAGCTTCCACATATTTATCTAGAGTCAAAGCAGTCCTTTGCAAATCCTGTAACTCTTTAGTCAGAGATTCTCTGTCCTATTCCAGTTGTTCATTATAAGCTATAATACCCTGCTGGATTGTTTCATTATCCTAAGCTTGCTTGCTACATTGAAGTCTCAAGTTTTCTAGTTCACTTTGATAGTGTAGTACTTCAGCTTTGTAATTAACCTTATCAAGACAAAGCTGATCATTCGTATCAATGTAAGTTCTAATACAATCATGCCGGTTATCATACTCCTTATTAGATGATTTCCTCATTTCCTAGAGTTTCATTTCTTCATCTTGTAAGACACTCATATATTCTTTCTTCCTGGTTTCATATTCGGCTTGAAAAACCGACAAGATCATTTTCAAGTTGCTCTTTTCCAGATGCAACTTGTCTTTCACTCTGACTAAGACATTTAGAGTCTCATTCAAAGTAAAATATTTGTCATTCAGTAAGAAGACATCTGGTTGTCTGAACTCTTCACCTACGGGAATGGTGTAGGTTACATTGTCATCAATGGCACTGTAATCCCAAATTGGTAAACCTGATCTGGGAACACTATACAGTAATTCTCCAAATGTCACTCTTTTTGGTATTGGAGCCAGATATTCTGGGCTAGTGCTACCACCAATTTCAAACATCAAATTACTTAATTCTCCAACAAGACAATTCTGTCCTATCCGGGTACTCCTTCTCTGTATAGATTGTTCTCTACATACAGAGTCAGGAATATTCTCCTCACTATCTAACATATAATGATGGCCGGGTTCCCTCCAGGATCTGGAACTCACATCCTGAGGGTTTGAATGGGTCTGCACCGATAATGTACAATTCCCATTGTCTTGGACAATCCTTTGTCCATCAGGGTTAGATTCCTTAAGGTCAGCTAACCCATGTACTACCGGTTCAGACGTTATAGCGTCCGGGCTATACACCAGAATTTCGCTATCGGAAAGAAAGACAAGACAGTGATTCGAGTGTATGCCAACGTTTTTTATTTACACAAGTGGCTACCCGGAAGGTGTGGGGGCAGCTAATCTATATTCTATAAGTGTTCTAGACGGAGGCCTGAAGGGCCTCTGATGTAGCGACTGAGCCCTGGGTCATATATAGGTACCCCAGTGGTTGTTGCCACATGTCCCATAGCTCCAGATCAGTGTTGCAACCTATCCGAAGCCTTAGGAAGACCCAGCGACAGGACACACCCGCCACACCAGATGACACCTTATAATAATCCCATACCAGTATACAATAGCTTAGTTCAAAAATATCATATCATTCTCGGGTAGTCTAGTACGGCCTTGAAAGGTATAAAAGTTCATTCAACGGTGTTAAATGAAGAGTTTAAACAGCTACATGTAATGTGGAAGTTACATTGGTAGTTCTAGACAAACACAAGGTAATATCTCGGTTAAAAAAAATGTATACATTGCTCACTGTATGACATGGAAGTAAATTCTTACTTTAAAAAATGAGAATAAGAAAATGGTAGTATAAAATGTACTGATCTCATGTAGAGAAGCGTACATACAATCATGGTCCCCTCTGTATGCTATAGGGTAATAGAAGCAACGAAAATGGATGCCATAACTTTTGAACGCATTTATCACCTGGTAATAAAATCGTAATCGGTTTACTGCTGAATCATCCAGGTCTCAATTCAAAGGCCAAAGAGAACTCCTTATGAACACCATGAGGGTTCAAATAACATAATTCCCTAATTATATTTAGCAGCAAGGGTAATTATAGATGAGCTAACTTAATGAAATGGCATCAAAACCACTTAACACAGACAGTGTTGCTTTAATGATCATAATTGTCAGCATCTGCTACAGCTTTCTTACCAATAGTTTATTTTCAGGCCAACTCCCGTTGAAGAAGCCTTCTATTAAGGTACCACTGGATGTTATAGGATCCAACCTGTTGGTAGCCTGAGCAGGTTGGGGAACTATTAAAGAATAACTCATTTAGAGATAAATCATGAATGTCTGATTAGAATCATCTCAATGATTAGGACTTAGGCCTTGGGATTAGTTGCCTGTTCCACAATTTGATGAGTATTGAAAGCTGAATGCAAATTAATTTTTTGTTTAAAATATCAAACTGCTGTGTCATTTCAGTAATGGTCCCAAAACGATGATCACTATGATGCATTCTTTAGACTAGTACTTGGATAGCCATCTCTTCATGTCAGCAGAGGAATAACCAGAAAACCAGAAACAATGTTGGGACGGGATAGATTATCATCGGCTGAGACCATACAGTAAAGTATTGGGGATAGGATAAGCCAGGGGTCTATTGTACAAGTAAGAGTGGAAACATCCTAGATTTCCATGAAAATATGGGAAATTATTGACGGTCAATTAAGATTGCAACCAATGAATATTGATAAACTATGTGCTTCTACTTAATACGGTCAGATCCAGCACAAGTGACATGTTGCATGTGTTATACCTAAGGCTTCATCATTTTCTAAGTGCAGTATATATGTAATTGCCTTGCAAAATTCATACACCTGACATTGAAACCTGTGGACAATACATGTACATGCTCTGGAAAGCGATTCATAAGTAAAATAATTATCCTTTATAAAATTCATTCGCATAATTATGATCAGCTTGGCGAGAAAAAAAAATCATGATTGTTTTGATGCTATTCACAACATGCAGTATTGCATTTACTATGTAATAATTGTAAACGATTGCCATGATTATTCTGAGTATGAAATGATTACCAAGAAATTTCCTGCAAAGTCATTATTCACCTCCTGATTTGCCCTTCAATATTCATTGATCATCCTCAAGTACAATGGTGCCCACACACCTGTGATTCAGACTGTGCTTTCAAAAGTGCTGTACTTGATTTCTTGTTCAGTCATACCTGAGTGCTTTTTCAATGTCCTAAAGAAAAGTCACTTCAGTAGTACACACTCAGCACTTTTCATTAACTTTTGGAAACACATAAAAGTCACAAGGAAGTAGGTGCTGTTCAGACAGAGTGACTTCCTTTGTTTCAGAAACACCTCCATAGCAGTTGCTTTGTGCATTAACCAATTGTCCGTCATTCTATGACCATCTGGTGGAGCCTTGGTTGTGTACCTTTCACACATTTTTGTCAAACTCTGCACCCTTTTTTGCCAATGTCAGACTGTTACCACTTTACTATGCCCACAGTGTGAAAATAAATTAGGAGATTTATTACTTGCATGCTCGACTGCCTTTAATGTTACACGAGCCCTGAGATTTTGAATAGCTAGATACTGAATGAATATTTTCTGCATAGGTGTTAAAATTCTAATAAAGGTATCCAGACAGACCAACGTGTCTGTAGTTTTCAGATGCTTATAATATAAAGGTAACCTGACAGGTTGGGAAATTATGTGTCAGGCTTGCTGTCTCCCACAACTCTTGACTATATATTACCAATTCCATTAAAAGGCTATGGGCATGCCAAAATGGCCTCTGCTGGCCAGGTTAACATCAAGGAAATTAAGGTAGAAACATTTCACGAGGCTTTAGGGCACCTTTGATAGTGGAGATCTATGACGGCTAATAAGGCAGGAGTGATTTGCGTTGAGGGACATATGTAAATGATGTCATGGTTTCTAGACTAATTTTGGACGATAGGGGCCAAGGATCCCCCTCCCCTGTGCCTGGTGAGATCAAGACAAACGTTATCCGGTACACAGAAGCCAGCTGGTGACAGAAATTAGAACTCATTAGTTTTAATATTTTATTGAATTTTATCACCTTAATTGGACCACTTTACCCTAACATATTTTTTTCAGTTCATTTCTGATCACTATATATACATTAAAGATATCTATATATGCCATTTGAATTTCCATAGGACACTATAGTTAAGGGGACATTAATGTTTTTGAAAAATCCACAACTTTTTCATTTCAACCATGACACTCCATTTTTCTTCTTTTAAAATGTTCGTAAGATGTCCTTTACAAATTTAGAGAGTTTTGTAGATGAATCAATAGAAGGTCATTCACAATGATGCAAAATATGAAAAAAAAATGTTTTCCCCATTCATTTCTATAGTTAAGGACTTTTCAATCAAGTGGTCATAAAATGAAAATAAACACTGTGACATAGCGATTTCTTTCCATTTTCCTATTCTTTATATATCAAACTAATGTAGAGGTCGGTGGAAAATGTCCTGGAGAAACCGGGTGTCGAACCCGGGACCCTCCAACCTGCAGGCGGAAGCTCTACCGCTGAGCTACTTCCCCGTCTGACATTCTCTACCTTCCACCTACATCTGGATCGGTATAATACACAAGGGGGGCAGCTCATACTGGCTGACCAGCCCCTGAGGGCTGGTGCAACCGGAATGGGGCAGATGGCCTACCGCCATGGACTTACAGCCAGAGCTGGCCCCTACACTCCTCCCAACCAGCTTCAACCATGGCCAACCAGCACCAAGCATTCCTCCCAACCAGATCGGTTGGGCTTTATCAAGCAGTGTGAGGCACTCCTGACTTCCCAGTACACAGTACTACCAGGGTTGAAGCGTATCTGTATTTTACGGTTCCAGGCACCTACACCTGGATTATGTCACACACGTAGGGGGGAGCTACCACCGGATGCCAGCCCCTGGGGGCTGGGATCTCCAGTAACGGGGCTGCTGGCCTTACGGCAGAGCTGGCCCCTACACTCCTCCCTACCAGATTCAATATAGGGTTCAGTACCCTATAGGTACCAGATACCCGGGACTAGTACTGAGTTATGCCCAACCACCAAGTCTCCCCCAAGTCATCCGTGTCTGGAGTTTTTGAGAGGGCTCGGATTGAATCTTGGTGATTCGGGAGACTTTCACCAGTTTACCAGCAACCCATCCCCTTTGGGGGGGAGACGGTGGTATGTCCCCATATCTGTGAAGGCCGGGTAGGAGAATTCTTGGTGGATACTGGAGCTAGCCATTCCTGTGTGTCCAAAAGATTCTTCGACTCAGTGGCCAGCAGTCATGAGAACCTCAAAACGGGGGTAAATGCTTGCATGGCCGACGGAAGCAGTATGCATACTTTTGGTAGGATGTTTATGCCTATCAGTATAGGAGGCAAAGAATTCGTTCTTTCGCCGACTATAGCAGAGGTTAGTGATGACGGAATCCTCGGATTGGATTTTGCAAGCTTGTAAGGGGCCGTCTTGGACCTAAGGGATGGAATGATGAGTATTCGGAACCTGTATGGCTTGCATGTCCAGTGCGTTTTGAGACAGGTGTCTTCGGTTGTATCGGTGATACACATGGTGAAGATCCCCCCGGGTACCACTTGTAATGTCCTTTGTGGTGGATCAATGGCCCAGAAGGACGAAACCGGAGTCTTTGAACCCGACACGGTATATTTATCAAGGCCAGGCCAGGTTCAATAAACCATTAAACCCTGTTAGTAAGCATCCTTTGGATGAAGAATTTCAGAAACTGATTGAACAATAAGATTTACAGAATACGGAGGATAAGGAATGCCTAGCGAAACTCCTACGGAGGTATGAGAGTACTTTCAGTAGGGAAGGTGGACCGGTAGGCAGATCCGATAAGGTGTTGCACACTATAGATGTGGGCGATGAGAAACCCTTTAAGATCCCGTATCGTAGACTTCCTCCTAAGAAGAAGCTAATATGTGAACAGGAAATACAAAAGCAGTTGGACCTAGGGGTCATCGTGCCGAACTCGAGTCCCTGGTCCAGCCCTGTTTGTATGACCACCAAGAAAGACGGTACAATCCGCTTTTGCGTCGATTACCGAAAATTGAATGGTATGACAAAGAAAAACTCGTATCCTCTGCCTAGGATAGACGAGACTTTAGATAGCTTGGGTGGGAACCAATGGTTCTGTACCTTGGATTTGCAATCCGGGTATTGGCAAATACCGATGCACCCCGATGACATAGAGAAAACAGCGTTCTCTAGTCATATGGGGCTGTTCGAGTATAATGTCTTGCCCTTCGGATTGTGTAACGCCCCTGCTACATTCGAGGCCATGATGGAATCCCTGTTGAGCGACCTTTTGTGGAAGAAATGCTTGGTCTACTTGGACGACGTTGTCGTGTTCGGCAAGTCGTTTAAGGAATGCCATGCGAATCTGCAATTGGTACTCGACCGGATCCTATCCAACGGTCTAAAACTTAAACCCAAGAAATGTAACCTGTTTAAGAAAACAATTACATATCTGGGAAGGATCATCACCCCTGACGGCGTGAGTGCGGATCCGGAGAAGCTGGAAGCTGTAGAAAATCTGGAACGGTCCACGAGTGCTAAGGAGGTGAGATCATTTCTAGGATTCTGTTCCTATTACCGTGATTTCATACCGAATTACTCTCTTGTAAGCTTCCCAATGCAGTGCTTAGCTCACTGGACCCCGGGTAGGGCACGGGACCCGTTCCCATGGACCAGCGAGCAAGAAGAATCTTTTAATAAAATAAAGGATTTGTTTAGAAACACACCCGTATTGAAATATCCCACTCCCGAGGGACATTTCATATTAGACACAGATGCGAGCAATGATGCCATTGGGGCAGCGCTCTCTCAGGTCCAGAATGGAGTCGAAGTCCCACTGGCCTTCGCTAGCAACACGCTAAGCAAGACCCAACGTAATTATTGTACCACTAAACGAGAGCTCCTCGTGGTAGTGGTGTATACGAAGAAGTTTAAGCATTTCCTATGGGGAACTGACTTTACTTTGCGAACCGACCATTCGTCTCTGAGGTGGCTCCTTAACTTTAAGGATGCCGAAGGGATGATTGGAAGATGGTTAGCTCACCTATCCGAATTCAGATTAGAGCACAAATAAATAGAGCACCCGCCAGGTGCTAAACATATCAATGCGGATGCCTTGTCGAGGCGACCCGTCCGAAAGTGCCAGAATGCCACTTGTGAGGACTGCGGGGCCCACAATGCTGTGGTAGCTGGGTTGGTATTTAGCTATTCCACCCCCCGCATCCCCTGGGAGGAAGCTGTATGTAGCTATCTCGATTGGTCCCCGGAGACCATCAAGACGTTTCAACAGTCTGACCCCACCACTGCGCGCATAATGGAATACCTACGGACAGGTATTAAACCAGCAAGGCCGTTGTTATCCCTAGAAGACAGGGAAACGAGGCGATTAATAGCTCAATGGACCGAGCTGGAGATCCGAGACGGTATACTGTGCAGGTGGAAGACCACTTCTACCAACGGTAGACTGTTACAAATAGTGATTCCCACTTCGATGAGGAGGGATATCATGTATTATTGCCATGGCCACCAAACTAGTGGTCATTTCGGGAAGAAGAGGTCGATAGAGCGTCTGCAGAGACGTTACTACTGGCCTGGAATGAGAGGTGACCTACTTCGGTGGATCGCCACTTGCCCGGATTGTTGTAAAAACAAGCCGGGAAAGCTACCCCTATCCCAGGAATTGTTTGGTGTCAGGTTCGCTCGAGTAGCGATAGACATCATCAGCGGAATAAAAACGACACCCAGAGATAACACTTGCATGATGGTCGTAACCGACTATTATACAAAGTACACTCGGGTGTTTCCTCTCCCCAATCACAAAGCCGCCACATGCGCTGAGGCGTTTGTGAAAGGCTGGGTGCTACATCTGGGCGTCCCCCTTATGATGCACAGTGACAAAGGGAGAGAGTTTGAGTCAGAGCTATGGCAGGAAATGTGTCATTACCTAGCCATCTGCAAGACCCGAACCAACCCATACCGACCGCAGTCGGATGGACAGGTAGAAAGGTTCAATAGAACCTTGATACAAGTGCTGAAGCCCCTGGTTAATACCCACCAGGACGACTGGGATGAACAGTGTGAGTTTTTAGTACACGCCTACAACAACACTGTCCATTCATCTACTAATTGTACTCCAAACATGCTAGTGTTCGGCGAGGACATCATAATGCCCGCCGACTTAGTGTATGGAGTGTTTGGGATAGACCCAGAGGCGCCCTGCACCCTGTTGTTTGTAGAGTCGTTAAGGGATAGATTCAAACAGGCATACAAGGCTGTTCGTAAAGAACTGTTGAAGAGTGCGAAATGGCAGAAGGTGGGTTATGACACCAATGCCAAAAGAATTCGTTTTAATGTTGGGGACAAAGTACTCAGGTACTACGAGCCGCTGGAACGGTTGAAGCTCGTAACGCCTTGGGAAGGTCCATTTAAAATTATTCGCATCATCTCCGAATCCACGGTGATGATGGAGGACTGCCTTACTGGTAGGAAATGGAAGACAAATGTCGGAAAACTTCGGCCCTGGAAGGGACGCGAAGAGGCGGAGAGGGAGTTCGGTTGCCACCAACCTGAGCCTGCGCCGAGTAAGCCCAATGTGGTGGTACCCGAGAAACGCCCTAGAGGCCGGCCGAGGAAAGTGCCGGAAGCAGGAGGAGTAGTAAAAAAGAAGACGACGGCCAGAAAACGGCCTAATCGTAAGAAACGGAAAAATGTCTCGCTGAGTGAAGGCATTACGTATGGGAAAGGTCTCACCGTGGCTAGGCAGGACCCAGAGAAGGCCGTATGTAAAGCCGGGAAGAATAAGATGCTAACCGAAGGCGTTAGACCCAGTCCCCGGTTGAGGTCTGCTGTAACCTAACTCAGTACACAACGAGCTGCTGCGTGTTGTCTGCCGTAGGCGAATAACATACGTTCCACGGCTAGGGATGCCGAACGCGCCCCCCAGGGTAGCTGTATCCCGTGAGCGGCGGACGGATTAACCGGTACATTCGCTTTGAAGTGTTGTACCGCCAAGCTCCAGACGATAGCACTCGGGTAGCAGGCCGCGTCTCGCATGTCGAGTCGAATGTTTGTTCGGAACTAGACCGCTAGGTGGCGCCGCGGGTGCGGCGGAAAAGCATAGAACTAGGTCACCGGATAGCCCATTGCAGGATCTCGCGAGACGAGAGGTCTGACGTCATACTGGTCATAACTAGAGCGGACTCGTGGCGGTAAGACGCCACTTTTTTCGCTCCGGTTATTGCTTGGCCTCCAGCAGCCGTTAGCTGCATGGTTTACCTACCCACACCTCCACTTTTTGTTGGACGAATCCTTCGGGAGTAGTCCAACACATTTGCCAATTTTCTAAATTAGAAGTCGACCCACTGTGATGGCACAGGGGACGATTGACGCTGCGCGTCAAACCACCAACGTTCAGTTGGAGGAAGGCGAGGACCCGACGGTTGAGGAGAGTATGGACTCCTCAACGGCGGTCCCTGCAAGGGGATCCGAAGTCGAGGAGGCAGCTCACACGCTCTCTGGAATGTGGACCGAGGTCACAGACAGAGAGAGGATGCCTCCTCCACCTCCTCCGCGCCCGGAATCAACGTCTACAGCAACGGCTCCGGGTGGTACTATTGATGTCTTGGACATTCCGCCGTATCTTCCGGGATTCAGAACACGCACCGAACGAATGGCCCACGTGGACGAGGAGGCTGGTGTCGTGTACACCTCTTGGGGGACCTACACCCCATGCATCCTTCCATGTTTGGATGCGGTCCCCTAGCGGAAACGCCCGGCCTGCCCGAGACCGTACCAGACGATTTTAAAACTCTGGTAATGGACTCATGCACGGACGAGTTGGCAGAGAGCATGCCTGTCTCCTGGCTCCGCAACTATAAACGGTTGGCGGAGGCGATGGCGGTCA
The DNA here is from genome assembly GCA_949317995.1 of Acholoe squamosa. Classification (NCBI taxonomy): domain Eukaryota; kingdom Metazoa; phylum Annelida; class Polychaeta; order Phyllodocida; family Polynoidae; genus Acholoe; species Acholoe squamosa. Next base: position 12,364,247 of record OX439046.1, on the reverse strand, counting down.
ACGAGAGCTTGGCCCGAGCTGTGCTGCTTTCCGAAGGCATTACCCAGAAGGCCGCTCAGCTAAGAGAGTCTGAATCCGACATGGATACAGACTCCACCGTCACGCAGTCGTCGGTGGAATGCGGACGGGTCAAGCGATTGAGCCTTAAGCCAGCACCGAAGGGCCCTCTGACCGAGTCTGATCTCGAAGTAGAGGACAATCGGATCGCCATCGAGAGGTCCACGGCCGAGGAGGAACCGGGTGCAAACATACCTGAGGCGGCTGGTGAGATCTCGGAAGAGGATATCTCATGGCAACAGGCAGCTGTTGAGGCCAAGCAATGCGAGCTGGCCGAACAGCAGAAGGAGCTTACTGCTACCCATCGGGCCCACCGGAAACAACAGGCCCAAAGTAAGGCGAAGGCCGCCTCCGGCTCTGACTCCCCGGTCAGTGGCAGGAGGAGCCCTCGTTCAAGGGACAAAGATCCACGTCAGTCGGATTCTAGTCCCGAGGTACCGGCGCAGCCACCCAAAGCTGTCCGCCGGAAGAAGAAAAATGGAGCGAAAGCGTCTCCGGCGGAGCCCGCACCCCCCACCAAGACGAGGGGTAAGGGTGACCCGAAGGCTTCCGCCTCCAGCGCCCCAACAACCACAGTAGCCACCCCGGTTACTGCAGCATCCTCTGCTAGCACCAGCGGGACGAGCGCCACAACCTCAGTCAAGGCTTCGACTGGTACTACCACCACCAGCTGAGCCGGACGGAAGGCCGAGGGCATCTACACGGACAGTGAGGGAAGCGCAAGCGACCCAGAGCTGCCCGAGTCAGCCAAATCTGATTTGGAGTCCGTGACGACCTGGGAAGAAATGACCACGGACGTCCCGAAGGACGACAATCAGAAATGGATGTGGAAGAATGCAGCCGAGGGGTTCAAGGAACGTACCCCACGCTGCTTCGCGGATTGTGCTCACGACACAATGCACTACATGTGCCCGGGCGCCGTCAATAAAGATGGTGATAGCGATGATGAGGAGTGGATGAAGTCTGGCCCCTCGGATACGCCCGTAGGAAAGTTCTACCTGATTTGGATTGACCAGCTCAAATCCAAACTGGGGTCGATCTATAATTACGAGGCCCGGACGAAAGTCCAGTGGGCAATGACCCAATGGGGACCAAGCGGCAACCGCCGTAGGTGCCCATTCGAGTCATGCCAGCTCGCCCTAACAGGTGAGAAGACGTCCGAGACGAAGCCTCGCTTCGCTCTTCACATTGTGGAGCATCACATGCACCACAAACCCCTTCTAAAGTGCGTACCCGGAGACCCGGTAAGCTTTGCGATGGCTCGTTTTCGACCAACTGGCGCCGGGACATGGCTCTGCATCTGCAGAAAGCTCATGGTACCGGCCTGGAGAAGACTCCGAAGCGAGCTGTAAAATGCTTCAACGAACTCCTGGCCAACTGGGCGTCGTTGAGTGTTAAAGATGTCAAGGAACAGGCATTCGGAACCGGATTCTGTTCATGGAGGAGTGGCAACCTCATGGCCTACTTCGCCATAAACTTCTCGCCCACCAAGTTCGGGATGCCCACAGAGGTGCACCTGAAGGTGAAGAAGTGGTGAGGCGATGACAAGCGGGAGAAAGGCAAGGCCCGCTCGAAGGGACCCAATGGAGGCTCGGCTACGGCCACCAGTGCTTCCAAAAGGACCCGCGCAGACCAATCCGTAAGCCCTTCGGGTAACAAGGATCAGCCCAGACCAGCCAACCCAGCTGATTGTCACCAGTCGGGACAACAGGTCTCGGCTTTGGACAACACCTGCAGAGCACCCCACGAGTGAAGCCACTGGCAGTCCGGATGACTGGAGCACCTACTTTGGTGCCCAATCCGGACAGGTGCATGGTGGGCCGGTGAAGGGTCATCCGGCAAGCGCCCCACGTATAGTGAATACGCGGCGAAGTTCCCTGCAATGGGACCAGCGGGACCCGAATCACAGGTCCTAACTTCCTTGGGCCGAGCCAAGTCTCGGGGTAGAGGCCGTGGTGGCATGGAGTCCACCCGAGCTCCCCCGGGCGGTGGCCGGGGCCGGGGAGGAACAACTGTTGAGGGTCCCTCGGTCCCGCCAGCAGGCGCTGCGCCTGTCACTGTGCAGGCTGCTGCACCCCCACCAGCTATAGTCCCACCAGCGGCCCCTCGGGTGCCCATTATGGGACTCATAGCCAGCACGCTGTCAGGTCTTCAGGATCCGAATACATTCGTCGATCACCGCGACGTCCGTACTGCCGAGATCCAGAACGACCTGATGGCAGAATGGCAGGCACTTCATCGCCAAAAGTCTATCGACTACTGGTGGTGTATGACTGAAGCCACCTTCAACCTGGTCTTTGAAGTCCAGAAGAGGGAGGAAGTGAAGATCCAGGAACAGGAGAGGAAGAACGTCGATGAGGCCATCCAAGCCTGCCGGCGTCAGCAGTTGGAAGCTGAAAAGCTTAAGGAGTTCCACCGTGCTGAGAACGCCGGGTACATCCACAAGTACAAGGAGGCTGACCTCAAGATCTTCCTCTGCTTCGGGAAGCACCTGGACGAGTGGGACGGCTCTGCGTCGTCCCTGTCCATCGCTCCGGGTGCCCCACCCGAGGCCGAGGCCGTTGACAGTCCGTCCGAGGGGATGGGCGCGCTGAGCTTGCGCAGCGAGTCTCTCAGCGAAACCCCTGTGCTGCACTCTATGAGTAGCTGCAGCAGCTCGGCTCCGGCTGCCAACCCGGAGCCAGCTGAGAAGATGGACACTGATCCCGAGGATCTTTAGTTGTCCATCTGAAGGAGTTCATCGTACCCGAGGGTAAAGGCATTTACCATGCCAGAGGTTCATATCCTCGAACTGGACCCGCCGATCTGGAACCATACCTGCAGCGAAGGTGGAAGCTACCCGAAACACAAATGGATTACCACACCAAACCGGGGCTCCATCTTCCCATCTTCATCAGGGCACATCATAACAGCAACGTGGCTTGCCACCACACGTATGTCGCAGGATGGAGCTGCAGAAACCAGTCATTCCAGATTAGCCGGAAGTTCGGTATATTGTAAGGGCGATCCTACTACCCTGGTAGGATGCCTATTTTATCAGTATTAAATTTTGTATGAATCTATTTTTATATACAATATTATATTTTTGTAAACAAACTTAACAAAATTTTTCTCAGGTTATCTACCCCCCCTCGGGTCACGTAGTTGCTATTGTAAAATAATATTATTACTATATCACTCCATATAAATCCATTACTTTTAGTACGTCTTTCAACTATAATAACACTGTAACATTGTTACTTAATCATATACCATCTTAGGTCGATGGTGCATAAGGCACCACTTCCTAATTGTTATTATTAGTTACTTCGGGTTATATGCGACGATGCCTATTATTATGTAAATATTATTTATAATGCCCCTTTAATGTTGTATATTCTATATGAACACATATGAATAGACTTACCTATGTATATATTACTTATTATTGTATAAATTTAATTTTATTTATTAATACACCCAACCCTAGGTATAGTCTAGTGGGGGTGGTGTAGGGGCCGGCATCGTTGTATATATATTAGTGCGGTTCATCCCAGAGACGTGTTCGTGTGGTGCTCGTTCCTTCTATGCCAACCAGAATCACTCGTGTTGTGTTGGTGTCTTTAGTGATAAGCGAGCCAACGAGCCACCCAACATTTAAGTCGATACAAACCATTACACTAATACTATCTAGAGTTATTTGAAATTATCAATAGCAGATCTAACATTGGTGAGCCTGTAGCGTTTGACTTTATAAGTGACTACTGTATCAGCATTTTTCAAAAACCATGATTATGCCTTTGGATGAATGCAGGTACCAAATGGGGCATTCCACTGAAAGTGGGCACTTTTCCATGATAGAGGGTGATTTTCGAAAACTCAGAATTAGGTCATGAAACTTAATTTTATTTATAGCCCTATATATTGGCTCTTTGGAAAGCTTCATTCAAGTCACTAACTCCAAAGCAGTCAGTTTTTATTGCAAATATTCAAAATTATGAAAATGTAATGGGCGTGAGGAAAATAAACTCTTCTCTAAATCACAGAAATATTTATAAAAACTACATAATTTTTAGTTAGGACATTTGACAAAAGGTCCCAAAGAAACACTATGAAGAAAAAAAGGAAAACATTTTGATTTTGACATTACTTAGGGAAATAATATGAATGTAATGGGCGTGAGCGTAATGGGTGTGAGGTGAGCAAAACAACTTTTCCAGGCTTCAGACAGCCACTCAGTAATATAACCTCGACCAGCTTTGATCTAGCAATAGGAATAATTTAAGAATACATATATAATGCATTTGGAATGCATCCAGCCTGCCCCTATTATTGCACTACATTTTACTCATGCCCATTACACTCGCGCCCATTACACTCATGCCCATTACATCTGTCAGTTGAGCAATCTGTTTGGCATAACCAAAGCATGTAGAGACTCCAGTGTTTTTTTTTAAATGATACTAAAAATAAAATGTCACACAAAAACCAACTTCAATCCAAATTCGGTTTGTTGTAAAATTTATTATGCAACAACAAAATACAGGCATTGAGCTTATATGATGATGTTGAGTGATTGTAGATGATCAAAAGTTTCGGCCCTGGTGAGCCTTCATCAGGATCATTTTTTTTTTCAAAATGACTTTTTAACAATCTTCATGTTAGGCAGGTTGAAAGAAAGAAAACTTTGATAGTATTTGTCCTGGATGCAGAATTGTGAATGTAATGGATGTAGCGTGAGCAAAATGGACTTGAAAATACTTGAATATGTTTTTCAAAGTCATGTCTGCAAGTAGAACCTAAGCTTCTGTAGTGGTCAGCGGAAAATGTCATGGAGAAATCAGGGTCCTGGCTCAAACCCAGGACCCTCCAACTTCTATCCGAGAACATCAAGTTACAAAGTCCTTGATGCTAAGATATGCCCAATGTCTTCCAAATCTGAAACCACGAAATGTGTATGTGTGTTGTAGAGAAACCATTAATCAAAGGGTTAGTATAAGTGCCATGTGTCTATGTCTGGAGCTAAAGCTTCTGTGCCAGTACAAGGAATTATTCAACTATGTGATTCGTTTAGGCGGTCTGTTTGGGTGAGGGCATTTTAAGTCAATTAGCTGATGTAGCAGTATCTGTGTAACATCGTAGTAACAAGTCTTATCGGCTTACATAGTGTTGGCTCACAAACTAACCCTATTGTGTTTAAGGATAATACTGCCCCCACAAATTTAGAAGTAGCAGGAGGGCATTTCTCAAAATAGTATGACTACATCCCCACAATATGACTTGAAACCTTCAGGATTAGAGTAGGTGAGCAGAGATAACGTCCTATAATTGCTCTGTATGGTTAAAACTTAAATCTGTAATCACATAGGGTTTGGTAGGGCAGTTGAACCGCTGAAATTATAAGTGACCACTAGATACAGGGATCTAATGGTATTACAGTTAGAGACCCCACTATGATTCAGGGGATTCAACTTGTAACGTTTTGAGAAATACCTTCCTGGACAAATCGACTGGCACTTGCAGTTTTGACATAGTATGAGTAAGGAAGATTAAAGAACATTGGATGAATAGTAAGGAATTTAAGTTGGTTCAAAGGCATAGGACCTTCAATTTGTCTCCTGTCTTTCAGTCACCATGCCTTATACTGAATGAATATCCTTTGTATGTGGGTTGCGATGAAGGGAAATGATCAGGTGCTGAATTCTGAACAAATCACCCATGTAATATCAAAGTGTTGACTGAAGATTAAGGTGGCATTCTGTTAGCTTGAGATTACATTGTCGGTAATTATTAAATTGCCTGGTAATGATGGCGGGGGGATGGGAAACACACTATCGCCCTCTGGGGCCTTCAACCTCAAATATTTGTGACGTCACACCCCCACCACCGGCGTTTGTTCCTTTTAAAAAGATTTCCATCATGGTGCGGATGGACCAATTCGTATAACTATCAACTCAAACAAGTTTAACTTCACAGGAAATTCCAATTAATAAAGTTCCGCCTTCTGTTATCCTTACTACCCTGCTACCTTTATCCAAACCCAAGCATAGGAAGGGGTGACTTGTATAGCAGAGGGGTGTATAAAAAACATAGTGAAAAGGAGCCTGCTAAATGATCTTCCTTTATCTGGCATGACATTGATTTAATTTTCTTCTGTTGTTGATGTGAATGAACATAGAGACTGGTTTCCACTTTTACTTTCTCAGATACAAAATCCAGTCAGCCCGAGTTAAGTAGTAATGTGGTTTCAAGTACTGAACACTGAAATGAGGAGTTTTATGCTACTTTATAAAAAAGTAAATAGACATATCAAGTGATATAAAACGTACCGCTCATATGTCACACATCCTAAATCCCATCATCATTCCAATGAGTAGAAGAATAGACCTCTGAATATACCTTGATATGCCAGTTACTCTTAGAAAAAATAACAAAGATAGACTTTGTGATGCCATTAACTTTGAACCGCTTTATTACCTGGCAATAAAAAGAACTGAAATCAGTTTAGGACTGACATGAAAGTTCCCATAGGAAGTAGGCAGGTAAAGCAGTCTTATCCTTATTTCAACCTAGGATACAGAATTTTTTAGCGCCTCCCACGCCGCGTAGCGGCAGTACCGCGAAGCGGTACGGGAGTGCGCTATGATGGTTTTATTTGCCCCATGTGATGAGGTCTCACAATACAAAATAACAGTGGGAGGCGTTTTTTTACGCGGTCACAACGGCATTTCTTGTTTAATCACCGACACAAGACTCACGTACCGTAAGGCAAATTACATAGTGAATAGTCTTCATCCATATATTTTTTCTGGATAGTTTATGCCAATGCCACTACAATAATTACCACAAAATCAGTGATTGTCTTCAAGCATTTTAAACAGGCTGAAAATAGGATACATCATTTAAGAAAATCCTTTTACAGTCACGTCTCTATAAACCGGCCACCTTGGTTTGAGATAAAATTTGGCTGGTTCATGAATCGGCTGGTTCTCTGGTACATAATTACAATAGAATTCAATGGCTGTGATCAAATCTGTTAGGTGGAAAAGGTGGCTAATAGGGGAATCAACCCACTTATTGAAGACCGGTATATCGAGACTTGACTTAAAGATATAAGTATAAAGATTCCATGTAAATGGAAATTACATAGTATTCATACTTTGTTCTTTTGCAAAAACAACCTTGTCCACAGCACAGCCTAGGTCACTCAAATATTGATAGACTGCGTAGGTGGAAAAAGCATGAACGAGGAATTATATAATGAAGAGCTGATTAGAATCATCTCACTCACTGTTTAATGTTTTACTCCACAGCGGTAAATGGATGTTATACAAATTGGCCATTATGAGTACTGGTCATTTTGATTGTCCTTCATTGTCCTTCTCAACGGCATCGATAACATAATGGGATGATATATGACATTGTTATTTATTACTGTATTCATCAGTCAATGAATGTGACTGGTATGGTGGGAAGCTTCAGTTAATAGTCTCTATTTGAATGATACATATCAAATTGAATTTAACACTTTCCTGCCGGCTAGTGCAATAATGCACTACCAGGTAAAATATGGCTAGTGCATTAATGGACTATTAGGAGGGTATAAATTTATAGTATCTAATAGCCTTATCCTGGGTCCTATCAATAATTATTTTCAATGAATAATACCAGGTATCATAGTATCACATAAAAGGAAATTACATACAGATTTCAAATCAGTCATTTTATCTTATACAGTTCACAAACATTCCCCATAGTCACTTTAACCCCATATATCTGTAATGGTTTGATTTACCAGTTCGGTGGTTCAGGCCTTACGGATTAGGAAAGAAGGAGTAAGGCAGTGATTCAAGTGTATGCCAACGGTTTATTTCGGATACTCAACGGCTACACGGAAGGTGACAGTGGGGCAGCTAATATGGATTAATGTATATCTATGGGCTCCGAAGCCTGGAGGGCCTCTGACGTAGCGGCCGAGCCCCAGTCTTTATATAGGGACCCTGGTGTTTGTCGCTAGATGTCCCTCAGGCCCGGATCGGTGCTGCCACCTATCCGGAACCTTAGGAACACCCAGCGACTGGACTCACCCGCCACGCTAGACGGCACCCGTATATATATTACAGTATGATACCTCTACACGACTCCCCCAGACATTAGGCAGGAGTTATAACTATTATAGTTTATATTGTATAGGGATAACATTACATTATGTCTTACCCTAATAATAGAGGTATAACCATAGATATAGCAACACCATTTTTAAACTATCATATGAGAAGTATTTAACATACTCAATAGTATTAATAGTTACGAATAATAAATAGGAAAGTCGGTACAATTTGACAATGTGGATAGTAACAGATATGTGGATCAACACGGTAAAAGGTACGCCCATGAGGGGGTGCGCGGGCGTACCTTTTAGCGTGTTAATCCACATATATGGATCTGTTTAACTTTTAAATAAACCACATTATTAATACCTTAATGAGTTTGTTATTATTACAAACATGATACGTATTTAGTCTTGACAAAGACTTTAAACTTAACCTACTATCTAATGATACATTTAATTAACTTATAGTTTTATGTTAGAACTATTCAGTATATTACCGTTTTAGTTTTATACACTTGAAAAAAACAAACATATATTACATTTTCATGCATCTACATAACTATCACAGCACCAGATAATTACTATTATACAATGATATGTCATAAATAGATAATCATGACAATCTGGTGTATTATAACCTATATCGGATCATATTAAGTATTATGACAAGTAAGGATAGATCCGGTTATGTTATGAACCCATGAGACCATTATAATATTACGTTACTACAGGTATACAAATGAAAGTTATATGATGAAGACAATGTTCATGATAATATGTACACAAAATATCAGGAGATCGTTGTGTATAGTCTTGAAGTATGTCGGATGTGGTGTAGAGAAGGAGTGTGGTCAGCTAACCATGGGATGGACGTGCTATAGTCTATTGTATCCTAGATGTAGAGATATATAAATACACGGTAGTTGATTAGGGGCAGCTACCCACAATCTAGGTGTGCTATTGTTCGTTGAAATAATCCGAATGGTGTTAATAAGTTATCCGGTTGATAAAATGTAGTAGTAATAGTGCTTTCTGATGTAGTTGACAAAGTGATAGTCTGAATAGTAGATCCGGAAGTATGTAGAAAAATAGTAATAAGTCCATCCGTTAAGTAAAACAAGAACAAGTAACAGTAGTAAGTCCATCCGGTAAGTAGAACAGGAACAGGTAACATCAGGCATCAGGCTATAGGTACGTTTCCATATCCCGCAGTATATATAGCGGCACAACTACTATTCGGATTTGTAGGTTATTCATAATCTGAAACAGAAACATCAGGAGATAGAAGTAAAGTTATATCCTGATAAGGCTAACTCTGGTTATAAAAGAACCTGGAACACATAGAATAACTTAAGTGTTATTTGTATGGGAACATCAGGAGGTAGATATTCTACCTTCTGCAAACACTAAGTCTGGTTGTAAGATGAGAAAGTAGGGAAAAAATTTATGAGGGAAACCCGGAACACACTAAGTGGATTTCTTAGTGTGTTTCTTCCTTAGAAGGTCTAGGGCCGACTCGGGAGTGCCGTCCCATTCGTCGATGTCAACCCCGAACACCCTCATGAACTTAGTGTTCAGATAAGTGTTTCGGGTGATCTCCTCCTTTGCACGTTTCTCTAAGAAGTGTACGTCCATAGCTGCCTGTTCTTTTGCAGGTACGGCTTCCTCCTCAGAAGCTTTGATCTCCTCATGGATTAAGGATTCTAAGCGTTCCTTTTCCACATCTCTTACCTCCTTTATACACAGGAGAGTGTCATTCAGAAGTCCTTGATGGAAATCTGTAGCTCTCTCCTTAACACACTTCTCCCAATGGGTGTAGATGGCTTTCTGCACATCGGCCTCCCCTCGGCGTGACTTTTCAAACCAAATTTCAGCGTTACCGGTTTTGATGGTTATCGCATCCTTTGGTTTGACGGGCAGTGCAACACTCTTGGGGGGTGTTGAAATTACCGGAACGACATTTCCGGATGTTGGACTTCCGTACATAACCGAAGGTGCCATAGGGACACAGTAAGTGGGCGGTGGGTTCTGTCTCAACCCCATATCCATATACATTTGAACCTGTTCAGGGGTGGTTGACATCTGCTGAGCAGATACGGTACCTGAGGATCCGGCAGCAGCAGGTGTTGGGGCCTTTCTGGGTACAAGGCAACCCCCTCCCAATGACCAAGGTCTGGCTTTCGAGTCCAGGACCTTGTGGCATTGACGGAAAATTGTTTGTATCCAATTTTCCTGGTTCAGATGCTGCTCGAGCATAACCGGCAGGTCCAGGTTTCTTGAAAACAAGAGTATTCTGGATCTGCTCGTGTGGGTGACGTGCCAGGGGGGATCTGGAACAATCATCCGCCCTGGGTTGGGTGCTAGTCTTACTCTGACCATTACCGGGTCCACCCCGGCTCTGGTCTCTCCTAACTCTATCTCGGGCTCTTTTACCATCTTTTCCAGACTCCCCGCATTTCTGCCAAAGACTCTCATGCATGTCTAGCTTTCCTTTACCTGGAGGCAGGATAATCTTGGCTCGAAGTTTCAAATCTTTGGTCTTTGGAACCTCACAGAGAACTTGGTCCCCTGGTCGGATCTTCGACCAAGCATCCGCGCTCAGACTGTCAAACTCCTTCATGAGTTCCTGATGCAGCTCCATGATCTTTTTACGGGCTGCATCAAGACCTTCAGCATGGCCTTTCTTCTGGTGTCTTGCCAGATCGCTACGCCGGTTGTAGGTGACCTTTGTAGTACATTTCTTCTCCTTCTTACCATAACTTGGGTCACAGATGTATACCGGGTGATGGTGGAAGTGGGTTTCTACAAAATGTCTTTGGAACCGGGCTGAAGTACTCCAGGTCCGGACCGAGACATCACTATAGATGTTCCCACCAAGTATAGGACTGATCTATAGATATGTCTTTACTGGAGGGCATTTTCAATTTAAAAGCAATTTTGCCGGTCATTTCTGTTTTAATCGTACAGGAGAAGCCTTGCACATCATTTCCAAAAAGAATTGATGAGCAATGAGGCCAATATTGCATATCTAGAGCTAAATAGTTGATAGGAATAGCCTACAGTAGTGGGTAACCTGGCCTAAACAAGCCTATATTCTGCCATGTTTTCAACTTTTTGAAGCATATTATGTGTTACAGAGAGGTCATTTATAATAAATACCATTTGCATCAATATAGATATTGTAGTTTTGATAAAAGACTTCTTTGAGGTGCATTATGGTCAGATTTCTTATGATTGTACTTAGTCAGATACCAGTAACCAAAAAAGGTCATTCAGCTGCCAATTCCAGCCCATTCCTTCACCTCGGGAACCTCCATCCCCCAACCATTGCATCTCCGATTGGAGTTGAAGCCATCACTGCAGGATCAACTTTGCACCTCCTCATTGGTCTGAAGGTGTAACCCCCTTAAAAGATTTTAACGTTTCTGTGCAATCATTGTCATACAACATATCTGTACTCTTTTGACAAATCTCTCAGTTTCTGAGCAATCAATTGAGTAGGGATATATGTATTTGAAGGGGAAGAATGTGTACAGTCTGGATAATTCTCAGGGTAGGTTTTGGTGAAAAATGGCAATTTTCGGCAATCTGAGAGCCTGTTTGGTGACTGATATTTTTTAAAGTAAAGGTGCTACAGTTATCAAAATTGTCTCAAATGAAGCAGAATTTTGTTTTACAACTTCTGTGGACTTCCCATGTACACAGAAAAATATGTTTCTCTTCAAAGCCTGTGAGAGTGATGGAAGGTAGTGAAAAATTGAAGATTTCAGAAAACTTTTACCATGGTTTCCATAGCAACCAGTCACATGATTTTCAAAATATTGAAGAAATTGTCCTATGTTCAGGTAGCCCTTTATCATAGCTTTTACCTGATATCTAGTTCAATATTGCAGCTTGATTGGTTGGGCAATTATTAATGACCTTTCAAAACAAGTCAGGGAAACTTTAAGTTTTCAGGCCCATACTTGGTGAAAAGATCTATAGCATCCTGGCAGATGGAGAAGGGGCAGGACTTTTGGTCATCACCATACCACTTCTCAAGCGCCCAATGCAGCTTTCGCCTCTGTGTATAGGTGTAATACCCTTCAGTGAGGTTTAGCATAAGCCACATCTTGCGATAGGCATTGCTCGGATTGGGATCCTCGTCCATAAGACACATCAAATCCTCGTCATCTGATTCACCATATTTGTTAACTGGATCAGGGCAAGCATACAGAGTGGAGCTGTCTTTCTTCACTCCATATGCACAATCTTGGAAGAAGGTTGGTATCCGAGTCTTAAACCCAGATTTGGCATTAGCCCAACGCTCTGCCTCCGTCTGAGTAGATGGAACAACTTTCTCATTGTACTCTATTGAGGATTCATCTAAAAAGTCATCATCTGACAAGACCACCTCCATGGAGGTACTCGAGCTGCTTGCACCCGAGGTACTGCTTTTCTGTGCGGCTTTAACAGAATCGGGTAGATTCTTAAGCCGATGTGAAGCAGACCTCCTATTCTTCGATACCTGCCAATCTTCCGGGTCCGGATCTTTGACTCTGGGCTTAGCCTTTTTATAGGAAGAGGCCTCCCCCGAGGTGCTAGGGGTTTCCGGATCCACAGGGCTTCAGGTAATACCACTAGAGGCGGACTTAGTAGTATCCGTACCTCTAGTATCTAGTTTTAGATCCGGAATCGGAGGAGCGACTACCTTCGAATCTATTTCTCTAGCTCGTAATTTATTTTGAGCTTCATTTTCAGACTGCATACGATGTTGGATCGTCATATGGAGGGCTGCTTGACGTTCCATTTCTAGGATGGAGGAATTCCTAGGCTGGGTGATTTCAACTTCTGGTATGTAGTACCCATCGTCCCACTGTTCGAATGTGGAAGCAGCTTCTCTCCCTCAGGGTGTGAAGGTCTTGCCTGACAGTTCCAGGATGGGGATAGCTTTGGCCTTGGGAATCCGAGACACAACCCACCCAATTTACATTGTTACGTGTCATACGCCACTGAGACTTATCAGGCTTAGGATAGGCTCCCAACTCGAAAGCACTGTTGGTTTTATATACGACCTCACGGAAGGATATATCTACCATGAGTCCTCGCTGGAACCAAGTCCAGTCCGTAAGCCACTCCAGTGGCATCCTCTCAAGTTGGAGCGGGTGCATCACATCCTCGAGAGCATTGCGTATCTTGATGTCTAGCTTAACGGGGAAGCCTTCAGAGTTCACCGTTTGCAACATTAGTTCCGGATGTACGTACAAGTACCTTCCATCGTAATATGCTGGGAAAGGGTTATCCTCCATCGGTTCCCTCTCCCTTCCTTGGATCCGTCTACCTGGGTAGTTTCGGATCCGGTTGCACCTAGCTGTGCTTCTACCGGCTTCGTAGTATCTCCAGGTCCCTCGGCAGGAAGTGGTGACACCGGCTTCTCGGGTTCATCCAAAGTGAATGTAGCCAACCTGTTCTTGAATGACTGATCGGCGGATTCATCCACCTCCATCAAGTCATGATCTGCCTGTGTAACAGGCGACAATGCTTCAGAAAGAGCATCAGTGGACGGAGTCAGGTTATCCGGGTCAGCATATAGCTTGGCTACAGTTACGGATTCCTCAGCCATGACTAAAGGAATCTAATCGGGAGTCCAACATTCCTTTTCCCGACTTTAACGGGGCCGATGTGGAGCGGAGCCGCCTTCCTGGGAATCGACTCTGTGGGTGGGAGTAACTGTTTTTAGGCAAATCTGCAGATGGACGATCACTTGTCCGCCTCCATCTCTACCTAAAAACAATATGGCGACATGCCAGCTTCCATGACGTCATTTCCACGCTTGCGAGCGGGGTCACGAGAGGTCAGCTGAGACTGGACGCGATGACGTCATGCGGCAAAGCACGTGCTACGGACGGAACATAAACAAACCAAATGTGTTTAGGTAATTATCACTCATGCTGTCAACTTGTCTAGGGATTTTAAGTGAACTTTATGGAAAGCTTAAGCAAATCCACCGGATCATCCGTCCACTACCCACTGGTTCATCATACAGCGACAACAATTAGACCTTTCATGTCAGTTGTTGTCCATTCCTTTAAATGTAAAACATTACACTCGTTGTGTGTACAGGTTAGGTCACTGCAATCGTCTGGGCAAGTCGAGGGCTGCGGCGGATGACTATCCCTTCTTTGGATTGTTCCTTTTCAGACCTGAAAATTCGGAAAGCCTTCTCTAGGTGTTTCTTGGCCTTCGAAACACCTTTCCTCTTTTTATTGTCTTCACCTGCCGAGACCTTTTTAACACCACCATGCTTAGTCCGTGTTAGCGATGGCGGTACTGATTCAGATATCTTCCTAGGCCTACCCCGGCCTGTCTTCGATATCGGGTTCTTTACCTGGTTCACTATTCGATTCAGATTCAGAATCTTATCGAATCCTTCACTATACATTTCTGTGGAGGTCTCCCTCCCAGACCATTTTCTTAGTCTAGCCAAGTTCGACTTGTACAGTGATTTGATGATCACTGTACAATCACTATTAACCTGGGTAATTGTAAAAGGACCATCCCAATTAGACGCTAATTTTACATGTCTAAGTGGTTCGTGCAGTCTCAGCACTCTATCTCCAGATTTGAATTTTCTATTTTTCAAATCAGTATCATATCCTACCTTCTGCCATTTAGCACTTTTTTCTAAATCAATCCGCACAGATTCATATGCTTTCCTGAATCTGTCCCGTAAACATTCAACGAAAACTACATGACAAGGTAGCTCCGGATCCATACCTACAACTCCGAATACCAAGTCTGCAGGCATTATTAAATCCTCTCCGAACACTAGAAGGTTCGGAGTACAATTGGTACTCAAATGTACCGTACTGTTGTAAGCATGTGTCACGAAATGGCATTGCTCATTCCAGTCGTCCATGTTTTCATTTACAAGTGACTTCAGGTCCTGAATAAGGGTTCTATTGAACCTTTCAACCAATCCATCACTCTGCGGTCTATATGGATTGGTTCTAGTTTTGCAAATAGCTAAGTATTCGCACATCCCTTGCCAGAGATTCGACTTGAATTCTCTACCTTGGTCACTGTGTAGCATAAGTGGTACACCAAAGGTCAGTACCCAACCTTTTACAAAGGCTTCGGCACAAGTGACTGCTTTGTGATCCAGTAGTAGGAAAACTTTAGTATACTTCGTATAGTAATCACACACTACCATCATACAGGTATTGTCATTAGCGGTTGTGTTAAATCCACTAATGATATCTACTCCGATTCTAGCGAATCTAACTCCGAAAAGTTCCTGAGATAGGGGAAGTTTGCCCATCCCAGGTCCGGGTTTGATTTTAAAACAGTCCAGACAGGTGGCCAATAGTATTTTTTAGAAAGTCATGCTAACGAGCGTTTCCTTCCAAAATGACCACTGGTCCGATGTCCATGACAATAGTACATAATGTCATGCCTCATTGCATGTGGTATAACCACTTGTATGAGTCTCTCACCATTAATACATGGCTTCTTACGGTATAAAACACCCTTCCAGACTTCAAGCTCTGTCCATTGAGCAAGAAACCTTCTCATTTCTTGATTTTCCAGAGAGACCTCAGGTCTGACTGGACGTATACCCTTAGGTACCAATTGCAGTAGCTGTGCAGTTATCGAGTCAGCTTCCTGGAACCGTCAGATGTGATCCACAGACCATTCCAGTATGCTGGCCACTAGGGGTTCGAAAGGTTTTTGAATCCCTGCTAGAACTGCTCTGTGAGCCCCACAGTTGGTACAATCCGGATTATCACATTTCCGAATTGGTATTCGAGACAAGGCATCAGCATTTAAATGCTTCACTCCGGGTCTATGCTGAATTTGGCGATGTTCTAGCCCGTATTCGGACAGATGGGCTAACCATTGACCCAACATTCCTTCAGCATACCTGAAGTTCAATAACCATCTTAAAGAGGAGTGATCCGTACGTTAAGTAAAGTCAGTCCCCCATAAGAAGTGTTTGAATTTCTTTGTATATATACTACTACTGCCAACAGTTCTCGTTTAGTCGTGCAGTAGTTGTGTTGAGTCTTACTCAGCGTATTGGTAGCAAAAGCAATGGGTACCTCTGTTCCATTCTGGACTTGTAAAAGGGCGGCACCAATGCTGTCATTACTAGCATCCGTATCCAGTATGAAATGATCTGTTTCATTCGGAGATTGCAATACGGGAGTAGTCGTGAACAGATCCTTGAGCTTTAGAAATGCAGATTCCTGTTCATGCGTCCAAAGAAATTTATCCTTGGTACATCCTGGAGTCCAGTTAGCTATTATTTGTAAAGGGTAACTGGCTCTAGAATAATTAGGAATGAATTCCCAGTAATAGGAACAGAAGCCTAAGAATGATGTCACTTCTTTAGGTGAGTTAGGTCTACTTCAATTCATAACTGATTCGATTTTTTCTGGATCAGCTTTTATCCCTTCATCTGAAATGATACGGCCCAAGTAATTTATGGACTTCCTGAACATATGACATTTCTTAGGTTTCAGTTTGAGACCATTAGAAATAATTCGTTCTAATACTAGTTTAAGATTATTAGAGCATTTTTCGAATGTCTTTCCGAAGACTATTACATCGTCAAGGTATACGAGACACTTTTTCCACAATAGGTCACTCAGGAGAGTTTCCATCATTGCTTTAAAATGTAGCTGATGCATTGCACAAGCCAAAAGGCATTACATTTTATTGGAGTAATCCAATATGACTCGAAAATGCTGTTTTCTCTATATCGGTTGGATTCATTCCCACTTGCCAATAACCTGATTGCAAGTCTAGGGTACAAAACCAACTTAACCTGCTCTCCATTGGTTAAGAGCTACTTTCCGGCCCTTCTTTAACCTGCTTCCTCTTTTGTCCAACCACTGCAGTTGACTTCGTCGACAAAAGCCTGATACCTATCCTTCCATGGATCATTCGAATCGAAGGGAGGGGGTATCCTTGCCTGTCTATGAGCTGGATTGTTACATCCTCGTAGTCTATCAGCCTCTCGCATGCTCCAGTCCATGACTTCCATGGCATCTGCTCCTTTCCGGTAGCAGTCAATGCCAAAATGCTGAATGCATTGGCTTCTATCAAAGATGCTCTGCATCCCTGCTGGCATGGATGTTCTCCGATTCGGTTTCCTGCCGTCTCCACCCTATCCTGATCCTCAGGATTCAGGTCCACTGGGGCCGCCTCCAGGGTTACCTCCTGGGGGTCCGCTATTAGGATGGCCTCCAGAGTAACCACTAGAGTAGCCACCACTGTAGCCGGTATTTCCAGATGATCCGGAAGGCGCATACCTAGGGTAGGAAGAATTTCCCTCCCTGGTTGTAAGAATTTCCTGAATAGGAATACCTCCCTCCTCCAGAATAATAATTATTATAGCTATATCCTTGAGGAGCTGGTCTCGGTACGTAAGCACCCCCTACCACATTAGGTTGTGGTGGATTCGAACCGGGATTGGGGTTAGGCAATCTTGGTCCCGCTGGAGTACTATGTCCGGGCTGGCAAAATAAGAAGGTGGTGTTAGCAAGTTTCTTATCGGTCCCGGTACGCGAGGTTGGCATGGCGGAGTTATGTTTGGTCCATTCACCACTGCATTAACATGAGTCGGATTAATTTTATGACTCAGATCTGGGATCGGTGGTGCTGGACCTACTACCGAATCATGTTTTGGAACATGTGGTGTAGGTGCACTACTTATTGATGATTGATTTGAGCCGACTTGTACTGGTGTACTGTTTGGATCAATCACTCCCCCGGATGCAGAATGATCTGGTTTCTTATAGATACCAGAATCTACATTCTTATCTGCCCCATCAGTTACAAATGGATTGTATCTGGTGGGCGTTATGTTTTGGTCCATATTTGCCAACATTGTAGACACCACATTCGGATCTATATATAGTCAGTTGTGCAGCTTCTACATATTTATCTAGAGTCATTGAAGTATTTTGAAAATCCTGAAGCTCATTAGTGAGTTTCTGTCTATCTTCCTCCAGTTGTTTATTATATTGTCATACTAGTGATTGGCATGATCAAGTTGTCATATGAGAAATATCATATGACTAGTGGTGTATGGAGTAAGTACATCAGGCTCATATAAAATAGTGTTATTTCCAGTTGTCACTGGTTTATTCAGCTTTAGGCAACATGCAAGAAATATCAATCATACAGTAGTTAGTATGCAGGTAATTTGTACATACAGTAAACATACAGTAATTTATAAAGTACAATGTTCAGTTCCACTCCACCTGTGAGGTATTAATAATACAGTGTCCAGCATAGTTCTAGGTGGGTTCCCACACCTAGCTCCTGACCTGCTGCTTAGAGGAATAATGTAATAATGAATAACTTTACCCTCTGGTGGAAGTCTTGAAGAAGATAGCCCCTGGCCACTAATGGTAGAAAACCAATGCCTGTCTAGCATAGTTTCACCATAGTGCAGTGGTATAGCAGGTAGCAGGAGATGACTGGAGATGTTACCTCTAGAGCGGTTCTTGGTGATCTGACTTCCTGGAGGTGCAGACAGGCTATTTGTAGCAAATCTTGGAAAAGCACCTCCAGACTGACTGGAGCCAGCAGCATCTGCCTAACTCTACAACTGTTTGAGGGGACTCTTTCAAGTGTCACAGGGGGACAAAGGACCCCCATGGACGCCGCTATGCCCCCCATTGTCTTGATCGGTTCTGCATCTTCAGACCCTCATATCTCGGTCGTTTATGCGTTTATAACCGCCATTTTGGGCATGCGCGGAGTTGAATATGCCAAGTTTATAATGCCCGCTGGATAGGCACGTAACTTGCGCCGGTTTGTCTGTAGTGCACTCGGAGCTTCTTTCAGTCTCCATGGCATAACTTCCTTAATAATGGGAGTTCCGCCTTGATCTTGGGCTCATTTTGACCGTCTAATTATGGGCTTTCCATAAATGCTTTGATATTTGACCTAGCTTGCTCAGGAGCGACGCTAGAGCGACCGGACGGTTATGGCGTCGTGCTTATGTAACCCATTGTTCAGTTATTAGAGTGCTCAGACACTCATGACGGCGTCAGCGGTGCTCAGGCACCCGTGACGGCCGGTTGCATTCACTTACAAGTTATTAATTTGTGCACTGAACCATGAGGTCGCACACTGAGACCCTTATTCTTATTATATTGTGCAGTGAACCATTAGGTCGGACCCTTTGATGTCATAAACTCTGTCTAACTGACTTGGTTTGGTGTGCAGTGGGGCATGAACGCTCTTATACAAAGTTTGAGCGCTCTTATAGCTCTTAGAACCAACCTATGTATTAATTTCATAGATATTCTTTGATTAATACAATAATATGTTAGAATTTATGGAATAATAAAATGGTATATCATAATATGCTATAATACCCATCCGGATTGTCTCATTGTCTTAAGCTTCCTTGTTACACTGAAGTTTCAATTTCTCTAATTCACTTTGATAGTGACTTATATCAGCTTCATAGTTGGTCTTGTCATGACATTATGTACGTTTGGATACGAGTGTGTCTGTTGTCATATTCTTTATTGAATGACTTTCTCATGTTCTGAAGTTTCATTTCTTCATTTTCTAATTCTTTCATATAGTCACCCTTCCTGGTTTCGAATTGGGTTCGCATGCCAACAAGATCTTCTTCTAGATGCAGTTTTTCATTAATTACTTCATCTTTCACTTTGACTAAGATATTTAAGTTCTTTAAGATACGTACATTTCGTTTAACAACAGGACATCTGGTTGTTTTAGTTCTTCACCTTCCGGTACTGCATATGTTACATCGCCATCAATCGAGCTGTAATCCAGAATTTTCCAAACATTACCCTTTTTGGAATAGGAGCCGGATGTTCTGGGTTAGTGCTACCACCAACTTCGAACATCAAATTGCTTAATTTGTTAACTGATTGTTGACCTATCAAGGTACTCCTTCTCTGTATGGATTGTTCTCTCCGTACAGAGTCAGGTATATTCTCCTCACTATCCAGAGTGTTATAAGGTCCGGGCTCCCTCCAGGATGCAGCGTCTACATCCTGTGGGTTCGAATGGGTTTGGACTGTTAATGTCCCATTGCCATTCTCTTAGACAATTAATTGTCCCTCAGGGTTAGCTTCCGTGAGGCTGTCTAGCCCATGTACTAGCCATTCGGAGGTTATTATGTCCAGGCTATACACCAGAATTAACTGGTCACGGCACCAATGTAATGGTTTGATATACCAGTGTAGGGGTATGGTATTTACACTTTACGTTCATGTACCCGTGGGACTCAGACCTAGGTCTTCGGGTGTAGTGGGGGAGTCCGGATGGCAGGTGGCAGCACCTGCCTCTGGGTTCATATCCATTACATCAGGGGGCCTACCACTCGTCCGCCACACGTCACGTGGCCGGTCTGAGTTTCGCGGGCTTTTCCCCTATATAAGGCTGGTTCTACCCCCATGTTCTCCAGTAGTGGTTTTACCCACTGCTCAACCAGGTCGTTACCGGAAAGGGTAACCGAATGCCCTAGTAGCATGTAGTCCTCTGAGGCTGTGATCGTATGTAACATAAGCTATGAAATAAAAGCTCGGTTGCCTACCCGGAAACTTTTTCTCTCTTCGTTATGATTACTTAATCTAACTTAACGAGATGAACCACTACACTGGTGCCGTGACCAGTTGGTCTTCGGGTAAGCGTAGTCAGAAATGACTGAGCTGAGCCCAGTTAGGGGAAATGGCCCAAATCATGAGCTAAATTCCCCGATGGAAGATGGTGAATTCAAGTCACCATCCCAAGGGACGGAGTGGAGAGATCCACAGGAACACTACCCTGATGGGTTAGCGGATGTAAGAAAGAACTTACACGATGAACTGGAAGAATTTGGAAATTCCTTATTCATGCCAGGAGGTACTTTAAAACCTGCACCTATGCACAGAAGTACCACTCAATTTGGTCAACTACCATTTGAGGTACCAAAGCCTAGTGCAGGTATGTTTGAAACTCCATATAGTTCTCGAATTAAACACCAAAAATGCGGATTCGAAAAGAACAAAATGGACGAGCTTGAAGAAATGAGAGCTGAATACGAAAAGATCCAAAAGTATCTCGTTACACTGACCGGAACTCGAGACAAGATACTGGCTGAAAACAAACAGTTGATATCAGAACGTCTTGATTACGATCAGAGTTGTAGACGCCAACAACAATTGTTATTGGATCAAATGGAAAAGGAAAAACAAGATTTCCAACTCCAGCACGAACAGTATCGTGATGTACTATACACGGCGGATCTGGAATACAGAGCCTCGTGTGATGAGTTGAATAGAACTAAACAAGAGTTAAATTTAACTCAATCGGCCTATGGCAAGTATCAGGAAGAGCTGAAGAAAATAGAATCAGCCTTCAAGGATGCACGAAATACATACCATAAACAAACCGAGGAGCATGAAAAACTCAGAGGTCAATGGATACGTGAATCCGCAGACTTGAATGCCAAGCAGACAAAACTGCTGGATGATTATTCCGAACTGGAAGCTAAAGCTATCCAGATGTCGAAGTATCTAGAGGATACTGGTCGTGCGGTAGGCGCTCTTGAACCAGACTTCACTGTTTCAGGAATTGCCCTAAACACGACGAGTAACCGGATGCACTCTTTGAGGGGCGATGACGAGGCAACAGAGACAACTGTACCTCGTTGCGAAGGAGTAAAGAGTCATCAGGTTAGATTCACTGATAATACCTCGAAACCTCTTGGTTTAGGTACAGGAAACGTTGGAGGTAACTCTACGAGTGGAGCTAAACAAAACCACTCAGTAAGAACCTCCACCTTTGACGGCGAATGGCCACAACAGTCACCTTTAGGGGGACCAAATGGCCCGTATGCCCAGTATGGATGGAATCAATCCCAATCAGGAGCGAGTCCGTCTAATGGTAACGCCCGGAATACATCCGGAGGAACAACCGGATGAACATACGGGGATTCCAGTACAGCTGGAGGGCAATCCAGATGCGATCAAGGATCCGGACCTTCAGGAGATAGTTCCAGAAGCAGACCCTCTGCCGGTAGGACTGGTTCCAATAATGGAAATCAGTCGTATGGAACAGGAGGAAACACTAATACCAATAGTGGTTTCTTTAGTTTTGGTGGAAATACACAACCCACCAATAATCCAGGGCCAACTCCTCAAGCCGGCGGACACACCTATTCGCAGGTGCCTCCATACAGAGCAGGGGGATCAGGGGGTGGAGGAGGACCACCACCCGGTGGCTTTTGGTGTACTTATGGTACAAATCCTCCAAGGAAAAAGAGACTCAGTTGCCGAGTATCTCTTTCTCCAGGGTTACAAGCACTGCACGATTCCAATGCAGCGATTGCTAACTTAGGTGTTGATTGTTACAAGGTCTGGACGATACAGAGATCATGGAATGAAGTAGGGGTTTAACCCTTTCTGGATCCACGAATCCGGCTCGTAGAGTAGCTAAGATACCTACCCCCTTAAATGCCAAGAATCCTTGGAAAGAGGAGTATCAAGGCTGCGCGGATGTCTTTAACTGCAATGGATGGGGTAAAGCGGAAGCTCTCCCTTATCTAGTATGCTGGTTAAAGGAAGGCGACGGTAAAGGAGCCGTGGAACAATGGAAAGATTCCCAAATTGTAGGACTCTCAGCCCATATGAAATATGATGAACTCATAGAGATTGCTTCATATTTATATGGAAATATAGTTGGAGAAGATCCTTGGCTGACGTTCACTAAAAGAACGCAGAAACCTAAGGAATCTGCCAAAGTGTTCGGCTTAGAATGTCAACGACTGTTGCTCAAAGCCAGACCTCAATGGAGATTAGATGATGAATGCTTCCTAGATGAAATGTTAATTCATCGAAGGATTGCGGAATCAGGAACACAGGACAGTGGCCTGTGAAGCTTGGAAGAATGATGCCTCTTTGACAGATTTGTTCCAGTCCTTAGATCATTATGATCGTAAGGCCCGTATCTTTGCCGGGAAGGTACCTCAACGAATGTCAGCAATGATAATCCCGGATGGGATACCCGAAACCGATTAATCCGAATCAGGGGAACCTGACGAAGATGAAAACGTTGGGGCCGTTGGCCAAGGGAACCCCCGGTACAACCGGAACTGGGGAAAGAAGCCGGGTTACGTCAAGGAGAAAGTGACTACCACCAAACCTCCTGTGACTCAACCCCATACCAAACCCACCACCGGTCCGTCTTTATCAGAGGACCTCGTTAACAATTTGGTAAAAACGATCACTGAAAATCTTAGAAGGCCTAAGCCTGATAGGAGTGTAGTGAAGTGCTTTCGGTGTCAGGAAACTGGACATTATGCTGCCGAATGTGAGGCAGATAAGCCAGTTTATAGCAAAGAAGGAAAACCGAGTGGGGGTGTCCATGAAGGCAACCGGATTACCCCCCGAATGAGTGATTGCCATGACTGCCAGCCTATCGCCGCTTGCAGTGCTGGTGAGAATCCTCTAGCGATTTCGCCCAGCAGTGAAGCTAAGGGACCTGATCAGTTCCTTACTCATGAGGCTGGGGAGACTGATAGTACACCAGGTGTCAAGAACTGGCAGAAGAACACAGAGGGGAAACCCGATATCAGTCAAGAGGAAGTGGCCAATGAGTTGGCCAGGGTGGGGTGTGCCCAGCTTCCCCCGGGTCATCCTTGTCTCGAATTCTTGAAGGGATGTGGATTTGACCTCGGCGCTAAGACGGAACTTGCTAAGTATGCAAGTAGTCCTACCTACTTGAAAGGTAGGAGGTGGTATGCAGTTGTATCTGTGAGTGGTAGATCTGCTGAGTTTCTTGTCGATACGGGTGCTAGCCACTCCTGTATTGCTAAGAGATTCTACGATCTTTTGCCTACGAATAATGAAACTTTCACAACGGAAGGAAATGCTTGTATGGCCGACGGTAGCATGATACAAACGTTCGGTAGAACATGTATGAGGTTCAGTCTAGAGGAGGATAAGGACTTCATCCTTACTCCTACTGTGGCGAACATCGCGGATGATGGTATACTTGGTCTGGATTTTGCTGCATTATATGGAGCAAGGTTAGATTCCCAGAGGGGAATATTGGAAGTGAGAGACCCGTATCATCTCGAAGTACAATGCGTACTTAGGCAAGTGAGCAGTGTAGCCAGTGTAACCCAGACTGTTAAGATACCCCCAGGCACAACCTGTAATGTCTTATGTCGAGCGGACAGAAAGTTTTCAGGAAAAACTAGAGTTGTAGAGCCAGATATGGCAATGTTGTCAAGTATCGGATTGGAATCCGCCGACGTTCTAGTAGCTAACGCTGCTTGGACAGTGGTTCCTATATCCAATACCGGTAATAAGACTGTATACGTACAGAAGGATACGATCCTCGGGTCAGTTGTCCTCTCTGAACTGGTAGAAGGCTGTGAACATGTTTCGGCACCCGGAGTCCCTTCCTCACCCGAAAGGAATCCGGAACTAGATACTCTAGTAGCCAAAAGCCATGTCGAAAATGATGAACAACGTGAAGCTCTAACTGACTTACTATATAAGTACCGTAAAGCTTTTGCAGCACCAAGTGAACAATTGGGGCGTACCGATAAGGTACTGCATACGATTGACACTGGTGAGAATGAACCTTTTAAGATTCCTTATAGAAGACTCCCACTAGCCAAAAAGAGGGTAGCCGAGGAGGAGATAGCTAAAATGCTTGAACAGGATGTAATAATTCCATCAACCAGTCCTTGGTCTAGCCCTGTGTGCATGGTGACTAAGAAAGATGGTACCATCCGTTTTTGCATAGATTACTGGAAATTGAATGGTATGACCAAGAAGAATTCATATCCCTTACCACGGATTGATGAGACTATAGACTCCCTTGGAGGTAAGCAATGGTATTGCTCTCTAGACTTACAATCCGGGTACTGGCAAGTGGGTATGCATCCGAAAGACATGGAGAAGACGGCCTTTTCCAGTCATATTGGGTTATTCCAATATAATGTGATGCCGTTTGGATTGTGCAATGCACCGGCGACATTTGAAGCCATGATGGAAACTTTATTAAGTGACCTATTATGGAAGAAATGTCTTGTCTATCTAGATGATGTGATAGTCTTTGGGAAGACATACGAGGAATGCTTGGAAAATTCTGGAAAGGATCATAGCTAATGGATTGAAGCTGAAGCCCAAGAAATGCGATCTTTTTAAAAGATCTATTAATTACTTGGGACGAATAATCTCGAATGAAGGGATTAAAGCCGATCCGGAGAAACTGGATGCTGTGTCAAATTGGCAGGCACCCACGAATGCGAAAGAAGTTAGATCCTTTCTTGGATTCTGTTCCTATTACCGGGACTTTATCCCAGGATATTCAAGGGTCGCCTTTCCTATCAAGAGTTTGTCCCACTGGACACCTGGAGTAAGAAAGGAACGATTTCCTTGGGGATCCGAGCAAGACGAGGCCTTTATGAAAATAATGGATTTGTTTGCAAGTACACCTGTGTTGAAGTACCCTACGGAGAATGATCAATTCATTCTAGATACTGATGCTAGTAACGAAAGCATAGGAGCCGCCCTTTCTCAGGTCCAGGATGGGGTAGAAGTTCCTATAGCCTTCGCTAGTAACACGTTGAGTAAATCTCAAAGAAACTATTGTACCACTAAACGTAAGTTGCTAGCTGTGGTGGTCTATACGAAGAAGTTCAAGCACTTTTTGTGGGGAAGTGATTTCACTTTACAGACTGATCACTCTTCTCTCAGGTGGTTATTGAACTTCAAGGATGCAGAGGGGATGATAGGTCGCTGGTTGGCGCACCTATCCGAATTTGGTCTAAATCACAGCCAGATTGAACACCGAGCCGGGGCAAAACATTTGAATGCAGATGCTTTGTCTAGAATCCCAGTGAGGAAATGTGCAAACGCTGAGTGCACTGATTGTGGAGCACACAATGCTGTGTTGGCAGGGGTTCGAGTACCTTTCGAAACCCAACCGGAACATGTTTTGAATTGGTCCTTGGAGACCATCCAACAGTTCCAGGAGTCTGATGCAGTCACATCACGTTTGATTAAGTTTCTTAATCAGGGTATCTGTCCTCCAAGACCCGAAGTGTCATTGGAGAACAGGGAGATGAGACGATTCCTAGCTCAATGGGCCGAGCTGTAAGTCCGGGATGGTATTCTATTTTGATGGAAGAACTATTCTAATAGGAAGAAAACCTTGCAAGTTGTCATACCTAGTGCTATGCGACAAGATATTATGTATTTCTGTCACGGGCATAGAACTAGTGGACACTTTGGAAAGAAACTAGAGGGTCTCTAGAACGTCTATCTAGACGATACTATTGGCCTGGCATGAGTACAGATCTCACCTGATGGGTAGAGACCTGTCCCGAATGCTGTAAGAACAAACCAGGACCCGGGTTAGGCAAACTGCCATTATCCCAGGAACTGTTTGGTGTAAGGTTTGCTAGAGTAGCTGTTGGCATTATTAGTGGGATTCCTCCCACTCCTAGTGGCAACACGTGTATGATGGTCGCATCAGATTATTATACCAAGTACACCCGAGTGTTTCCTTTACCAGATCATAAGGCTGTTACTTGTGCTATGGCCTTTGTAAAAGGGGGGGTGTTGCACCTAGGTGTCCCACCCATGTTACATAGTGACCAGGGCAGAGAATTTGAGTCTAGTCTGTGGCAGGAGATGCGTAATTGTCAATTTGCAAGACAAGAACTAATCCCTATAGGCCACAGAGTGATGGACAAGTGGAGAGATTCAATAGGACTCTGATCCAAGTATTGAAGTCTCTAGTAAATGAGCAAATGGATGATTGGGATGAACAGTGTGAATTCGTGGTACATGCTTATAATGGCACTGTACACTCGAGCACAAACTGTTCTCCTAATCTCCTCGTTTTTGGAGAGGATTTGATTATGCCAGCAGATTTAGTGTTTGGCGTAATAAGAATGAATCCGGAAACCCCTTGCCAGGTGATGTTTGTAGAATCTCTAAGAGATAATTTCAAACAAGCCTATGAGAGGGTTAGAGATGAGTTGCAAAAAACTGCACGTTGGCAGAAAGTTGGCTATGACACAGGTCTAAAAGCTAGATTTTTTAATCTAAGGGATAGAGTGTTGTGTCACACTATATGATCACCGTGCAATCACTGGCTGATGGATTACCATCAGATGGCCAAAGGACTGGTAGTCCATTTATGGTTTCGTAAAGCCGTCTGGGACGCAGAATACCTTCTTTAGGCCTTGTGTCTGACAAAACGGGCTACACCGGCGTCAAGGCAGATGAGGTCTCTAGGTACATAGATAGAGACCAGATCCTAATGTTAGGAACAGCAGAGGAGTATGAAGCAGCAGGTAACACTGTTGTGGATTACTGTCCAGGGGTCCCCATTACATCTCAAACCATTGAGGCAGAGGAGGCCCGGATTGGTGTGTCTCCACTAGACAGACTCGGGGTAATACAAGACCTCGTAGTACGTCTATTGGAGAGGCAGTATGCACTGGCGCACCTGGAGCTTGTACCCGGGCCCGCACCCGTGCAGGTAACAGCCAAAATGGCCGATCGGATGGAGCATCTCATGTCTCCTGCTGAGACTCCTACCTTGGGAGATGCGGCAGAGGTACCTGAGGAGGCTCCACCTGGTGCAGAAGGTTCCCCTAAAGCTGCTCAGTCTACCCCTACAAAGACTGAACAGACGATAGGGAAAACAGCTAGTGGAAAGGGTAAAGAAACCCCCACTAAAGGTAAAGGTAAAGGGAAGCGGTCAGGAACCGAACCCTCTACCAACACGAATGTGGCCGACAGTACCCGAACCTGTCGGGTGTCCCCACGCTCGGCCAATAAGAAGGGAGCTAAGGCTTCAGATGTCTCCGGCAACGAGACGGACGCATCCGAGCCTGGCACTTCTGACGGAATAAGAAGAAGGTTAACCAACGTAAACCTGAACCTATCGAGGTAGACATTCAAACTGAAACTCCAGAAGTTGAACAGGCTGTCTCAACCGTAAAGGTTGAGCTCGGTGTGCCAATCGTCAAGCTACATGATGTGATGGCCGATTTGAGTGGAGACGCTCAAGATGCCGCAGCCCAGGTTCACGCGGGTCAAAAACCCGTTGTGCAACCTGTGGATGTACCATCTGACCCGGAGGGATAGGTGCCAATAGCAACTTTGCCGACTTCATTCCTCTACACAGGGGACACCTGAAGGGGAGTAAATCCATCTGGAGACTACCCCCTCGGATCACCTGTGAGAAGCGTGAATACATGGAGGAGTGGCTTCGCAAGAAGCTCTCCGACAGGAAACCGGCCAATATGTACTGGATTTATTGGGAATTCCTTAAGAATTCACCCAATGGTCTGTACAATTATGACCTGAAGGGCAAACTCAAGTTTGCTCTAGATGAGTACTACGGGGAGGATCGTAAGGATTGTCCCTTTCAACATTATACTCAGAGTGAAGGTGAGGTTGAATTCTTCATCGAGAAAGACGAGTTCCTTCGTCATCTCGTGGAGGTTCATATGCACCAGAGGCCGGAATATGTTTGCGATCGGGAGGTTGGCAAAAAATGTGCTAAATTCGCAGGATGTGTCACTCCCCGACGCGGAGACATGGTCCAGCACTATGTTACTTCGCATGGAGAGGGCCTGGAGGCAGCCATAGATAGAGTAATGAAAATTCACTCTGAACTCTATGGCAACCTTAAGGGTCTCAATGCCAAGAAACTTGCTTCTCTCACACCGAGCATGAAGCAGTTTGCGCCAATGGTTCCTGGTACTAACCAGAAGCTGAAGGCTCGGTTTGCCCAGACTCCCGGGTCTGGCAAATTGGAGTACGCCCAGGAGGAGTATGATTTGTTAAACGAATGGAGGAGCAATAATGACCGCCGTCGGGGTGGGGCTTATGTAACTCCATCCGGAGAACAAGTCCGAAGCCGCAGGGACTACCGCCAGGGACCCTCTGTGGCAGATAGAAAGAGACAGGCGTCCGAATCTCCAAGCCGATCCAGGTCACCACTGGAGGCGCTGGAGAAACAGACGAATGGGGGAAGGAAGAAGCCACATCTTCTGTCTCCTACTGGAACTCCTTCTAACTATGGACGAGCACAAGCCCCACGAGGTGGTGCAAAGAACCCGACATTCTTTGGTGTCAGTGGACCGGGTGGTCAATCCTCCCGGAAGCACGCTCCTTTGAATGTCAGAGACCCGAAGCAGTACCCTGCTATGGGCCCACCCGGACCAGAGATGCAAATCTTTGATCAGTACGGGAGGGTAAAGCAGGAACTGCCGACAGGAGGAGGTCAAGCTCCACGACCAACAATTAGTGCTGTGGTGAGACAATGTCCACCCGTGCCATTGTTGACTGTTACAGACCTTTGAAGGGAATTGTCGCAGTTGCCCCTGGCCCAGGGACTACCAAACCAAGGCCCTCCTACGACCACCGCTAGTGTGGCTACTACTGCGGTTGCTTCTTCGCATACGCATGTAGCTGTGACTGCGAGTGGGTCTGGTACACAGCCGAAGCCTCAGGGTCAGGTACCCCCACCTGGTGCTGGGGTTCATCGGCCTAAGGTGATCCAGACAGTGGAGACCTTCTTCAAGAAGGAGGACAAATTGTCTTGCACTATTCAAAGCAAGCAATTTGAGACGTTACAGCACCACCTGGAAAACCTCCATTTGGATATGTACCGTCGGACCGTGTCGAGCACTCTCCAGTGCATAGATGCGATCCAGAAGTCAGAGATCAACCGAATCTCTACTCAGATAAAGGCGGATGTTGCCAAAGAGAAGCAGGAAGCTGCTAATCTGCGGCAAGAAGCCCTATCCGAGAAGGAAACAGCTTCTCAGATGCTCGACCTAGAACGGGCAACGAATATGAATAACCAACAAAAGTTCTTCAAGGTTTTTGGAGTTATCATGGATAACTGGAACGGCACACCTGGACATGCTTTGAGCTTGTTCGAAGCACGCCAGAAGGTGAAATTAACACCAGCTGTCCCCGCATTGGCTGCACCTACGGATGGAGCTGGTGTAGACTCTCTTGTTCAGCCACAGGCTCAACAACCGGGTCCAAACCAGCCACCCGAGGAGAACATGGAACAGTGAAAACTGTTGCATGAAGGTCGGACATAATTGTGTGTCCGAAGGTGTTATTACCTATGTATTGTTAGATAAGAAATTGTTTTTTTTATCCAACCCGCATCGATTCGGGTACAAAACTGTACCCTAATCCAAAAACTGAAAGCAGAAGGAGAGTAAACAAGTCACCTTG
Organism: Acholoe squamosa; assembly: GCA_949317995.1. Lineage (NCBI taxonomy): Eukaryota > Metazoa > Annelida > Polychaeta > Phyllodocida > Polynoidae > Acholoe > Acholoe squamosa. The sequence goes on along the minus strand of OX439046.1, from coordinate 12,333,848 downwards.
GAGAAGGAGTACGAATGCTATAACTGTGCTGTGCTATAACATAATAACTGCCTATTTATTGACCTATGGACCTTTAATACCGGAATACGTTAATATGGACCCTAAACTACAACCGGATACTATTACTACTTGGCACATAGCAATTCAGGCATTAGGGTTCAGCTCGCCCAAAATCTACAAATTCCTGGATTAAACATAGCACTTCAGGCATCAGGGTTCAGCTCGCCCAAAATCTACAAATTCCTGGACTAATCATAGCACTTCAGGCATCAGGGTTCAGCTCGCCCAAAATCTACAAACATAGCACTTCAGGCATCAGGGTTCAGCTCGCCCAAAATCTACAAATTCCTGGATTAATCATAGCACTTCAGGCATCAGGGTTCAGCTCGCCCTTACCAAGACATCAGCAGCATCCGACTCCACTTATATTCTCCAACCAAGAAACACGTAACTTTGTTGATAATATTATATTGCATGTAAAATTGTATTTATGACTCTAATATCTTTTATAAAGGTATATTATAATATAAAGGTACTTACCTATAAATATACTGGATCTGCGTATCCTAAAAGTTATTTAAGGTAATACTAGGCCTATAACTGTCTAGATAGGTAATTCCTGGTCTCAATATATTAAGAGACTATACTTCTTCTGTATGGATGGAAAGGTTGACGATGGTCTGGCCTCTTTGTGATGTGACTAAGAGGAGCAAAGTGGCCAGTTTCATGGAGAGCTCCCTGAGTTCGGTGGTGCCATTGTCCCAGGTCTGCAGGAGGTCTAGAACCCTCCTCACATCCCAGAACTCCTGGTATCTAGGTGCCAGTGGGTTCATCTCATAAGCCCCCTTCAGAAGCAGCTTTACGTAGGGGTGCTGGCCCACCGATTGGCCTTGGAAGTCGCCCAGAATGGCCGAGAGCGCACAATGAGCAGCGTTTAGCGCGGTGTAGCCGTTTTTGTCTTTGGACAATTTCGCCAGGAACTTGCACACTCGTTGGATCGACGGTTGGAGGATTTGTGTGTCAGTGTCTGCACAGAAGGCATACAACTTACAAAGGTATGTGTTGTACGTCTTCCTTGTGGCAGGTCTACTGGCTTGCGTGATAAGTTCGATGGCGTGTCCGTCAAATCCCTGGCGAGATAGTTCTGCTTTCAGAATGTCCGAAATGTCAGGAGTGGGGTCGCCGACAGTCGCTCTTTGTTGGCCGGCTTCCCTGGATGACAGAGGTTGCCCTTGGCCTTCCTGAATCTGAGCGTCCGCCACCCGGACCGCTGTAGTCCGCCGTACCAGGGCTGTCCCGGCCAGTCTGGTGTTATCAGGATAGCCCTCACCTGCTCCAGCCGGATCCGCTGAGGCTGAAAGGAGGAAAAATGTACATATAGTTATTCCTCCAAGTTATTGACATAGCGTCATTTCCCAGGCGCCTGGTTGAGGCCCCCAAGAAACAAAAGTTTCTAACTTTTTGTTTGCTCGAGAAGCGAAGAGATCTATCTCAGGCTTGCTAAAGATATCACACACCTTTTTGAAAATCTTTTCACTTAGTTCCCACTCTAGGTCATGCGAGAAGTGTCTAGATAGGTAGTCAGCCAGGACGTTATCCTTCCCCGGGATGTGGTTTATTGTTAGCCAAATGTCCCGTTCTTCACAGCATTCCCAAATTTCTTTGGCTATCTTATTGCATGGTTCAGACTTAACCCCACCCATTTTCCTGACATAAGCCAGTGATGTAGTGTTGTCAGTCCTGATTTTCACATTGACCCCGTTCTCTGTGACTAGTGCATCGAGGCCTAATTTTATGGCTGTTAGCTCATGAATGTTACTGTGGAGGTCTACCTCCTCCTCCTTCCAAATACCTTTGGTGGAAGTCCCTGTGGGCGCCCCACCCTGTACCAGAGGCATCTGTTATGATTTCAAAATCTGCCCCCTCATTTCGAATACGCTTGGAAGCTGTGGGAAGGTGTTCCAGCCACCAACTGATATCCTCTAAGCCTTCCTCACCAATAACCATGGGTGAGTTGAAGTTGCCCTTGTGCCTTTCAAGAGCAAGGTTCTTTTCTCTTTCTAGACCCTTAATGTGCCGGGCCATATTGGACCCCCGGCAAGAGAGAAGTCATGAGGCCCACAATCCCCGCTATGTCCCTGATCGTGTAGGGGTCATCAGTACGGGCTAGGTTCCAGATAGCCATGTTGAATTTTTCAACCTTCTCTTTAGTGGGCCGGACTGTCATAGTGACGGAGTCCAGGTGGAACCCTAGGAAAATTAGATTTTGCGTAGGCGCAAAAACTGATTTCCCTGTATGCACTACGAACCCCAACCTATCTAGTTCTTGGGCTAGTTTGTTGGTCGTCTCCCTGCATTGTGCCTCTGTCTCCCCCAGTACGAAGGAATCGTCTATGTATTGGAAACACTCATGTCCCATCTCCCTGAGATTGGAGAACACTGGGGTAAGAATCTTAGTGAATATGCGAGGGGCACAAGCTAGCCCATTGGGCATAGCTTGGAATTCATAGAGGTTATCTTTCCAAAGGAATCTAAGGAATTTTCGATCTTCATCTCTGACTGATACGCAGTAATAAGCGTCTTTAAGGTCAATGGACGACATGTAACAGCTGGGTCTCAGCATCTCTATCGCTGTATTCAGGCTGGTCATTTTAAAGTGTTCATACTGAACCGATTCGTTCATTTTCGAGAGATCTAAAATGAGTCTAAAGTCACCATTTGGTTTTGGCCTGACAAAGACATTTGAGATGAATTGACCCTCTGTCGGTTCGACCATTTTTACTACCCCTTTGTCTAGCAGCTTGGCTATTTCTTTGTCGACATGGACCTCCTTATCAGGTCCTAAGACATAAGGGAAGGGCGTTCTATCCTGACAGGGTACGAAGTCTTCGAACGGTATGGAAATCCCTTTCACCATGCCCAGTACCCAGGGGTCTCTAGTTATTCCCATCCACTGGCTGACATATCTAGATATGCTCCCAGCTACAAAGTTTTTAGCAGTGTGAATAAACATAAGGGGACTTGCCTGCTCCTCCAAGGACCCTATTTCTGAAAACCCGGCTTCTTTCCGGCTGCTGCAGCGGGTGGGGCCGGGGGCCGAGGGTTGCGCGGGGCGCTGAACCGTGGTGCCGTGTTGTAGCCCATCTGTGGGAAGACTACGGGCATTTGGGGGAAATTCATCCCCTGCATGCCCATGGCCATTTGAGCGTTGTTGGGCCGTTTAGGTGGGTACGGCCTTTGTTGTTGCGGCTTCGGGGCGGGTTTGGCCTTCCCGGGGGCGGTCTTCGGCTGGGACTTTTCCAGCTTCTCCGCCATCTTATGGGCTGCATCCACTTCCTTGATGGCCTCTTCAAGGTTACCAGCGTGCAGGTATTTAGGATCGTTGCCTGCCTTCTTTAGGAGGGGTTCCCCATACTTGGGCATAATGACCGGCTTGAGGAGATCCTTCCCGGCATTGATCGTGCTGATGATCAGCTGCAAGCCATCTATAAATGACTCTCCGCAGTCATCCAGCTTAGAGTCTGACAACCCTCGAGAGAGCCACAGTTCGATCACCGGCTGGAAAGCTAGGATCGCTTTCACCAGATGCATCTGGATCTTCTTCAGTGCTTCGTCCCTCTTGAGGTATTAAGCGCTGCCCGGCCTGTTCAGCAGTGCCTGCAGTGCAGGTTCCAGGTGCTACTAGCTTGGCCGCGTTGTCCGGCTGCGGATACGACCCGTGGACGAGGTCGAGGTCCGCCCGTGTCCTCTTCTCTGAGAAGAGCGACCCCAGGAAGTCACTCACTAGTGGCGAGAGGTCCTTCCCTTTCTTGGACTTCTCCTTCTCCTTGACGATCCTTTCCGTCATCAGGTCATGGAGCTTGCCTGGTGGCAGGGCGTTGGAAGCTGCTGGTTCCGGCTCCAACTCTTCCGCCGCGTCTTCCTCTTCCTGGGTCGTGGCCAGCCCGACACTTTGAGTGTCAGTGGTGTCGGTGCTAGGGTTCGTCGTCACGGGCGTCTCGGTGGCGGCGTCACCATTGGTGGAGCTCGTGTCACTCATAGCGTGGCTACGGGTAGCACGTCTACCGTTCTTCCTTCCACTCATTTTCTGTAACCAAGCAGAGAAGGCTCTATCAGTGAATTGAAGACAATGAGTTTTCTAATATATATAAATATATTTTTTATTAGATATGTAATATATATAGGATTCGAACCCACAACGCCTTGATGTACACTGAGGGTGGGGTTCGAACCTGCGTTTCCGACAGGGAAACGCGTCCGTGTGCCTAACTGCACCGCCAGCAGGATTCGAACCCACGACGTCCTGATGTGTGCCGAGGGTGGGGTTCGAACCCGCGTTTTCCGACAGCGAAACGCGTCCGTGCGCCTAACTGCGCCACCAGCAGGATTCGAACCCACGACGCCCTTATGTGTGCCGAGGGTGGGGTTCGAACCCGCGTTTTCCGACCGCGAAACGTGTCCGTGCGCCTAACTGCGCCGCCAGCAGGATTCGAACCCACAACATCTTGATGTACACTAGCGCCCCCGCCAAAAGACGGCAAACGGAGGAACCATTCCAGCCCCTCAACCCGCTCGGCCACGGCGGCGAGGGTCTGGCCTGGCCGTGCGTGAGGGGTGTCGCTCCAGCTCAGGTCATCGGGGGACGAGGTAAACTGAGCGGTTTCTGAGTGAATGTGAGCGATTTAGAGGCTATCAGGGCGAATAACTCGTCCTAGGCTGATCTGTGAGCTGCCAGGGGGCAGCAAATCGATCATTAAGGCTCTAATAAGTGTAAAACTGGACAGTTTGGCACCAGGGGGTGCAGGTTAGTCCAGAGCTGGGGCAGCCCAGCTAGAAGGACGCCACCGTGACCTAGTTCCCGGCGTCGATCCGGGCACGAGGGGAGGCAGTACAAAAACTTAAAAAATTAAGAATCTGCTGAACATCCGAGGTTCCAGGGGGAACCAAGAGCTGCAGAGTACTTTTATAAAGCCTCCCTGAAACAGGGAGAGCTAGATAATAAGAAGAACTGTACTTACCAGGCTAAAAACAGTGGTGAACTGTAAAAACTGACTGTTGTTGTTGCCGCGTTTTCCTGAACTGACTGCGCATGCGCGAATCCACCTCTCGTAGATTTCCGGAAACGCTTAAGGTTTCCGAGGGATAATCTATAGATAATCATGAATAACTGATTAGAATCATCTTATCAATTGAGTTTCAGGCCTTAAAAATAGTTGAATGCAAGAGTATAGGCCCCTTAACCGTCAATAGCTCAGTAATTTGCAAGTGGTATTGATAAATATCACTTGTAAATGGTATCTGTTCCCTAATTTGATGAACAATGACACCTTATGAAAAGTAAAACGTTTTAAAATTATTGAACTGCTGCGTCGTTTTAGCAGTGATCCCAAAACAATGACCACTAAAACACACTCTGTGCACTAGTACTTTGGAAGCCATCACTTCCTGTCAGCAGAGGTCTGCATGTACATCCAGAAATATGACAAAGTGAACCACGATTAGATCACTCATTTTAATTTCTAACTGTCAATTGTACAAGGAGTAGGACCTGGGCTATAGAATAAGAGGCCAGTTTCAAATGAAATATATATATGAAGTGGAAATAGTCCTAGATTAGATTTCACAAGTCGCACAGCAAGATTATTGTATACATGACATGGGTCTAAGCTACAGTATCTAAACTGGCTTTATGCACTATTTAATATTTATTTAACTGAAGCTGACGGAGGTCAATTTCTTCAGAATTGATGCACTGATGGTTATGGAGGACAAGGATAAGGTTACTCAGCAGGAGGATGTATTCAGGTCTGAGACAAGGCTGAGAAGACCTAGACTTAAACATGGCCTGCACTCAAGAGTATCAACATGGATATATCTATAGACAGCATTAGAAGTATACCCAGGGCCATTTCTGATGCATCTGGGGTAATGTTTGGGATTTCGACCTGAACGGAAGTCGTATGATGTCACACTGGAGACAAAAGTTTATGTCACAACATTTCCTCAGGGCAGTGTCGAGACATGGTTTCAGATGAGATCTCATCTGAATCATTGGTCTCAGATGAGATCTCATATGAATGTAAAGCTGTTGATTAATAGTGAACCAAATAATCATACCCCAAGCTCTTATAGAACTTGAAACAATTAAAGGGCTAAGGATAGTGTCCCTACGCCGTCCGTCGAACCCCAGGAACCACGACGGCGTCAACGTTCGTCTCCGCGGAGGGCCAGGTCGATTCTCCAAGCATGCACCCTTTTGCATTTCTGACCCTGCTTGCGTGTGATCAGTGGATCATGACTGTACTGGTGTGCATCAAGCCCCCTTCCACCTATCCTTACCTACTGTACTCTTAGGGAAGCCACATTTAAACATATTTTATATTAGAAAATTGCTATAATAGCTTGAAATGGAAGGCTCATATCCTAAGTTTCTAGTATTCTTTTGCAGAGGAGGCTTTGAACTTTTACATGGACATAAGATTTTGTTTAGGAATTTTAACACCAAAATCGGAAATATGTTTTAGTGTTGGCTACAGGTACACTTTATGGTCATTTAGACACAAAATCCATGATTCACTTTCCATATTTACTCTGATTTGTCATGCTGACTATGTTTCTAGGTAAATAAACGCTCCCTTTTTATGTATAGCTATCTTCAAAACCATCAAAATAACAAAAACTGGTAAAAAGATGCATCATTCATGAAACTTTGAAATCATCCTTGGCCCCATTATCATGCTGAATGCAGGGATAGAAATGGCCACGGTCCTACATCTGAGGCCTGAGGCCATAAGGAGTGCAGTCTTCAACCTGGTATTCACAGCAACATTTAGGTTTAACCCTTTCACCCCTTGATTTATGTTACTCGATGGGATTTGCATGCAAATCCTCCTTTATGAGGTGGAAGGGCTTTTAAGGCTTACTAAAGCATACTCAATAACAATTGCAGTTATAAAGAGGTCTTTGAAATCTAAGTTCTAGCTGACACTATGGCATAATTATCTGCCGGAAACAGATGTATTTTTTATGTCTTTCTATATATCATCACTGCTTGAAATAAGGCTAGAACCTTATTTCAGACTGGCACTTGTTCTAAACTTGTGCATCAATGTGATATTAAGATACTGACACTATGGTGGTAATACACTGCTGAATGGCTGTATGAGTGCACTGTGACAAGAACTGAACAAATGAATCATCCCAGGCACAGTCCTTAAAGAATTAGTACAGAAATGTAAATAGCATATTGCACCAAGCCTATCAATCTATACCCCATTAGCAGCTGCACACACTAACGCTATTATATTTGATATCCAGGTTAGTTCCCATGGGGTGTCATAACACATTTGTTATCAACAACTGTGTCGATTTAAATCTTGCAATGGGCTGAGCTGAATTACGCAAATTAATATTAAGCGAAATAGACTGGACCATAGAACACAATCATTTTATGTGAATACTTTACAAAAGCTACCCAGCAAATTGTCGTTATCTGTCACCATGATTGGTCATCAATAGTGACTCCTTTCTGAGTGATAACTCACTGCGTCACCTTTGGCCACTGTGTGTCAGTCTCACATGGCATGGCAATTTATCAAAACAGTCGCCAACATGATCTAACTCACTGCGTGAGTATGTGCCACCCCATCTCATCCCTCACAAAGCATGGTGACTTATCACAACCATCGCCAACATGGATCTAACTCACTGCGTGAGTATGTGCCACTGCCTGTCAACTCTCACTCAGAATGGCGGCTTATCACAACCATCGCCAACATGGATCTGACTCATTGTGTGATTATGTGCCACTCCCAGTCAGTTCTCACTCAGAATGGCTACTTATCACCAACATCACTAATATGGATCTCACTCCCTGCATGATTATGCGACACTCCCAGTCAACTCTCACTCAGAATAGCAGCTTATCACCACCATCGCCAACATGGATCTCACTCACTCCGTCAATATGTGCCACTGTCTGTCAACTCTCATTCAGAATGACAACTTTTCACCTGCATTGCCACATGGCTCTCACTCACTGCATGAGTTTGTGTCACTCCTATTTAATCTTCTCTCAAAATGGCGACTTATCACCACCATCGCTGACATGGATGTCACTCACTGTGTGAGTGTGTGCCACTGTCATCAACTCTCACACAAAATGGCCACTTATCACCACCATTGCCAACATTGGTCTCACTCAATGCATGAATTTCTGTCACTGCAAGTCAATGCTCTCTGAGGATTGCATCATCTGTCACTCACTCTCACTCACAGTGGCAACTTATCACCACCATTGCCAAAGGTGCTGAGACAGCACCACTGTTCAACATGTAGCCTATCTAGGAAGTGTGGGCATGAAGTATAAGTCCCATACGTATCAAATGTGCTTTGTTTCACACTGCTTTCCATGTTATACTTCAGAGTTGAATCAAACAAGATTATATAGAGAGAATATCAATTGAATTTAGATAGATGTATCTCTAAAATGAAAGCAACTATCCATAAACACCTTTTCTCTGGTTACAGGAAAAATACATAGGGAAATATCTACATGAACACCTTGTCTGTGGTTAGAGGGAAGATATATATGGCAATACCTTCTCTGGCAAAACATACTTTGATCTGGCAGATGTGAGGCTGCATGATTACCAATGTCAATGATCATGAGCTTTTCATCTAACAAGGTGAGTGATCACCAGCGTCACCATCACTGTTTAGTCTGAGTGATCACCACTCTTGCCATCCATGGTGAACCTGCACTATGGCATGGTGTGCGTTTCATCTAGCAAGGTGAGTTATCACTCGTGTGGCCATCCCTGGTGAGTGTGGGTGATCAAGATCCTCACCATCTGTGGTGAACCTGTGCTATCACGAGGTACACGTTTTATCTAGCGAGGTGAGTGATCACAATCCTTGCCATCCGTGGTGAATGTGCGTTATGACATGGTGTGCGTCTCATCTAGTGAACTGAGTGATCACTCATGTCGCCATCCCTGGTGAGGATGAGTGATCACTTATGTCGCCATTCCTGGTGAGGATGAGTGATCATGATCCTCACCATCCCTGGTAAACATGCGCTATGACGAGGTACGTGTTTCATCTAGCGAGGTGAGTGATCACCCGCATCGCCATCCCTGGTGAGTCTGAGTGATCACCATCCTCGCCATCTGAGGTGAGGCCATGTGATCACCACCATTGCTATTCCTGCTGATCTTGTGCTATAGCGACGTCGTGTTCCATCTAGCGACATGTGTGAGCCACTTCACACAGTTTGACGAGGAGTCACGACAATTTGCTGGGTATAAAGTCTTGTGCTTCGTAATGATTTATTGATCAAAAACAATCTAGAATTTCATGAACCTATGGCAGGTTATTGTTAATTAATTGAAATTACAACATATTTTTGCCTAAAGGACATCCACCAATGATACACCTCCTGTATGCTACTACAATGTATTGAAGTAATATGGTCAAATCCAACACAGCTGACATGCTGCATGTGTCATACCAAACACTGTATCATGTTCTAAGTGCAGAATGTAATTCTGGCAAATGCTATGTATGCATGTAGCTTGCAAATCACTTTTTATTGGCAACACTCATGTCAGTCATGTATGGTTTCCTGTGTGCTGCTTGAGCCAGACTTAGAAGATAAAGCCTTGCTTATGGCGCATCTGCATAATTTTGGTATATGTGAAAGCAGAGAATTGTTATTCTGCTTCATGAGGGTGTTTTGGAGGTTTTCATGGTAGAGGACCTTACAATACAAAGGCCTGATCTCACACCTACACATGCATCCTCTGATTCACCCTTCAAAATTCACTCACCACTCTCGTCTGAAAAAGGTGCTTACACATCTGTGAATCAGATTTTGTTGTTAAGAGTACTGTAGTCGCTTCCTTGCTCATTCACACCTGAGTGCTTTTTCAAAGTCCTACTGTAAAGTAACTTCCATAGTACACACTCAGCATTTCTCACTAGACTTTTGGCAACATGCAAAGGTGACTCTCCGAAAGGAAGTCACTTCCTCATGAGTGGGTTCTGCTCCGTTAAAAGTGACTTCCTTTGTTTCAGAAAAAAACGCTCCAAGCAATGGGTCTGTGCTATAACATATCATCTGTGATACTATGACTATCTGTATGGTGAGTCTGTACCTTTTTGAGCAATTTGAAATATTTTGCACCCTTTATTTGTTATGTCAGTTGTATTTTCACTGCTATTCTATGCCCGCAGTGTGAAAATAGACTAAGGGAGCTCTTACAAATGTGCTGTACTGACATCAGAGTGAGATTTTGGTAACTTCAGTAGCTAGACACTGTATGGGTATTTTGTGTAGAAGGTGTTGAAATTCCTATAAAGGTATCCAGACCAGACCAAGGTGTCTACTGATTTACCAATGCTTATACTGAGTTGAATTGAGAGGTTGGGAAATTTAGGGGTCAGGCCTACAGTCTTCCCCCAATTCTCAAAGCTTAACTTACTGAGTGGGTAGATGTCTAGATCTGCTTCTTTCTTGTTTACAAAAGGCTCTTGAATATACATGAACTACAATTATACTAGAAATAATGTCAGCAGTTCCAGGGAAGGCCTATGGGTATGCCGAAATAGCCTCTATTGGCCAGATAAAGCTCAAGTAAAATTGAGGTTGAAACATTGAACAAGGTGTTGGGGAACCTTTGGTAGCAAAGGTCCATGAGGACTACACTGAAAACCCTCCAGTTTTTCAACTTTTCAGGTTGATGACCTGAGGTCCTCAGACCGCACCAGATGGTTACAGACAGGGTGCTGCACCTGCCGTTGCCTACCGTAAAACCTCACCTATAAGTCGACCCCACCTATAAGTGTACCCCCCCAATTTTTAGTTTGAAATCGACTTATATATAAAAATAAAAAAAGAAAAGGCATAAAAGCAAAACCCCGCCTATAAATTAATCCTCAATGTTTGGGAATTTTTGGGGTTATTGGCCCTTTATTTAGTCACTATATTAACTAAGTTTGAAGAGAATTTTATTGGATTTTTAAAAGTTCTTTAGATATATATTTTATAATATTAATTCAGGCGATGATATTGACGTGCAAATGTTTTTTTTTTTTAATGTAAGATGTAATCATCAACAATCAAATTAATTGTGACCACTTAAGATTTCTATTTGTTTAAGCCATTTTCAACATAACATTTCTCAACTCCCCCCCCCCAAAAAAAAAAAAAAGCCGACCCACTCTTTGGGAAAAAATATTGACTTAAATAAAGAAAGAAAATTGTCAAAGTATCTTGATTTATAGCCGGGATTTTACAGTAGGTTCTTTGTGTACAGACAGTGTCTGGTGACTATGTTTGATATTTCAACCAAGTGAGATAAAAAATGTACCAGTACAATTTAAAAAGAGTGAACCTATTGCTTTAATTTGAAGTTTACCTCAGTCTGTCACAGCTGTGTTGATATGTACCTATCGCATTAGGAGGCATGTTTGTGCCACTAATGGATTAAATATTTACAACTTTAGGTAGCAAATTTGAAGACATTGATGTTTTCTATAATATGCTCACTCCATGTCAAGGCATCAATAAGTCATTTATTCACCAATCACTGCACTCTGTATTCTTATTCACATTTGAATTCTCATTCATATTGTATAATTGAGAGAAAGAGGCACAAAATAGAAAGATGTGAATAAATAGATTTTACAGCCCATGATAAGCAAAAATATCATTTCTAAAGAGATGTTGGTCAAAAGCTTGTCGTTATCATGTTAGATTATTCCCAGATATAGAGATACAAAACCGTGTTGATACTAGACAGATCATATATATATATATATATATATATATATATATATATATATATATATATATATATATATACACATTATATATATATATGTATATATATATATATATATATATATATATATATATATATATATATATATATACATTCTAAAGTAGTCGCTGGGTAAGGAGTCTCCAAGACGATAAAGTGTTAAAGAAAGGTTTCTGGGTTCACATGTGTTCAGATTATATACACTTACAAGTATGGGAGAATGTTTTATTATATTTATATATAAAGATCTATTTGAAATAAACTCCTGACTATGTGGTGATAGCAGACTAAAGAAGCAAAAAACAACACCTAGCATAGACATAAACCATTAGCACCAACATATCTCCTAAGGGCTTTCACTGGCTTTTTCAAAACTCATCAAGATAAAGGATGAACATTAACTTTCATTTCAAACAAATTGCATTTGGATTAGTACCAAGGCATTTTAGTGGCAAATGCCTTTGGTGTCAAACTCAGGAGTGAAAGGCTTAATAGACAATGACGAGTTACACACCTTTCGTATCCAACTATAGAATCGCTCTAGATGCTTGGGCATTTTGTGTATTCTAGTTTTTTCTAAGGCTACCTGATTGCATTGAATCCATCTGAACACTGTAGGGCCTACACCTTTAGAAAATAGCCTGTGAGACTTTCACTATGTTTCCTACAACAAAAAGTTGGTTCCATAATAAATAAAAAGATGTTACTGTACGTTGTTCCCTAATGAAGCCTAAAGTAAATATGGGTGAATGTATTTAAAACATTTCTGAATTGTATTGGAAATTCCTTTATTTATCCTGAATATGAATTATTACCCTAGGGTATGTTTAGATACATACAAATCCAGCTTAGTGTTTGCGAACAGAAGAAAGGAATTCATTCATAATAATACAGTAAGATCATAATGACAAATGTGTTAAATTAAATGACTAAGAGTCTACAGGTTTTGCCTGATAGAATGTGCACTCATATTTAAAATACTGAAGATAATGATAGTGTATTATATTGAGAAACAATGGAAATATTGATCAAAAGATAAATATAATCTGGCGGCGACAGTTCTTTCACTGCTAGGAGCAGTGTACATTCCAGGATTTTTTCTGTTGATAAATTGGTAGGTCAACAAAGCCATGCAGCAGTCGTTCCCTGTAGTATGTAAAGAAAAATTGAGAAATTCCTTTAAATTCTTCTTGGATATGTCGTATTAACTTTAATGACTCACCACCTGCCTCTATTATTTGTGTTGAGGTGACTGCCTACACAAAAGTAGAAATGACTGTTCACATGATATGTCAATTAGAACTGTAGGCTTTATAATATAGGTTGTGTATGATTTTATTGTGTGGAGCAACAGGTTAAAACAGCTTATAAAGTTGGAGGGGTTCCTCCAAGGCTGGTCCTGTCCTGTTAGGCTACTGCTGCATGGTAGAGAAGGTGAAGTAACAACTCAAGAGAGAGGCTGGTGGTAACTTAACTTTATTGCTCAAACTCAGGGGCTTTTATACAAAGTCAAAGAGCAGTTCCCCCTAAAACTGCCCACACACAATACCTGGAATCATGGTCCTTCATTGGTGATTCTTAGAAAACACACTTTACCTAAAAGAAGTCAATCACTGACATATATCTGATACCATATAAGAACAGTACTAAAAGTAAGTGACACACTTAAGCAGTTGTACACAATTCAATGGAATATACCCTGAATTCCAAGTATACCCCCTCCCACTTTGGGGTACCCACAATAACAAAACAGGCTAATTCTAAGAAAACCCAGTTCTATAAGTAGGTGTAGCACCCTTACTACTAAATGGCCCCACACCCATACAGTCTTACTCGGAAATGACCCTACCCTGGATCCTTAACTAGAAACCCAGATACATCACAGCGAGCTGCTCCATCAAACCCAGAGTAAACAACCCACATACCACACTGACACCATACCAGGGGTGTGGTGGACCACCAGTACACGACCCTTTAAGGGGTCTGCACTCTACATACCTCCCCCCTTTAAAGATTTTTATCCCTCTGGATCAAAATCTGCTCAAATGATTAGTGATATACATATATGTGATATAATACTCGGATACATGTATATAATCCTATATCTAACATGCATATTTATCTTGTCAGATCTATTCAGACATTATTGCCAATTCTATGGGGTCTATTTGAACTCCATGATTCTCGTTTACAGTACCGGCTTGTGGTTGTCTAGACTCTGCGGTCTGTGGTCTAGATAGACACAGTGGCCTGTACTTACATACTACAATGATAATGACAACAATGATACACAATACTACAATGGATGTGACTGGACCATATACCACACCTTCTTGTGCTCTTATTCCACTACTATAATCTTGTGCCCAATTCTGCATCTCCACAAGTGGAACTTCCGCCCGCTCTTTGTACTTAAGAACTCTCCCCAATTTCTGATTAACATACCTCGGCCAAGTGAAATTGATCCTCCTATTAAAGTGGATAGTTTCTGCCCCTTTTACTAATCTACCTGTCCCCTTGCGGATTCCACTTACTCTCCAATCTTTGGTCTCTAACTTACATTCTGGTGGCACAAGTATGTGGGTTGGTCCAATCATCTCCCTAACAACAGCGCGTTTACCTATACACCTGAGGGTTACAGGCATCTTCTTATATGTCACAACCACATTCTCCCCAAGGCCAAGAGAATACACCTCTGAGTTCTGTCCATCACGTTTCATGATCTCGATAGTGCAGAGCCTCAGGGAGTTGTTTGTAACTATACCCCATTCACAAGTTGGTGTCAACAACTCCTCATGAGATACACATACCCGGGGCGTCTTTCCAAAACAACTATCTGGCCAAAAGGTTGCCCCCGTATCAGTGTTAATAGCTACATTTCTCTTGCCCTTGATTCTCCTTAGATATTTCCCATCTATAGCTACAGGAAAGTAATGAATTCTATACTGTAAATAGTGAACCCTGCCCAATGCCGGTAAGACTACTCGAAAGACCAATGTGCCTGCATTATTCCACAGAGGTTCAATATGTACATTCTCATAATACCATTCTTTAGGTGGGGTGTCATATCCCCAGTCTCTGACCTTTATAAGAATAGATTCAAGTTCAGGAGGTGCTAGAGTTTCCTCTGTGAGCCAACCTCTCTCTAGTTCATGTCTCTGTTCATTGAAACGGTTCCACTGATCAAAGTACTGTTCATACACCAGTTCAAGTTCAGTAATTGTACGGTCCACAGACCTTGCAAGAGACAATCTCTGTACAAAGGTATCCAAACGCGAGACCCGCCGGCTGTAATTACTTAGCTCATCCTCCAAGTCTAATTGATACTGCTCAAGTGTTTGAATGTCTTGTCTGTTTTCACGTACAAACTTCCTGGTACGGTTAACTATACTCATCATTTTGTCAAGTCTATGTACTATAATGCCTTCATTATGCACTGTCCCTTTAATTATCGTCTTGATCTCCTTCACCTCATCATCGGTGGCCAAGCCGAATAGGCTCTTCCCAAGGTACCCAATCGCGTTAATTAGGCCTCTCTTGGCCCTCTTCTTCCGGCTCTCAGGTTGCGCATGGGGCTACCGTGACTCAGACGAATCCATGACTGCGGGCCCTTGCAGATCAATGGCACTAAGTCTAGCCTCCCAGGTGCGTTGGTCATCTGCCGAGACATGAGGGGCCACTAGCTGTATCCCGGTTCTCACCTCATTAACCCAGAACTTGATTGGCAGAGGCTTTGGGGAATCGATGACAACTAGAGTGGTCCATATTGCTTCGATTGTCCTGGATCGTCCTACCTTCTGAACTAGGACCCCATCATCCTTGAAGAGATCCCCACAGCTAAGGTGGACTAGACAGACAACAAGGAGGCAAGCTCGGGATGCTGATCCACCAAGCATTGCCGCTTCTGTCTATCAATGTCTTTTCTATCTTCTTCAGTCACCTGTGGTCTCCTCTTGCCCCTAATCGTAGGTCCCAATTGAAGTGCGTCCTGAGGAGAGGTAGTAGGCTCAGTAGAGGGAGGGGTGACTGATAGTGTCTCTGGCTCAGGTGTTATTTCCATGGGTGTTTGCCTGAGCTCGGCTAGCCTGGTACTCCTGCGTACTGGGATAGGATTAAGTTCAGTCTCCCCAAGGCTGTCTACACGTCGCCGTTTGGAGGCTGGAAGCCGTTCCCTAGTTTGAGTTGCTGGGGTGTCAGGTTGAGTCCTTGTGGATAGCTCCTGTTCCTCTGAAGTCTCAGGCTCTACTGGCTGGGGAGGAGGCGGGGGTACCCTTATATGCCTCCTCTGAGCCCGGGTAGGACGGGGTCTGACGTCATCCCACACACAGTCAGGATCCACCAGCTTTAGTTTGTCACGATTAACCACTCTTTGTTTTCCTGTCCTCTGGTTAATCACAGTGACCACAGGACCTCTAACAGCAGTGACTAAGTACCCGTGGTCCCATTTGGCATCAAGAGGAGCTCTCTCCTGGGCCACAAGTACAACAGTGTCTCCCGGATGTACTTGACCTCCTCGGGCTCTTTTCATCAGTCGTGCATGATTGTACTTGCGGCTGTCCTCTGTGGCTCGGGCAGCTTCTTGGAATGCCTTAGCTAGTAGGTCAACTCGTTCACCAATGGCTCTAGGATCTGATCCTTCAGTGCGGTTCAGCATTCTGGTTAGAGGTGCTCGTGGTTTCCTCCCATATTGCAAGAAGAAAGGAGTGTACCCAGTCACTGTAGAGGTGGAAATACGATGAGCCCACAAAGCTTGTCCTAGCTTATCTTCCCAATCAGAGGACTGATGATTCACTAGCTTACGTATCATCCCCTTGATAGTTCTATGGAAGCGTTCAATTTTAGAATTAGATTCTGGGTGATATGGAGTGCTTCTCCTCATCTCGACTCCACATTCTGTCAGATATTGCTTGACTACCACTGCCTGGAATTCTTGACCTTGGTCAGTAATGACGACTTCCGGTGCACCAAAGCGTGGGAGGTACTCCTGTTCTAGGTAGCGCAGAACCTGCTCGGCCTCCTTCTTAGGTATGGGCTTTGCCTCCACCCAGCCAGTGCAATGATCCACCACAGTAAGTATATAGCGATTACTGTAAGGTGATGGAGCAAATGGTCCACAGAGATCCATGCCAACTATCTGACCAGGGTAGGCTGCTATTGGCATCTTAGTGGGCTCAGGGTAGTCGCGCCGCTCAGCATGTATGGCACACCGTTCACACTTCTGCAATACTGCTGCTACATCCTTGCGTTGCCCTGGCCACTTGTATGCTTCCTGCAGTCGATCTAAAGTCTTTCTTATGGCTTAGTGTCCCACCTCTGTGTGTGCTCTTCTTATAACCCGATAACGTGCACTGGGTGGTAGTACCAGCCGAGGGTATTCAATTTTCCCCTCAGGAGGTACAGTTGAGTACAATAGTCCATCCTTCAGCTCATATCCTGACCCTTCTTCCCCCACTAGGTCATATTCTGCCATGGTCTTCTGCTCCTCCCTGAGTGCATCCTTTTCTAGTTGGTCAAATTCCCACGGTATCTGATTTGGATGTTCACAAGCCAGGTCGTCGGCTGCTATCCAGTCAGTAGTCTCCAGGGCTGCAATATCTGTACCACGTATGCGTGACAGCATGTCAGCACGGATGTTGTTACTGCCTTTCCTGTACTGAATTGGGGCACCATACTCAGCTATGAGCACTGCCCAACGCTGAATTTTAGTGTTCTTGACCTCGGACAGGAAGAGTGCCTTGAGGGGCTTATGGTCAGTGAAAATGGTGAAGTCAGCTCCAAACAGGTAAGGTCGCAGCTTCGTCAAGGCATAGACCACAGCGTACGCCTCCTTTTCTATGGTCGCCCACTTGAGTTGACTTCCTGAGAGCTGTTTGGAGACATACTGTATCGGCCTTTCTATCCCATCATTGTCATCCTGTACCAAAATTGCCCCCACTGAGTAGTCACAGGCATCAGTGTACAATTTATACCCCTTTGATGTATCAGGATGTGCCATAACCCGATTAGAGATGAGCATCTCCTTCAAGGTGTCAAAGGCAGTTTGCTCCTCACTTCCCCACTTGAAGCGAGCATGCTTCCTGGTGAGTGCCACAATAGGAGATGCGATACGGGCATAGTTTGGGACACATTGTCGGTAGTAATTAGCCATTCCTAGGAACGACCTGACCTCCTTAACTGATTGAGGTTGCCCCAGATTAGAGATAGCTGAGGTCTTCTCAGAATTACTGGATATCCCTTCGGGCGTCACAATATATCCCAGGATCTTCACACTTGGCACATTGAGGTGACACTTAGAGGGTTTCAATTTTAGTCCATTTTCCTCTGAGGCATCGAAGACCCTTCTAAGGTGTTCTCGGTGTTCTTCTTCTGACCTTGAATAAACAATGATGTCATCCAAGTATACAAGTGCAAAAGCACCTAGCATGTCTCCCAGTACAGCCTGCATTGTCCTCTGGAAGATAGCTGGGGCTGTGGCCAAACCAAAAGGCATGACATTAAACTCATAGTGTCCACGGTGTGTGATGAAGGCAGTCTTTTCTCTATCACACTCAGCTACAGGGATCTGCCAGTACCCAGCTTTCAGGTCCATTGTGCTGAATACCTTGGCCCCGGTCAGGCTATCTAGGATGTCTTGAATGATGGGTAAGGGATGGGCGTCCTTGCGCAGGACGGCGTTCACCTTGCGGAAATCTACGCAGAATCGGGTCGATCCGTCAGGCTTGGGAACCAAGGTAATGGGTGATGCCCATGGCGAGTTACTCGGCCTAATCACACCTTCCCGCAACATCTTCTCTATCTCCTCCTCAACGACCTGTCTCTTACTAAGGGGAAGCCTATAAGGCCTCTGCCTGATAGGAGCATGATCACCGGTGTCTATAGTCATTTTAACCTTGGTGGTCATTCCATTCACTCCCTCCTCCAGGGCAAATACTTGGGGTCGTGACCTGACCCAATCTTCTAAGTCTGTCGATGCTATATATAAATCTCGCTGCTTAGCAGTCTGTAGGGCATAGTTTTCTCCTAGGAGTATCACCTTCTTAGTGCTATAGTCTATAACAGCCTCTAGTCTCCTAAGGGTATCATCCCCTAGAAGTATATCATGTGCCAGGGTGCATACAACCGTGACCTCTGCTACTAGAGACAGTATTTCTATAAGTGTCCGCCCTCTCGTAGGAATTATGTGTCCAGATATAGATTTAGGTCCCTCTGATTTCTTCATCAGTGGGGTGCGGTGATTGGCTCGACATAGCCCCATCCAAAATTGTTCATTGATTAATGTTCTGCAGGCACCAGTGTCCACCAAACAGTTAGCTGTGATACTCCCAAAGGGAATATTCACACATGCTCGGGTGTCCGGTGCCCCTAAGCGTTTCCCGACACCGCATGTACAGGTGAAGCTGAACATTGTTTGGCGATATGGCCAGCCTGGCCACATTTAAAACAATTGGGTGAGCCGTCCTCATTATACGCAGGCTTGCCAAACTTCCTTCCAGAGGTCCTCCCCCTTTGAGGTCGCTGATGTCCTGACGAGTGCTCCTCCTGGGGGTCTAGTTTCTTCTCCACCCGTCCTAATTGCTTCTGCATCCCACGGATGGCACCTGTCAGTTCCTTTAATGTTTTTGACAGCTCATCATCCATGGTAGCTGATGCCTGGGCTAAAGGTAAGGCCGCGATGTCCATTGGTTCATCTTGGCGATGACCAGTTTCTGCCATGGCCATGGCACGGGCGGATGCATTAGCATGGTTGATGGCTTGCATTATGGTGTTTGGTCGTTGTAGATGAACTTGGGCTCTTACCTCCCTGTCTCGGAGCCCACTAATGAAGTTCCGTACCAATCTCTCCATAACCAGGGGTACAGCCAGCTCTTGGAGAGTGTAGGCCTTCTGAACATGGCTGATGAACTTAAGGCCATACTCTCTGCTATCTTGATACGGGAGTTGTTTCAGGAGGTCCACTTTATTCCGTTTGTGCTCGGGCTCATCTTCATCCAGAAATGCCTCTACGATATGGTCCTTCACCACAGCCCAGGTGACAGGTAATGGTGGATGGGCATTAGCACGTTGATCGATGAGGTCGGCTATACTATTTCTCAATGGTCCTTTGCTTATATAGCCAACCATCTCCATGGCCAGATTATCACCTGCATTTGTCCATCTCTGGGCAGCTGTGACAGCCTCCATCCATTCTCTCAGGTGATCCCTCTCTGACCCATCACAGCTCTCTATGTGCCTGCCATGCTGCTCCAACTTCTTCCTTATATTCTCTTCCTGTCTCTGAGCATTACGCTCCTGTTGAGCCTGGATTAGTTGCTGTGCTTCAGCCATTGTAGCTTAATGGTTAATTAGGTCAGTTAATAATCACCTCTTCGTTGTCTGAATCTCTGTGCGAGGGCAGGTAGGTCTCTGATGGGGATGAACTGTGGTGCAGCCGGGGTGATCTGTATAATGATGCGTGGCCTGCGATCAATAATTAGACACCTCTCTTCACGTACTTGTATTCTCCTTACTGTATCTACAGCCTCTCTCACCAGCTCGGGATCTACCTCCTCTATATAATATTCTGGAGCATACTCTTCTTGTTCTTCTCGGTCTTCAGATAGCCCATCTACTATCTGTTTTATGATCTGTCCGTCTATGTCATCTAAGGTGAATCTTCCAGCCATCTGCAGGACTACAGCCTATGTAAGGTGCTGTACTGTTCTGGAGTCTGCTGTAGTTAAACCAGCATGTTGAGTCTCGTCCGGGTCGCCACTATAAAGTTGGAGGGGTTCCTCCAAGGCTGGTCCTGTCCTGTTAGGCTACTGCTGCATGGTAGAGAAGGTGAAGTAACAACTCAAGAGAGAGGCTGGTGGTAACTTAACTTTATTGCTCAAACTCAGGGGCTTTTATACAAAGTCAGAGAGCAGTTCCCCCTAAAACTGCCCACACACAATACCTGGAATCATGGTCCTTCATTGGTGATTCTTAGAAAACACACTTTACCTAAAAGAAGTCAATCACTGACATATATCTGATACCATATAAGAACAGTACTAAAAGTAAGTGACACACTTAAGCAGTTGTACACAATTCAATGGAATATACCCTGAATTCCAAGTATACCCCCTCCCACTTTGGGGTACCCACAATAACAAAACAGGCTAATTCTAAGAAAACCCAGTTCTATAAGTAGGTGTAGCACCCTTACTACTAAATGGCCCCACACCCATACAGTCTTACTCGGAAATGACCCTACCCTGGATCCTTAACTAGAAACCCAGATACATCACAGCGAGCTGCTCCATCAAACCCAGAGTAAACAACCCACATACCACACTGACACCATACCAGGGGTGTGGTGGACCACCAGTACACGACCCTTTAAGGGGTCTGCACTCTACAAGCTGTTGTTAAAGATTTTATTTCTATTTTTTTTCAGTTTAGCAGAGGGCAATGTACAGACAGAAAAAAATATATCAGAACATTTTGTACATTCTGATTTAAGATCAAGGAGTGTTAAAGTTAATAGAGGTATTTCGCATTAAGATGCAATGCAGATATAGTTTGGGATTGGTTTTGAAGAGGATCATATCAACTTAGGCAAGGAGAAAGGGTGCTCCTTGCTAGAAGTCAACTTTAAAAATCAAATCGCAAGCTTTACAGTGATATAATGCAAAAGAAGATACTCCTGTTAGTTTTGAAAGAACGGCTTGCTAAATATGGGTAGGTGTGGCCATTTTGTGAATGCCAATAAGCTCTACGTCTAATTAGTCATGAGATATATAGCTAATTAGCATAACTTATGCTGATTAGCTAAATTAGCATAAAAAGTTCATAGCTGGAGAGACGGAAGTCAATCTGACTCTGAAACAAGCTTCGCCTAGTTTCTATCTGTTGAGCGTTGGCGACACGGCATACAAACTCAAGATTCACAAAGCTAAGCTCTATGTGCATCGCGCACTGGTAGCTGATGCTGTGGTGGAAATGCATGAAAAGGCTGTAACAGAACAGGGTCCCTTCGACTAACCAGTCAACAGAGTGGAGGTGACGAGCTACGCCATCCCTGCAGGTAACAAAGATCACACCTACATGCACTCCAACACAGGTCAACTGCCCAAGTCCATGTTGATTTGTTTCCTGGACCATGATGCCTTCAACAGAAGTCACGCCAAGAACCCGTCCGAACTGAAATATTGCAAGGTCAACTCGCTTCAAGTGATAGTGAATGACCAGAAGGTGCCGAACGACGCCTACTTGCCCAACTTTGCCAAAAAGGAAGCGGTGAGAGAGTACCTGGCACTACACACGGAAACGGGGATGCGACATTTCCTACAACATTTTCCTGAACGGGTACACGCTCTTCCCACTGGATTTATCACTGGACAGGTCGCACAACGGGTGTAGAGTGAACCTTATAAAAGCGAGTCAACTGAGGGTGGAGGTCAGTTTTGGCGCAGCGCTGGCGGAGACAACAACGGTGCTCTTGTACTTAGTGTACGACAATGTCGTCGAGCTGACCAGAGATCGACATCCTATCACAGACTACCATACGAACTGAAGACGAGAGAGTAGTGCATGAATAAAGTCGAAATAAACAGAGTATTGAAGGAAAACGTTCACACAAAACATCATTTCCCAGCTGTTTTCTCTTGTAACACTATCCCAAAGCACCCTGTCAAGGACACTTGTTTCATTAGGTATCGACCCACCAAAACATTCTGCATTATAATTTAATGTAACTCATGCACCCGTAAAAGTGGAATTTCACTTTTCAAACACTCCAATTCACTCAAAATCATGAAGAGGCACATTTTCCCCCTCTCTGGGTGCCAGATCCAGACGTCGTTCACCATCCCAGTTTTTCTCTACATGCATATGTTTGAACCCATCCCCATTTTGGCCTATTCTGCACACAATTAGTGATTATTTCCAACTTTTTTTTAAATCAATATTTTGGGATCCTAGACAAAGGAGCTGTCCCTTGTACCCCATATATTCTGAGTCACAACAGGTTAAACATTTTATCTATGCTTTATTTAAAAGTTTGCAATGATTTTGAACTCTAATATAGACCAATCACAACCCTAATCACAATCACAAGTCCTAAATCCGTACTTCTCGGTGTATTACCGCAAGTGACGTCATCATCAATAGTGGAACGATACCTTAAAGGAAGCGGTATTTTATAATTACCTGGGAAATATGTCTCTCACATGTCCTTATTCCCAACCCAGTACAAAAAGTCCCTCAGAAATACATTTCAGCTTCTCCACAGGGGGTGTCTTAATGCCTCGGCTTACCGAGAATAACCTTGATTTTTCCTCATTTTCACCCCTCCCGCAAATATCTGCTTACCACAAAGGAACCGATGAGCACAATGACCTGAGAATTGGTAACCTTATTGCCAAAGAGTTATTCTGCATGGTACAAATGCCAGGTTTGGGGTTTCAGTTTTTATTTCTCAGAAATCTACGATAATATATAGCAGAGGAAAATAATGAAAATCTATCAAAAATCACAATTTTTGGTCAAAAAACTGATTTTCCAGAGACTTTACCTTGCTCAGAATACACTGTACTGTCCATATTACATCTCCCAATACTGTTAACGAAATCTGTTCAAAATTTCATGTATATTTGAGCATTTTTAATGGTTTAATGGACTCTAATGGGGTTCAATACCGAGGTGGCTCGGAATCCTCAGAAGCTGCATAAGCCAACATTTAAGCCCTATAGCTCCAATATCCAAGCACCTATGGGTCAAAATAGGACATACACTGACCGGTTATAGTGATTTTTATACAAAATCTTGATTATTTGAATATCTACACTTCTAAACCCACACTGGGAGGCATATGGGTGATTGGAGCTGAAAATTAGTGAAATTCCAGCTCTCTGCACAACCTTAAAACCCACATTTTCCTCCATTTTTGACAGTTTCCCTGCTTATAAGGACAAAATAAGGGTTGATTTTTCATGAATAACCAATTCCTGATAAAATTGATAGCTTTTGGTTCATGTTTAGCCTGTATTTAACTATGTCCATTCCATAGGCCTATGGCTCTCTTAAGGTATCGGACCACCAAAACATTCTGCACTATAATTTAATGTAACTCATGCACCTGTAAAAATGGAATTTCACCTTTCAAACACTCCAAATCACTCAAAATCATGAGCTGTCCCTTGTACCCCATATATTCTGAATCACAACAGGTTAAACATTTTATCTATGCTTTATTTAAAAGTTTGCAATTATTTTGAACTCTAATATAGACCAATCACAGCCCTCCAAGTCCTAAATCCGTACTTCTCGGTGTATTACCGGAAGTGACGTCATCATCAATAGTGGAACGATACCATTAGTAACACGGATCCTCAACATTTACCAGGTCAACATTGGGTGGTGTTTTACGTGTCGAGGACAGGAGGGGCGTACTACTTTGATTCATTCTGTTTACCTCCGCTGAGCGCAGAGTTCTTATCTTTCCTGAGACGTTCTGCTCTGTTTAAGTGGCTAAGAAATTGTATTAAACTCCAAGACACTTCTGCTGACACCTGTGGACCTCATTGCGTGCATTTCCTGATCGAAGCATGTCGAACAAGAGACCCCAAAAAGAGCGTCATGCAAATGAGCAGAACTCCAAAACTGAGCGACCGGTCGGTGAGTCAAAGGCTCGCGATGATGACGATGATGTGAAGACAGAAGAAGGGGGCTAGAAACATGTGCAAGTCATGCAGACAAATATCCTATGTCTGGCCGAAATGGTGTTGGATTTATCCAAACTAGTGCAGAGTATGTTGGAAAAGGTTTACTGTGGGTGCACCGACAAAGTGCGACTTTGCGGTTTGCTGAAAGGTCGAGCAAAAAAGTAAAATGATTGATTGAAATGTTGTTTCATGAAAAATAAAAAAAAATTAATTAACTTATTTTGTTGAGTTTTTATTTCCTACATATGTTATGACACATAAAAATATATAAAACCTTATTTGCGTAATTAGCCCCACCCCTCAGGGGTCACGTGACTAATCCCCTAACTAGGTCATAATGGTGGCTACTAGTCCCCTAAATAGGTCACGTTTCCATGGTTACCAAAATGCTGGCCTCTAATTGGTTGAGAGGTACCACGTGACCTGCTAAATCTCTAATTAGGTCATGTTACCATGGTTACCAGGATGCTGACCTCTGATTGGCTGAGCAGTGGTTTTTAATCCCCTAACTAGGTCATGTCACCATGGTTACCAGAATGCTGGCCTCTGATTGGCTAAAAAGTGGTCATGTGACCCCCTAAGTAGGTCACATGACCATGGCAATGGGTCACATGACCAAATGGAGCCCTCTGATTGGCTGCAGGTCGAGTGAGTAATAAACAGTACTTAACTATATTCCCGTTCCGATACATATTATACTCCTCATGTGTGTAAAGAGCCAGTGAAAATAAAATATGATGTGGAACTTGATCTTTAATGGGAAGCCAAGGTCTAAAGAGACCCATTAGAAAGCACAAGATGATGACGTGTGCCATTTATTATTACAATATTCCTAGCTATAACAGTTTGGTGTTGTAGGAGACCAGTTGCAAAAGCAAGTGGGGAAAATATTGAAAAAGGATTATATGTGGTATCTGGCAGACTATAAAATACCTGCAAATTAAGGAATTATATGAATTGAATTTTACTTTGAGATATAGGAAAGCATGTAATTGTAAGTGGCACCATAGAGATGCCAGACAACATATTTTGAAATGCAGTCCATAACTACAGATGATTACACTCCTATCTGGCACACATCAGGTGGAAACAGCCATCAATCAAACTACTAATGTAAACATGTACATTGGCGAAATCTGATAAATGTGACAACTTGGCTGTGTTCCACATGCCTTTGCTCCAGTAAATGCAGTCATTTTCCATGTTAGTGAAAATACCCCTTCTTTCAAATGTCATATAATATATAGTGTGCTTTTGATAGGTTTGACATAGGCAATAGTAACTGGGAAGGCATCTCCCAAGATGGAACAACTATACTTCTTCATATCATAGGGGCATCTTCACTCTAATGCTATTACCACCCTGCATCTAGTGGGCATTAATGATTGCACAAAAACAACTGCAATACTAAAGCCTGCGTAAATACTACGTTAAGTTTCTGTGTACCATTGTACCATCTTGAGAAATGCCTGACCATGATGCTGTGTGGTTACCTGACAGGTCTTTTGTATAGCACTTTTATTATCACCGTGCACGTGGTAGGTATGTATGAAATGGGACCCTCCAGACAACAGTGGTTATAGCAGCATTGCTGCTCACAGTATGGAAACATAAAATCTACTGCTGCCAATATAAACACTGATCGTGGTGTTGGCATGCATGGTCCCTAATGCTCAGAACCTTTTTTATGGGGCATGTTTTCAGCTTATTATGAGACATCAAGTTGAGCCAAAAGGTTCAGTGAGGTATGGTGCTCCAATATGTATCAAATGCAATTGAGGATAATTTACTTTACAGTTGTGCAATAAACCTGAAGCATTATAGATTTGACTATATCCAATATTGAGAGATCATAAAATATTGCTTTCTAGAGAAAGAATGATTTGATCTGAGAATAGCCATAATCAAAATTTTAGATTATTCCCATCAACCTGCACAAGCCCCTTTTATCGGTTACATTGAGGTTGGTAATATAGCTCTGAATGGTGTGTGTTGGCATTGTGTTCTTTATGGATATTGATAACATGGATCTTTTAAAAGAAAAGACCACTCCTATTTCATGTTGCCCTCTTTCAGGGATGAGTATATTATATTTTGAATAAAAAGATGTTGACATACTTAGTACCATATCTACGAGCATAAGGGCTGCACTGATGCATTTCTTTTAAAGTGTTTTTTTGTGCCTGCTGCAATACCGCCTCCAGTATTGAAAACACTTCACGTCCCTCACTCCTCTCTCTCTCTTTCTCTCTCTTTCTCTCTCTCTTTCTCTCTCTCTCCCTCTCTCTTTCTCTCTGTCTGTCTCTCTCTGTCTGTCTGTCTCTCTATCTCTCTCTCAATCTTCTATTCTTTCTCTCTGTCTAAAGCTCTCTCTCTCTCTCTCTCTCTCTCTCTCTCTCTCTCTCTCTCTCTCAAAATGGTAACTTTGTTCATTCATCTATGGAACCACCCAAGGGGATCTCTCTAAATATAGATCTAGGTCAAAGCTTAATTTATTAGGCAAATTGAAAAGCTTTTCTGTTCAATCAATTCAGTGTCAAGAACCATTAAGGTAGTAAATGTCTAGATGTGTGAAACTAATTATTGCCTACAGCTTACGTTACTCATCAGTTAGGGATAAATACATCTATAACTGCTCCCTAGCCACTGATCCAATTTCAGAGGGAATCAAAGTTAATGTACTTCTATCTCTCTGCAGGTATGTTTTGAAGTCCAGGATGGCTTTGGCAGTGATGTAACTGCTAGTAAGTTGTGAATCGAATGAGGAAAATTGTTCTTTATGAAAAAAAAAATCAATTACCTAATTTGCAAGGAATTTACTTGAGGGCTATGCTTACTTTCACCTTTCAAGTATTATCTGAGAGAATTTTTTACAGAGATAAGGTCTCAACCTTTACGTTTGTCCATGCACAGAGATCGAAGTTTGTAATAGATGTACTAAAAATTACATATATATATATATATATATATATATATATATATATATATATATATATATATATACATTTATCTTAATACAACAACCATTTTATTCAGATCATGTATTCAGAGATAGACGTTGACTACTTGTTATATGTGGTTCATCCTTACAAAGTGAGGGATAAGTCACAAAAGAAAACATACATGCTGTTCCAAGATCCATATAGAGAACATCAAGAGCTAACATATTACACTTCTTAATAGTGCAATGGGAAGTATGATAAAATCCTGTGTCCTGTATCTCTGATCCCAAAAATGTGACTTATCCCTCATTTTGTCACATATATCGGTAAACCGCCTCAAGCATGCAACACTGACGAAATTTGGACCTTATAATGCTAGTGGGGATTTTCATCACTGATTTAGCCACAGACAGTTGCCATGCTATTTACAGTACATTGCTTGAGCTGACCTGAGCTGCTGTTAGTAGAAATCTAATGACCCTGCAGTAGCTTGCCCCGTACCCAGTACAGGACAAGCTACTCCCCATTTACAATCGAGGCTATGGTGAATGTAGATTTTTTTTTCTTCATTGGTCTATTTCAACAGCCTTTGATTGGCCAACAATCCCCCTACCCCCTCCCCTTACACCCTCACTAGACGTTTTGAGGGCATTTGAACAACGGCTGAACTACATGGAATATCGAGACTAAAATCATGATAATCGGAATCAACAAAATTCAGATGTCAATGACATCCCTAGGATGTTGCATTTGTGAAGTTGTTAATGTACATGAGTAAAATACAGTTCAAAAGTGGGGTTTTCTTGGGGGGAATATACACTGTACAAAAGCAGTTGCTGGTTCAGCAAATTGTACTGGCAGATATTCACTAATCAATGTGCTCAGTAAGATAAGAGAGGAGAGCATAATCCCTGATATTGATAATTAGACAATACTTTAATCAATTATGACCATCGGTATGTTACATTTAACTACTGATTCGGGCAAAAGATGAATCATTAAAACAATGTGACAATATAGGCATTAGTGATTACTCACTTATCATTGCACCCCCCACCATACACACTTGACAATACTTGCCTGGCTACAATCATAGAGTTAAGTGCACGTTCTGGTGAGACATTGATAGTACATGAGCCATAGACACCTATGATCTCAGACAATGGCAATTTAGGCCCATAGCTCACTGTATTGACATGTAAACATTACACACGGCCCATCTGGTGAAGCCACCAACGGTTTTTCTAATTAAGATCTGTGTAGAGTGTGTCAGTGTCGGGGTGAGACGATTCGCCCCTATCTAACTGTCTTACCTGTGGTCTGTTTGTACTGTATATTTGGCCCCCAGATCCCTGTAGCATACAGAAAACATAACGCACAACCTGTCTTATCCAGTTCCTACCTGTAATTCTATGGTGAATTAGTTTAGGAGTCTGTCAGTTTTGGGTGTGAAAGGTTCGCCCCATAAGGTATAGTTTGTACCGGTTTAATCAGTTAGGAGTGAGTCAGTCTAGGGTGTGAGATGATTTGCCCGATGTGGTCCAGTTCCTACCGGTATTTCTGTGTTAGATCAGTGTAGAAGTCTGTAAGAGCCAGGCATGAGACGATTTGGCCCTATCTAACTGTCTTACCTGTGGTCTCTCTCTACTGTACAACAATCCCCTCTCTCAAATTTGCATCAAAATGAAAAAAAGTAGAATGTTCCAGTGAAGTTAAAGGGATTGCACTGGTATGCATCCCAATTTATAATTAATTCATTCTGCATTCAGTATTAAACTCATACTTATTATCCAGGATGAGGCCATTCCTCTCTGCTAATGCTAGTATCAATGTATTTAAAACAATCGCCTTATTTTGATTATGGTGATTATATTTATTCAGGTGCCAAAATGAAATTGCTGGATAGACTACCCAGTAAACGAAGACACATCTATCAACCTAAATGAACTTAGTCTCTAGGTATCAACTACGTAGATGTCCTATGTAAAATCATCTAAAAATGTTATGTCCTCACCTGTACTGATGGTGGAAATATGGCTAATTTACATAATTGTGTTAGGACCCTCTCCAGCCAATCGATAGGCAAGTATATTATGGTAATGGTGGTAATGATCTACACTTATGGCCAAATTAAAAGCCAAAATTATTCCTCAGGACATTAGCAATAACTTTGTGTGATTTTCATGTGAAGTGATATGATAAGTTTCTAATTGGCATATAAGTACCATATAAAATGTATACATAAAAGTAAGCAGTCTCACAATATACTAATTGTTTAATTTTGATGTTCAAAGTTTGCAACATTACTACCTGTTTCACTATAAATATGAGTTAATTATCAGGGGCGGATTCAAGAGGGGCCTAGGGGGACATGCCCCCCCCCTTTGTCGCAACTCTCTAATAAAGGTCAACAGAATTTCCTCATTTTTTTCTTATTAAGTGCATTGAATTATACTAAATTGATATGAAAAGAAAAATGGGGGTTCCAGGCTAGTTTTTGAAGTATAGTAATTTAAAAAAAATAAATGAGAAAAAAATAAAAAACTTTCCTTTGTGTGTATGTTGAGCCTGATGAGGGTCATTGTGAAGGTTTCTGTCAGACCAAAGACCCTTGTGTCATAATCAGGTGTGGGCATTCCTATGGCCTACGCCTGTTTCATGAATTGTGTCTCATCAGAAGCTGACATGAGAAGCCATATAACAGGTTACAGGGAGTACTCGGGTCACAATAGGTATTTGTATATGTCTTATCATGTCGTACAATGCTTTATGTCTGTGTTCCTGTTCTCGTTTGAATGTGGTGATATCGGAAGAAGACAATGTCATAAGAAGCCATAAACAGGAGTACACATGGTGCTCAGGTTAACCAGGTTTTCCCTAAAGACTGCTGCTGCCCCAGGCACATCTGAAATGCCCTGAAATGTCACTGCTGCCTCATGGCAGCATCATTGGAATACTAAAAGGGCAGCACTACCATATTGCTTGCATCCTTACATATATATATATATATATATATATATATATATATATATATATATATATATATATATATATAAGAAAAAGCCTTACTCTTTTACCAATATTATACCATTTCTATATGAATACATATTGTATCCTCCTTTAAAAAAGTCTTATAACCCATAGTAACTTGATATGCCCATTCAATTGGCCATGTGCAAAGGGTCAGAAGTAAGGGGTCAAATCAATTCTGTGAGGGCTGGCAGTTAAAGGGAAGGTTAAACTAATCATTGCAAGATTATCATCATGCAAAGCTAGATTTAAGTTTCATATATAGGGTTCTCATTATTATCAGAAGATTCTGTAGCAAAAGGTGTAAGGCAGAGATATAGTTGATACCTATCACGTTAAAATTAGCATCATTTGTATTGAGCAATGGGTTGGTGATAACCAATGCCTCCTTCTCACATCTAGCAGCATTCATGACCTGTGCATAGATTGTGTACCGAGTATTGCATGTGATGCCTTAGTTTCCCTATGATTTGTCTGTTTATCTCTTTCCTTCAATATCAAATACTCTGGGGAAAAAACTAAAAAACATTTACTAGTGTACTACAACTGGGAGTCTACACAAGTAGACGCTTTACATCATTTTGCACCAGTGAGCCATGAATCCTTACGCTTGGAGCCATATGCCCATCTGATGGTAACTGACCACTCCTCTATAATTATTTGCAATTTTGGAATATGATAATTATTTTTGAAATAATGATATACTGTTAGAAGAGGTCTCGAATTGAAGTAATGATCATTGAATTAAAATTCCTTAGTTTCAACTACCATTAGGGGAAAAGAGAAAAACAACAATTTTGTTAAATTTACATATAGGATACAACATATAGGAAAGAAAATAATATTTCTAGATTTTAAAACCACCAATATTTGTTCTTTGCCATACTGGTTTACACAGGCTCACAGTAAAATGGGTTTTCTGTGATTCTCTGTACATGTATGGTAACTTTTTACAGTGTAGCAAGTGTTGTAAGGGACTTCAATAAAGGTCCATGATCACTTATGTCAAGGTGAATATCAATGTCCCATAGATAATGCACTAAGCCCCCATATTGCACCCCAGCATTGAATAACCCGCGGCAATTCTGTACGATGACGTCATGACATCGTATGCGCAACCTCGGTAAAACATAAACATCCAAGATGGCGGCGCAAGGCATCATCGCATTGACAACAGGTGAATTTGGGTTTATTTTGAAAGTTATTGGTAAAATATTGATTGATTATCAATTCAAACACCTTGACGTAAATGTAAAGATGAACTCTGATCAGTCTTCAGCTCCTAGTTATTTCACTTGTGTTTCAGGCCCGTTCTGAAGACTGATCATCGTTCACCTTTACCACTTTATGCTTTTATACTCACCAGCTTGTAAAGACTACTTTTAGACAACTAATGTGTTTTGCATGGTATTGCTCACTGTTCTCACTGGGATTATGCAAAGATTTATATGATAACATTATAGAATAGCAATTGTAATATTGTCTCTGAACCACAGAATGATTTTTACTTTTGAAATGGACATTTATGCTCACCCAAGTCACCTGTATAACTGAATGCCTGTCTATGTAACAGCTACAGGGGCCACTAATACATATATGCAAATTAGCCATATTCCCACCACATGCACAGCTTAGGACTTTTAGTATGTCATTTTGGAAAGATTATGGAAATGCATTGTGGTGGAAAAAGTTGTATTGCAGTCAGTTTGAGCTAAGGCCTATTTTTGAGCCACATTGCCTGGACTAATTTTCAAAACTCCTGACACCAGGATTTGAACCGACATTTTGGTTTCCTTAGGATATGAAGGCAGGAATCTAACATATGTGGCCACAGAGCCAACCTATGGGGATGGAGTTAGGAGACACTTGTTTGGCAAGTCATTATGACCTCTTCACCACAATTTGATGTCTCAACAAGAAGTCCACATAAGAAAGAAATTCTAAAGAGAGGTATATATAAGAATTTTAACTACGTTGCACCATGTCAAACCATGTAAATTCTATTTAAAGGTTCGCCAAACGTAACCAGGACATAACATTTTAAGTTGTTTAAACATTTGATATCTACCAATTTGCTATGTTGGATACAGTTTTGTGTTTACTGGGTACAAGTTAAACAGAATAGAAGGGTGGCATTAAAACAAAGCAAATATTTCAATGTGAATGACCTGCACAAAGACACAGGTATCTTAAATCAATACTTTAGAAGGAGAATAAATTTGGTCAAGGTTGGATTCAAAGGAGCAAAGAAATTGTGCAATTGATTTGTACCGGTGTAGTGACCTATCCCAACAAGAGGACATGATGCTGTGGTCCTATAAAGATTATGTAGAGGCATATAATTAGCTTATTACCAACCGGTGTCATCTGTTGTTGCAGGTGAGTCCTGTCGCTGGATGTTCCTAGGGTTCCGGGTAGGTGGCAGCAACGATCCGGATCTATGGGACAGCTAGCAACAAACCAACTGGCACCTATATAAAGCCCAAGCGCAGCTGCTACGTTAGAGGCCATGTAGTCCTCCATACAGAGTACATGTTATGAATATGCTTCCCTAGGTGTTCCCTACTATCGCGTAGTTGCAAAAGTGTAAGACCCTAATAAACTGTTGGCATACACTCAAATTACTGTCTCCATTTTTTTTTCGAATAGTGAGACTCAAACCACTTAACTGGTAAAATCAAAACCATTACATGTGTAGGGGCCGGCATCGTTGTATATATATATTAGTGCGGTTCATCCGGGAGACGTGTTCGTGTGGTGCTCGTTCCTTCTATGCCAACTAGGTGTCGCTTTGCGGTACCCGGCTGGTACAAGAGGGGGCAGCACCATGCCTCGCGTCCAGCTTCTACTAAGAAGCCGGACGAGCCGCAGAAGGGGACTGGACATAGTCCAGTCAAGACGTCTAACTGTTAACTGCTGAATAGTGAATAAAGTCCTACCCGAGAGGTAGGGGTATCCGGGGCTTTGCCCAACCCGAACTACTCGTGTTGTGTTGGTATCTTTAGTGATAAGCGAGCCAACGAGCAACCGAACATATAAGTCGATACGAACCATTACACTGGTGCCATGACCAGTTGGTTCGGGGGTGGAGCGCGTCCCCTGGGCTAGAGGGATTCGAAGAGGATAGTTTCACATCCCAGCATCTGTTGTTAGACTGGAAACCGGGTCAACAACAAATGTTCAACCCAGAGGGTTTCCAGACTGTCTTCTCGACACCTGGTCTAACAGACGGTGCCACCAGAAATGGAGATGGAATCGTTAAGTTGTATCCGGGTACACCTCAAATGGTAGCACCGGATACAGGACAGTTTAGGGGGGTATTAAGACCCCCAACTTTGGACTTGAGTGATTAGTCCCGAGTTATAACTAGCAGACGCCAGCTGGGTCCTATTATACCAGCAGGCTCGGCTAGCAACTTGGGTACCCCAATAGCACAGAGCCCTATGCAGCGTACCGCGACCCCGCCGGGAGCGATACCGGAGGGGGCAAACGGGGTAGCCCCACTAATGACATCGTCGGATCATGATAGCGACGATAGCAAAGCTGTAAAGGACCCAATGGTTCCTAAAGCAACCCCGAAGACTAAGCCTCTGGATGCCAAACCGAGGAGCTCGGAAAGGCATTACCTAGGCCTATCTTTGGATGAAGGCTTGTCTGACTCCATGTTCAACCCTGGAGGCAGTCGCAAGTCAATATATGGACGTCGGATGGGCCCCGGGTATAAAACCACTTCGGCCTATTTGAAAGCCAAGGAGCAGGTAGAGCTACAGGCTAAGAGGCAGCATGAAGAATTCATGGCAGCCCAAACGAAGATAGAAGAGGAGACAAAAGCTTGGATCGGTAAACTCCGATCCGTTGAACAGGAGGCGATTCTAAAAGAATCAGACCTCAAATATCTTCTGTTGCCCATTGATTGGAGCGAAAGGAGAAAGACGAGATGGAAAAGGAGACCCAGTTTCCTGTTCGACACCTAAGCATCCGTAGTACAATCCTTTTGTCAATGACAATGCAACACGGAATGTAGATCAAGGGGAATTTATATCAGAACCCAAGACAAGCACGGCCGAACTAGTAGAGTCCAGATAAGTGAGGTCCCTATAATCCACAACTTAGACCCGGACTATGTACCTCGGGATGCCTCCGACAATAGCGCGGAAACTAGTGGATCAGACAGAAAATGTCGGATTGGGAGCTGGTAATGACAGCAACCAACAAGCTCCACCAAATGATGGCAGTCAACCGAACCAGCCGTCTGATGGCGGTCACCAAGGTACCCAAGGGGGAGACGGTGCTACGGGTAATGCAGGTAGCAATGGTACCTCGGGTACCGGCCCTACCCAAGGTGGTGGAGGCTATACGAACTACAGTGGTACACAGTGGACGTATAGCCAGCCGCCACCACCGCCTCCACCAGGCAATACAAGCTTTGGTGGAATGGGAGGCAATCGAACCTTGAACGAAACCAAGGCGATTGAATGGAGCAAACAACAATGCACAAGATTGATGTATGCCCATAATTCCGCCCGAAGGGTAGCCGTGATTCCTAAGGAATACGACGGTACTCGGCCATGGAAAGAATGGTTTGAAGATTTCATCAATGTGATGAATTGTAATGGCTGGACCCCATACGAGGCCAAGCCGCATCTAGTAAGATGCTTGAAAGGCGGGCCAGGTCGCATGGCAGTAGAGCAATGGCGGACTTGGTATGGTCTCGTAGGAAGTTTTGAGCAGTTAGTAGAATCTGCTAGTGGACTATTATGTAACATGGTCAAGGAGGATCTGATGGTCCGCTTTAAGAAACGCACACAGAAGCCTAACGAAGCTTTCAGAGCATACGGTATGGAACTCCATGCCCTGCTAAGCAAGGCCAGGCCCGGTACTGAAAACCAGGACTGGTATATGGACGATTTAATCGCACAATTCATTAAGGGTCTGAGAGACCGAGACGAGCAAATTGCTGCTAGAGATGCCTGGAAG
Organism: Acholoe squamosa; assembly: GCA_949317995.1. Taxonomy (NCBI): domain Eukaryota; kingdom Metazoa; phylum Annelida; class Polychaeta; order Phyllodocida; family Polynoidae; genus Acholoe; species Acholoe squamosa. The sequence goes on along the minus strand of OX439046.1, from coordinate 12,298,388 downwards.
GAAGGCATAACATTGCACGGCATATTTAATGGTATAGATATGGCCGTGAAAAAGCGAACCATGTTAGCCGGGGACATACCGAATGCCACTGGCTCGGCTCCCCTAGCATCGGTAGTTCAGCGGTCTGAGGTAGATAATACCTCGGATGATTTTGAACTAATTGAAATCGAGCAGGAGGACGGCACCTTTTGTTCGATGCAGCTCAGGAAAAATACTTCAGGTAGGAAGTATATTCCGAGGAAGGCGTTTAGTAAATCGAGGGATTCTAAACCGTCATCCGAGGTCAGGAGTGACCCGAAAGTTGGTGGGAAGGCAATTAAGTCTTCTGACAATGCTGATAAAGTGAAGGGTCAGTCTCCGGACATGACCAAACTTATGGAGGATATGTGTAAGAAAATTACAGACGCCCTCCAAGCCAGCCGGCAAAGACCCAGAGTGGATCGCCGGACGGTTAAGTGTTTCAGGTGCCAACGCATGGGACACTACTCATCTGAATGTACCGCTGCTAAGCCGGTAATGGCTGCCTTCTATGAAGCCGAAGATAACGGTGAAGGCGAGCAGAACGCTACGAGTTCCACTGATGTGGAAAACTAGTGGGGGTTGTATCCACGGCATTGGGTATAACCCCGGGAGGGAACGAATGCCAAAATGCTACCGGGGGTAACCCGGTGGAAGATTTCGAATCAAATTCACCTGGAGGCCGGGTGGCTGTGGGTGCGCACCCCTGCACCTCGGCCAGGGCCAGGGACCCTAGTGCTCATGTGTACGGTGGTGAACATATGGGTCAGGTCGTCAGAAAGTGTAAGATTTTGCCCTTGAAGGGCCTTATTTACTTCAATTACGAAATGGAACAAAATTTGAGTTATGCATGCACAGTAGACTGCCTCTTACATGATGATAAAAGTACCGGACGTTACGTAACGTCCGGTACTTTTATCAGAATTATTTCACATAAGCTGCTCTCACATGGAGACAAATGCTGATAGACACACAATTTTTTCACCAAAGTAGGGGACAATAGGTCCCTTTATATGGGTAATAACAAAAATGGTGAAGCTTTATTTTTTCCATGTAATATAACTGATTTAGATTTAGGTACCGGACGTTACAAATTACAGATTTCCATTTTCAAAGACACATGATGAAAAATTCTCATTTAGTAACATGTCCAAACCTCATGGAAATGATACCTATAATCATATAAGATATAAAAAATAACTTTGGGATACTCCAGATGTTCTTTATTCAATACAGGACACATGTAAAAAATACAAAAAGTCAAATGAGAACAAATTTGGCCATTTTTTTCACTTTGGCAGGCTACAAGTCTGAGAGTTTTTGATGCATGACCAGAAGTTAACATTTTTCTGATAGCCCTTAGTGTCCTCTATCAAAGGAGTCTATGTAAGACAATAAGAGTCCAAAATAACCCCAAAAACACTAAATCTACTGCTTTCTGGCGACCTGACCCATATAGAGGCGAGTGGCCGCACTGGGGGAGAGGAAGGATGGATCAAGGACTTGATTCGAGTGTGTTGGACACGCCTTCCCCCAAGTCATCCGTGTCTGGAGTTTTTGAGAGGACTCGGATTGAATCTTGGTGATTCGGGAGACTTTCACCAGTTTACCAGCAACCCCTCTCCTTTAGGGGGGAGACAGTGGTATGTACCCATATCTGTGGAAGGCCGGGTAGGAGAATTCTTGGTGGATACTGGAGCCAGCCACTCCTGTGTGTCCAAAAGATTCTTCGACTCGGTGGCCGGCAGCCATGAGAACCTCAAAACGGGGGTAAATGCTTGCACAGCCGACGGAAGCAGTATGCATACTTTTGGTAGGACGTTTATGCCTATCCGTATAGAAGGCAAAGAATTCGTTCTTTCGCCAACTATAGCAGAGGTTAGTGATGACGGAATCCTCGGATTGGATTTTGCAAGCTTGTATGGGGCCGTCTTGGATCCCAGGGATGGTATGATGATTATACGGAACCCGTATGGCTTGCATGTCCAGTGCGTATTGAGACAGGTGTCTTCGGTTGCATCAGTGATACACACGGTGAAGATCCCACCGGGTACCACTTGTGATGTCCTTTGTGGCGGATCGATGGCCCAGAGGAATGAAACTGGAGTCTATGAACCCGACACGGTATATTTACCAAGTATCGGGTTGGACTCGGTGGATACATTAGTGGCTAATGCAGCTTGGTCTGTATTACCCATAACTAACCGAAGTGGTTCGGTGGTTTACTTGAAGCGAGGCGACAGTGTGGGTGTGATGAGTTCGGTTGAACACGTCGCCGAGGCCAGGTTCAATAAACCACTAAACCCTGTTAGTAAGCATCCATTGGATGAAGAATTTAAGAAACTGGTTGAACAATCAGATTTGCAGGACACTGAGGATAAGGAATGCCTAGCGAAACTCCTACGGAGGTACGAGAGTGCTTTCGGTAGGGAAGGAGGACCGGTAGGCAGATCCGATAAGGTGTTGCACACTATAGATGTGGGTGACGAGAAACCTTTTAAAATCCCGTATCGCAGGCTTCCTCTTAAGAAGAAGCTAATTTGTGAACAGGAAATACAGAAGCAATTGGACCTAGGGGTCATCGTGCCGAGCTCGAGCCCCTGGTCCAGCCCTGTTTGTATGACCACTAAAAAAGACGGTACAATCCGCTTTTGCGTGGATTACCGAAAATTGAACGGTATAACAAAGAAGAACTCGTTTCCTCTACCTAGGATAGACGAGACCTTGGATAGCTTGGGTGGGAACCAATGGTTCTGTACATTGGATTTACAATCCGGGTATTGGCAGATACCGATGCACCCTGATGACAAGGAGAAAACTGCTTTCTCTAGTCATATGGGGCTATTCGAGTATAATGTCTTGCCCTTCGGATTGTGTAACGCCCCAGCTACATTCGAGGCCATGATGGAATCCTTGTTGAGCGACCTTTTGTGGAAAAAATGCTTGGTCTACCTGGACGATGTTGTCGTGTTCGGCAAGTCGTTTCAGGAATGCCATGCAAACATGCAATTGGTACTTGACCGGATACTATCCAATGGTCTAAAACTTAAACCCAAGAAATGTTACCTGTTTAAGAAAACAATTACATACCTGGGAAGATTCATCGCCCCCAGCGGAGTGAGTGCAGATCCGGAGAAATTAGAAGCTGTAGAAAATTGGGAAAGACCCACGAGTGCTAAGGAGGTGAGATCATTTTTAGGATTTTGGTTCTACTACCGTGATTTCATACCGAATTACTCTTGTGTCAGTTTTCCAATGCAGTGCTTAGCTCACTGGACCCCGGGTAGGGCACGAGACCCATTCCCATGGACCAGCGAGCAAGAAGAACCTTTTAATAAAATAAAAGATTTGTTTAGAAACACACCTGTATTGAAATATCCCACTCCCGAGGGACATTTCATATTAGACACCGACGCGAGCAATGATGCAATCGGGGCGGCTCTCTCTCAGGTCCAGGACGGAGTCGAAGTCCCAATAGCATTCGCTAGCAACACGCTAAGCAAGACCCAGCGTAATTATTGTACCACTAAACGGGAACTCCTCGCGGTAGTGGTGTATATGAAGAAGTTTAAGCATTGAGAAGTGACTTTACTTTACGAACCGACCATTCGTCTCTTAGGTGGCTCCTTAACTTTAAGGATGCCGAAGGGATGATTGGACGATGGTTAGCTCATCTATCCGAGTTCGGATTAGAGCACAAACAAATAGAGCACCGGCCCGGTGCTAAACATATCAATGCGGATGCCTTGTCGAGGCGACCCGTCCGAAAGTGCCAGAATGCCACTTGTGAAGACTGCAGGGCCCACAATGACGTGGTAGCTGGGTTGGTATTTAATTATACCACCCCCCGTATCCCCTGGGAGGAGGCTGTATGTAGCTATCTCGATTGGTCCTCGGAGACCATCAAGAAGTTCCAATAGTCGGACCCCACCACTGCGCGCATAATGGAATACCTACGGACAGGTATTAAACCGGCAAGGCCGCTAGTATCCCTAGAAGATAGGGAAGCGAGGTGATTGCTAGCTCAATGGACCGAGTTGGAGATCCGAGACGGCATACTGTGCAGGTGGAAGACTAGTCCCACCAACGGTAGGCTGGTACAAATAGTGATTCCTACCCCAATGAGGAGGGATATCATGTATTATTGCCATGGCCACCAAACTAGTGGCCATTTCGGTAAGAAGAGGTCAATAGAGCGTCTACAAAGACGTTACTACTGGCCTGGAATGAGAGGCGACCTCCTTCGGTGGATCGCCACTTGCCCGGATTGTTGTAAAAACAAGCCGGGACCCGGCCAGGGAAAGCAACCCTTATCCCAGGAATTGTTTGGTGTCAGGTTCGCTCGAGTAGCGATAGACATCATCAGCGGGATCAAAACGACGCCCCGGGACAATACCTGCATGATGGTCGTAACCGACTATTACACCAAGTACACTCGGGTGTTCCCTCTTCCTAATCACAAAGCCGCCACATGCGCTGAGGCATTTGTAAAAGGCTGGGTGCTTCATTTGGGTGTCCCCCTTATGATGCACAGTGACCAAGGGAGAGAGTTCGAGTCAGAGCTGTGGCAGGAAATGTGTCATTACCTAGCTATTTGCAAGACCCGAACCAACCCATACCGACCACAGTCGGATGGACAGGTAGAACGGTTCAACAGAACCCTGATACAAGTGCTAAAGCCCCTGGTTAATACCCACCAGGACGACTGGGATGAACAGTACGAGTTTGTAGTACATGCCTACGACAACACTGTCCATTCATCTACTAATTGTACTCCAAACATGCTAGTGTTCGGCGAGGACATCATAATGCCCGCCGACTTAGTGTATGGAGTGGTTGGGATAGACCCGGAGGCGCCCTGCACAGTGTTGTTTGTAGAGTCATTAAGGGATAGATTCAAACAGGCATACGAGGCCGTTCGGAAAGCACTGCTGAAGAGTGCGAGATGGCAAAAGGTGGGTTACGACACCAATGCCAAAAGAATTCGTTTTAATGTTGGGGACAAAGTACTAAGGTACTATGAGCCGCTGGAATGGTTAAAGCTCGTAACGCCTTGGGAAGGCCCATTTAAAATTATTCGCATCATCTCCGAGTCCACGGTGATGATAGGAGGACTGCCTAACTGGTAGGAAATGGAAGACAAATGTCGGAAAACTTCGGCCCTGGAAGGGACGCGAAGAGGCGGAGAGGGAGTTTGGTTACCATCCACCTGAGTCTGCGCCTAGCAAACCTAACGTGGTGGTACCCGTGAAACGCCCTAGGGGCCGGCCAAGGAAAATGCCGGAAGGTGAGAGAATAGTCAAAAGGAAAACGAAGGCCAGGAAACGACCTAATCGTAAGAAAAGGAAGAATGTCTCGCTGAGTGAAGGCATTACGTATGGGAAAGGTCCCGCCGTGGCTAAGCGGGACCCAGAGAAGGCCGTACGTAAAGCCGGGAAGAATAAGATGCTAACCGCAGGCGTTAGACGCAGTCCCCGGTTGAGGTCTGCTGTAACCTAACTCAGTACACAACGAGCTACTGCGTGTTGTCCGCCGTAGGCGGATAACATACGTTCCACGGCTAGGGATGCCGAACGCGCCCTCCCCGGGTAGCTGTATCCCGTGAGCGGCGGACATTCGCTTTGAAGCGTTGTATACACCGCCAAGCTCCAGACGATAGCACTCGGGTAGTAGGCCGCGTCTCGCATGTCGAGTCGAATGTTAGTTCGGATCTAGTCCCCTAGGTGGCGCCGCGGGTGCGGCGGGAAAGCGCAGAACTGGGTCACCGGATAGCCCTTGCGGGATCTCGCGAGACGAGAGGTCTGACGTCATATTGTTCATAACTAGAGTGGACTCGTGGCGGTAAGACGCCACCCATTTCGCTCTGGTTATTATTGGCGCTTGGCAGCCTGTAGCTGTTTGGTTAGCTTGTCTAACTTCTCCCTTTTTGTTGGACGAATCCTTCGGGAGGAGTCCAACACATTTGCCAATTTTTTAAATTGGAAGTCGCCCTCAGTGCCATGGCACAGGGGACAATTGATGCCGCGCGTCAAACCGCCAACGTCCAGTTGGAGGAAGGCGAGGACCCGACGGTCTCGTCTAGGGTTGAGGAGTCTATGGACTCCTCAACGGTCGTCCCCGCGAGGGGATCCGAAGCCGAGGAGGCAGCCCGCACACTCTCTGCAATGGCCGAGGCCACCGACAGAGAGAGGATGCCACCTCCACCACCACCACGCCCGGAGCCCACGTCTACAGCGACGGCCTCGGGTGGCAGTCTCGATGTCCTGGACATTCCGCTGTATCCCCCAGGATTCAGAACGCGCATTGACCGCATGGCCCACGTAGATGCGGCCAATGGTGTCGTGTACACCTCCTGGGGGACCTACATCCCCATGCATCCCTCCATGTTCGGATGCGGTCCGCTTGCGGAGACACCCGGTGTGCCCGATGCCATACCAGATGACTTCAAGACTCTGGTTATGGACTCGTGCATCGACGAGTTGGCTGACAGTATGCCAGTTTCTTGGCTCCGCAACTACCAACGGTTGGCGGAGAAGATGGCGGTCAACGAGAGCTTGGCCTGAGCTGTGCTGCTTTCCGAAGGCATTACCCGTAAGGCCGCGCAGCTAAGAGAGTCTGAATCCGACATGGATACAGACTCCACCGTCACACAGTCGTCGGTGGAAACCGAACGGGTCAAGCGATTGACCCGTAAGCCAGCACCAAAGGGTCCTCTCACCGAGAGTGACCTGGAGTTGGAAGATGTCTGGATCGCCATCGAGAGGTCCACGACCGAGCAGGAGCCGGGCGCCAACATACCGGAGGCGGCTGGTGAGATCTCGGAAGAGGACATCTCACGGCAACAGGCTGCTGTTGAAGCCAAGCGAGCTGAGCTGGCTAAACAGCAGAAGGAGCTTACCGCTGCTCGTCGGGCCCACCGGAAACAGCAGGCCCAAAGTAAGGTGAAGGCCGCCTCCGACTCTGACATCCCGGTCAGTGGTAGGAGGAGCCCTCGTTCAAAGGACAAGGATCCACATCAGTCGGATTCTAGTCCCGAGGTGCCGGCGCAGCCACCCAAGGTGGTGCGCCGGAAAAAGAAGAACGGAGCAAAAGCGTCTCCGGCGGAGCCCACACCCCCCACCAAGCCGAGGGGTAAGGGCGACCCGAAGACGCCCGCCTCCATGACCCCAGCAACCACAGTAGCCACCTCGGTTACTGCAGCGTCCTCTGCTAGCACCAGCGGGACGAGCGCCAAATCCTCTACCAAGGCCTCGACTGGTACTACTACCACCAGCCGAGCTAGCCGGAAAGGGGAGGGCATCTACACGGACAGTGAGGGAAGCGCAAGCGACCCAGAGCTGCCTGAGTCAGCCAAATCTGATTTGGAGTCTGTGACGACGTGGGAAGAAATGACCACGGACGTCCCCAAAGACGACAATCAGAAGTGGATGTGGAAGAATGCAGCCGAGGGGTTCAAGGAACGGACTCCCCGCTGCTTCGCGGACTGTGCTTACGACACAGTCCACTACATGTGCCCGGGCGCCGTCAATAAGGATGGTGATAGTGATGACGAGGAGTGGATGAAGTCCAGCCCCTCAGATACGCCAGTGGGTAAATTCTACCTCATTTGGATTGACCAGCTCAAATCCAAACTGGGGGCGATTTACAATTACGAGGCCCGGACGAAAGTCCAGTGGGCTATGACTCAATGGGGACCAACCGGCAACCGCAGGAAGTGCCCATTCGAGTCCTGCCAGCAGGCTCTCACTGGAGAGAAGGTGTTTGAGACGAAGCCTCACTTCGCTCGACATATAGTGGAGCATCACATGCACCACAAGCCACTTCTCCAGTGTGTGCTCAGAGACCGTCCGAGCAAACTGTGTGACGGCTCGTTTTCCACCAACCGGCGTCGGGACATGGCTCTGCATCTGCAGAAGGCCCATGGCGCCGGCCTGGAGAAAACAAGAAAACGGGCTGTAAAATGCTTCAACGAGCTCCTGGCTAACTGGGCCTCGTTGAGCGTCAAAGATGTTAAGGAACAGGCATTCGAGACCGGATTCTGTTCATGGAGGAGTGGCAACCTCTTGGCCTTCTTCCAGATAAACTTCTCATCAACCAAGTTCGGGATGCCCAGCGAGGTACACCTGAAGGTGAAGAAGTGGAGGGGGGATGACAAGCGGGAAAAGGTCAAGGCCCGCTCGAAGGGTCCTAATGGAGGCACAGCCACGGCTACCGGTGCTTCCAAAAGGACCCGCGCAGACCGATCCGTAAGCCCCTCGGGTAATAAGGATCAGCCTAGACCAGCCAACCCAGCTGATCGTTGCCTGTCGGGACAACAAGTCTCGGCCCTGGATATGCCTGGCAACCAGACCAGTAGGGTAGTTAGCCAGGCGGCCACTCCAGCCACCACAACACCCACTGCACCCGAGGAGCGACCCCCGAGTGAAGCCACTGGCAGTCCGGATGACTGGAGCACATACTTTGGTGCCCCATCCGGATACGCCTCTTGGTGGGCCGGTGAGGGATCATCCGGCAAGCGCCCCACGTACAGTGAGTACGCGGCGAAGTTCCCTTCAATGGGACCAGCGGGACCCGAATCTCAGGTCCTAACCCCCTTGGGCCGGTCTAAACCCTGGGGTAGGGGCCGTGGTGGCATGGAGTCCACCTGAGCTCTCCCGGGCGGCGGCCGAGGTCGAGGAGGTGCGACAGTTGAGGGTCCCTCTTTGAGTGTCCATCTGAAGGAGTCTGTGGTACCCGAGGGTAAAGGCATTTACCATGCCAGAGGTACTTATCCTTATACTGGACTCGCGGATCTGGAACTAAACCTGCAGCGAAGGTGGACGCTACCCGAAACACAAAACGGATTACCACGCCAAACCGGGGGCTCCATCTTCCCATCTTCATCAGGGCACATCATAACAGCAACGTGGCTTGCCACCACACGTATGTCGCCGGGTGGAGCTGCAGACACCAGTTATTCCATATTCGCCGGAAGTTCGGTATTTTGTAAGGGCGATCCTACTACCCTGGTAGGACGTCTATTATTATCAGAATTATCAGAATTAAAATGTAAAGCTATTTTTATATTATATTATATTTTTGTAATCAAACTCTAACTAAAATTTTTCGGGTTATTCACCCCACCTCGGGTCGGTTATTTACTACTGTAAAACATTGTTAATACCATATCACCACATGTCTACCACTTGTATCACGTCTTTAAACTATAATAACACTGTAATATTGTTACCATTTACCACCTTAGGTCGATGGTGCATAAGGCGCCACTTCCTAATTGTTATTATTAGTTACTTCGGGTTATATGCGACGATGCCTTATTATGTACATATTATTTATAATGCCCCTTTAATGTTGTATAATCTATACGAACACTTGTGTATAGACTTACCTATGTAAATATAACTTATTATTGTATAAAGTTAACAATAGGTATTTGTTAAATACACCCAACCCTAGGTATAGTCTAGTGGGGGTGGTGTAGGGGCCGGCATCGTTGTATATATATAAGTGCGGTTCATCCGAGAGACGTGTTCGTGTGGTGCTCGTTCCTTCTATGCCAACTAGGTGTCGTTTTGCAATACCCGGCTGGTACAAGAGGGGGCAGCACCATGCCTCGCGTCCAGCTTCTACTAAGAAGCCGGACGAGCCGCAGAAGGGGACTGGACATAGTCCAGTCAAGACGTCTTACTGTTAACTGCTGAATAGTGAATAAAGTCCTACCCGGCTCGTTCTCACCAACGTGATGCAACTTTTTCGGGGAGGTTTCTGACCGAGGTTTCTGACCGAGGTTTCTGACCGAGGTTTCTGACCGAGGTTTCTGCCCATTGACCAAAGTGCTCCAAACAGAAAAATTCTTTCGACTTAGGTGACAAGAGATTTTCTCATATCTGTTTCAGAAGAAAAAAAAGTATTTAAGAGACAACAGAAAACAAACAGACTTTTTATTAGTCCTTTCAGTCACTCACTTCTTCATGTGGTTTTAATTATATTATTTCTTTTATTTTTAAGTCCTTGAAGACTCCCGAAAGCTCCAGTATCGCACAGAAAAGATTTCCCTCTTTTTCTTGTTTCTGTCACGGTCCTGCTTTCAGTAGATAACTTGAACTTCTCTTTCCTCCTGTCAGAGTCATATCTGAAGAACGCCCTTGTGCTTTTGTTTCAGAAAAAAAACTTTCCTTTTTCTCTGTGAACGCTAAAAACCCCCGAGCAGAAACCTCGTCGGTCAGAAACCTTACAGCAGTCCTTCGGTCAGAAACCTCGTCGGTCAGAAACCTCCTCTCCCGGGCAGAAACCTTGGCGTAACTGTCAGGCATACACATGTTTTTTTTTCACAAACCATGGTCCATTCTTAAATTGAAAGATAAATCTGGGTTTCCTAAGGTCTGACGTCACGGTTGAATCCCCAGTCCACATATTTCCTGATAGATATTGTATCTGTGACAGCCCAGTCGTCGCTCGATGTCTCTCCGTCCAACAGCTCATTGACAAATTTTCCTTGTCGACGGGCTGCGGCTATTCTGTCGAAGTGGGCCCTCTCAGTGTCACTTAGGTCTTTATCAGGATAATAGTCAGAATCGGAGTCACAGGAGGAGGAGGAGGAGTTCTCCGAAGAGTAACCCTCAGACTGAACGTTGTTGTCACAATCGCTGTCGCCAGGTGTAGGTGTAGGAGCAGGTGTAGTAGCAGGTGTAGGAGTACCTGTTGGAGCAGCTGTACGAGCAGACTGTGCAGCAGAAGGAGCAGGTGTACGAGGAGGTGTACAAGCAGACTCTGTAGCAGTAGGAGCAGGTGTTGGAGCAGACCCTGTAGCAGCAGAGGCACTCTTTTTCCTTTGCTTCGCTGACCGGCGTTTCCTTCTTTCTGCAGCACGACGTATGTTGAAAACATAGTCTTCCAGATGGCCATACTCCTCATTACTGCTGAAGACCTCCTCTGTGATGCCGGGAACGTTGAAGCCTGCTGCGTCCTCGACTATGTCATCTTCTGGCTCAACTTCCGGTTCAACAGGAGCATCCTGGACAGTAACCAAGGGCATCTCTGTACCTTCATCTTCGGGTTCCCCCGTCGATCTGACTGTGCGCCTTTTCTTCCTCACGGAAGTAGCCTTTCGTTTTTTCACAGGCTTCGCGTCCCAGGCGTCACATGTCGGCCGCAGGTCCCCGTCTCCCATGCAACACTCCTGGTAGCACGAAGTTCCTCTGAGGTAGAGCTTCTCCGCGAACACAGTAGCATGGTGGTAGTAAAGTATGTCCTTGACAGGGGGAGATTTCCACGACTTGACAAGATTCCTGGCAGATTCTACCTCTGCTGACTTTGTCCTTAGGAGGGAAAGCTTCACTGTCTCAGGTTGTACCTGCTCTATAAACTCGTCAGCGTTTTGAATATGACCTGACTTCTTTACTATGCGGTCAGCCATACCCTTCACAGCTCCCCCGTTGCCATCACACGGACCTTTTCCGTGGCCCGCCTCTAGCCAATTCCATGTGATGCGTACGCCAAACAACCCAAACGCCCTCCGCAGCAGCTCGCAGGAGTACCTGTTTCTGTACTGTGACGTCGGGGAGTCGGCGACAAGGTGGATGTGCTTGAGGTTCGGTTCCACTTTCCTGATCTGATCAACAAGCTGTGTGATGAAAGTCAGTGTGGTCGGGAACGAGTGAGAAGTCACCTCACTGACACCTACATAGTTGACATTTTTCAGCTTCTCACTGTCTGGTACTCGGTGGTAAACTACCATAGGGTGTAGAGTGATCTGGTCCTTGGCGAAGAAGGCGGAGGAAATCTCTCTCATAAAAGAAGTCGCCCAGTTCTCCGCGTAGTCCATTTGACAGATGACATACTGCTCAGGAAGATTTTCCTTCAGTTGGCGGATGTTCTCGTACTGAGCGACCACACGGGCTTGATGTTCCCGGAAAGGTTCCAGCTCAGCCAAGAAGTGCAGCTTGAACTGGTCCGACGTGAGCTTCTTCTTCACCAGGACGGTATGGTACACAGTCCTACCTTTGTATTTTCTCTCCTCTGTCTCCCAACGCTTAAAGCTGATTATAGGGGAAGGAATCAACTGCAGACGAGCAGTGACTTCACCGTCTGTCAACTCCAGGAGTTGTGAGGTGCGGTTTGGCAAAGCGTCCACAGCCTCCAGCAGCATCCCCATGTTAGCGTGCGGCTTACAGAGACAGATGGCCCTCTTCAAGAACACAGAGGTGCGCACTGTCCTTTTGTCTCGCACCTTGCAGAAACTAGGGAATGAGACAGTGAGTGCCGTCTCGACGACAAACTTCTTGTGAAGATTCCTGAGAGAGTCGACAAGAGCTACTACTGGGACAAAGTCTCCTGTTATTTTGCGGTAGTATTTCTTGTCGGGAAGCACATAACTGTTATCCTCTCGTCGCAGGAACTCGTTCACTGCCTTCTGCTTACTCTGGGAGATGTCCTTCCTAGACGTGGCCTTTCTTCTGACTTTAGTAGGAAACACGGAGTTCCGGCAAAGGCGAAGGGCTTTGGCTATAGCAGATTTCTGGCCGTACCTTTTCCTAGAACCGCCAGACCGAGCACTGAAAACTCTTTTCTTGGTGTCAGTGTCTATGTGTTTTAACTGCTCTTTAATTTCTACTAGGTGAATCAGCTTCTTCAGTTTCGATTCCTGACTGCCAGCTTCATCCAATTCCCTGAGCAGATGCAACGTCTGAGTTCTAACAGAGGTTTCCAGAGGGTCAATTTCCATCTGAGAACAGTCAGGATCAGGTTCATTTCTTGGAGGGGTGTCAGAAGGCTGCTGGTCGTCACTGGGACAAGGTGACGCCTGCACGGGGCCGACTGACACAGCCTGTTCCTCGTCGTCCGTGGACTGGCCAAACTGGTGGGTACTAGGGTCTACCCAATGGGGACACAGTTCAACTTCCGGGTAAGGGGTGTCAGAAGGTTGCTGATTGTCACTGGGACAAGGTGACGCCTGCACCGTGTATATCAAGAGATCCTCTCCGTCCTCTTCATGGGGGGGCTCACCAGAGGAGTCTCTTGTGGTACCAAACCAATGCCGAGACTGTTCCTGTTGTGAGTCAGGCGTATCAGATTCCTGCTGGTTGTCGGTGAGACAAGGCGACGCCTGCACCGTGTATATAGAGAGGTCCTCTCCTTCATCGTCATTGGGGGGGTCGCCAGAGCAGTCACTTGTGCCACCTACCCAATGCCGAGACTCTTCCTGTTGTGAGTCTGGCGTATTAGATTCCTGCTGCTTGTCGCTGGGACAAGGGGACGCCTGCACAGACGTACATGACAGTTCCTGTAGGGACTCACTAGAGGGCTCAGTTCTGCTATGAACCGAAAGGGGAGACACATGGGCAGGACTAAATGACTGTTCCTCTTGTTCGTCTTGAGAGTTGTCTGACTTGACAGAGGCAGCTGACACAGGGCCTTGGGGGAATATCTCACCCTGTCTTAAATCAGAGGAACCTTCGCTGTCTGAAGGTAAGAAGACTGGGTCTTCAGGGAATGACCCTTCTTCCCAGTTTACCGCTTTTCATGCCTGAGTAGGAGTTTCCTCCTTGTCTGATGTGGAATCATAGTCAGATACATCCACAGGGAGAGAGCTGTCAGGTTGGGTGAACAACCGAGGCTCTGAAGCAGGTACATGTTCCTGGGTACAGGCATCCTGGTCACCCTCATTTTGCCTGTCTTCTGGCGAAAGAGGAGAGGCCAGCGGACTATCAGTGTCTACAGAGTACTCTATGCAGGGGGTACACAGAGGTACTGGTTCACCGACAGGAGTTGAAGTGAGAGGGCCAAAGAAGGTCACACCCTTGGGAGTACAGGGAGACTTCTTCGGTTGCACTGTTGATTTCTCCTGAGAGCCAGAAGGGACACAAGGACTGTCCTGTTTGTCATGAGATGACTGTGAAGTGTTCTGTAGAGGACAGCTATCTGCCTGGTCTGTGAAGTTCACTGAAGTGTTCCACTCATCTTCAGATATGCCATCCAGAAGCCTATCTAAACTGTCTTTAGAGTCTGCTTTAGCAGGTGAAGCGGCATTCAGCTCCGCTTCAGGATTGCATGGTTCTCCTTTATCCGTAGGCTTTGATGCATGATCTGCTTCACCATCTCGAGGGACAACCTGTCCAGAAGCTGCAGGTTTCTTGGGTACCCGCCACACCATTCGACCTATGGTAGTTACTACTTGGTCTGTGCTCCCAGATGTAGCTGATTCCTGTAAAGAAACTACCGGTTTTGGCGGTAGCTTGAACTCCACAGAGTCAGCTGTTTTGGGGGTTTTGGACGACTTGCCTCGGTCGAGTTTAGACTTCCTCTTCCGTGGGACAGACGTCTTTCCTTTCTTTTTTATTGTCAACACGAGAGGTCTGCAGAATAAATAATGTGACATAAATATAACTTTTCAAAGTCATCTGGGGTGGGATTTTAATTCTTTGAGAGGAAGAGATGTTCTTGTGTAAGCAGAGTAAAATCATGAATGTCTTTTATAACTTGACTAAAGAAATAAGGCACTGTTTTTCTAAGATTTTATTTTCTGTTTTTCCTTTCACATGTCGGATTGATGTGCGGTCCACCTTCTAGCACACTGTGTCTATGCATGACATCTTCTGTACTGCTTGTTTGCCTTTTCACTCAACTTAATTCACATCTTTTAGGACCCCCCCTTCAACCAAGACAGAAAGCCGAGCAGAAACCTTGCCGGTCAGAAACCTCGTCGGAGAGAATCCTCGCTGGTCAGAAACCTCCTGGAAGAAGTTGAAGAGGAAACGCTTTTCGTCTATACACTTTGCTTCCATTGGGTTAGAAGAAAGAAATTTAGAGCATACCAGACGCAGGTTGGGAATGCTTTCTGTTTGACTTGTGAACCGAAGTTAAGGTATGCCTCCACGCTTAGAAACTTCTTTAAGAGAAGGTTTCTGACCGGTCAGAAACCTTCTCTTTAAGAGGTTTCTGACCGGTCAGAAACCTTCTCTTAAAGAGAAGGTTTCTGACCGGTCAGAAACCTCCTAAGAATGACGTTTATAAATGTTACAACAGCCTACAGCACCCTGGTCCATCTTTTCGAAGAATTTCTTGTTTGGTGTAACTTGCAACGTGTGCAGAAATAATGGTTCTATCAGTTGAAGATGGTTACCACCTTTTCTTCAGAAATTTAACTGGCACACAGACACCGGGCAGAAACCTCCTGGTCAGAAACCTTCTCTGTCTTACTTGTACTGCACTGAGCTTCACATATATCTTGAACACAACAAATTTATTCATTTTTTATTGAAGCCTCACTCTGAAGTCTTTTGGGGAATATCCTCACTCTCACCACTTAAATCACCGACAGGTACATCTTATCACAGAATCAAGTATCACATTTGAATGTCACTTTTATTTTAATACAGCGAAGAACACATTCAATCAAAGTATATATATGTGTAACGTCATGCAAGTTTGTTTCTCCTGTCAGAAATTTACATGAAGTATTGTACTCTTATCACATATATATGAGGCATGAAAGAACCCTGACATCATAGAAGACATAATAAAGATGAAGCATGTGCTGCCTTAACAATTTAACTCCTGTCACACGTACATTTTCATTATGCATAGATCTGGACGTTTATCTGTCAGTGCGTGTCAGATTACAACTTAACGGGAAAGTCTTTTATGAACAATTGGACAGGAAAATGGTAAGAATCTGTATCCATATATCGATTAAAATGTGTACCGACAATTTAATGGGACGCAGGTGTGTCGAAATTGTGCGTTTCTTTCCAACAAAATCATTATCAGAGATTCCCTTTTCTCTAGTTCCATGGACTAAAATTTTCTGAGCATGAACACCTTATAATCCAAAGAAGTCACAGAGTCCCAAGGAAAATGCTCTTCTATATTTTGTGTCGTCTTAATGGAAAACATATACGCTTTTCATATGTATATCAGTTAAACATAAATGGCACAGGTAACAACGCTTTATAATCACAGACAAATTAGCACCAATCATTGTATGTGACGTGAAGAAACACGGAACGGTTCCCATTTATTATTAAAATTTCCAGAAAAAATTCACCTCCTACAAGAAGTAAGGTAACATTTTTTTTCTGCTTCTGGTTTTTCGATGCTTGGTTGAATAAGCTATGACTTTTTTCTGCTACTACGACTTCCCTCTGATGCCATGTGTAACAGCGTAATACAAGTATGTTTATCAGGTCAATATAATAATCCCCCCTCCACTGAGAACCGTCTCATGTATGGATGAACATCTGCAAAATTCCTCTATGTCTATATGTACCATGACAAAATCTCTGCTACAGGAAGCATTTGAAAGATGGACAGAAGGGGAGGCAAACTTGTGTGGCATAAGAAATGTATCTTGCAGAAGCTTTGTCCAAAAGATGTATCGCTGTAACAGAGCAAATAACACGCTCAACATAGCACAAGAGGTATGACACCGAGGTTTCTGACCGAGCAGAAACCTTGGTCAGAAACCTGGTACTCCCTGTCTGACAGCGTGCTTACAGAAAAAAGTACAGTTCAGTCAAGAGTAACACGGAGCTTTCTGACCGAGCAGAAACCTCGGTCAGAAACCTCGTCGGCCCTTTTAAAATTGCTCATGAAGTCTAAACCATACAGATTACAGAACCATTTAAAGCAGCTTTCTGACCGAGCAGAAACCTCGGTCACAAACCTCGTGTGACTGGCGGACAGGTTAAGACATATATAACGACACAAAGAGCAATGAGGTATGTACATGGAGGTTCAAGAAGCACTTCTGACAGATAAAATGTCTGATATCACTGCTCACCTGATGGACCGTCTTCCTCTTCCATCACGAAGGACCGCTCGCTATAGCTGTGGTCCAAGGAAACGGCACATGCTCGACCTGAACCGACAAAATAAATGAGATGAATTAAACATGCTTCAGTAAATGGCAGTAAGAAAAAAAAGGGGGAAATATGCCTGTCTTGTCGCAGTCGTTCACAGAGGTCAATTCACTGTCAGGAAACTAATTATAGACTCTTAGGCAGGATAACAACTTTGACTGGAGATTGGTACAGTACTCTGTCTGAAAGTAAATTGACGGTGGGACTTAGAAGACTAGTAAAAATTTCTGTGCTTTTGTTGACTTAAGGTGTGTTGGATGACCCTGGTTCATCTAAGTGTGGCAGACTGTCCGATAGCAGATGAAAGAGACGCAACTGTACTTACTCAACGCCGGGGCCTTCTTTGGCTCCGGAGAAGAGGAGCGAGACGAAGAGGGGGAACCACCACCTTCCATAAAACGTGATACCTCGAGAGATGGAGTATAGTCCGGGGACAAGCTCCCTTCGTCCATAAAGGGTATAGGCATGTACTGGGGTCTCTCCTCGTCTGAGGAGGCAGGAACAATCTCGGTCTCGGAAGAACAGTAGGAAAGAGGACATGTTGTTTATTTCATGCAGAAAAAAATAAGCAGGTACAAATTATCTTTGTCCACCTGAAGAAATTTAACAGATATTTACACTTTTCAAGGGGGAACAGTGAAGTCTGGACATATATGGGTCTTCAATGGCTCGGTTCATGGAGCAATGAGTCACCTGTTCCACCTTACACATCTGATAACAACCAGAACTATTCAATAGTTTTAATGATTCAGGAAATAAACAGATCAAAGAACATGCCAAAATCTATCTGAAACACTGGTGGGCGGTTCATAGAGACAAAATTAACTGTCATGCATACCTTCCGAGGAATCGTGTTCTGCTTCTGTCTTAATGTTAAATACCGTCTCATCTGGCTTCTCTAGAAAAATAAAAAAAAAATTGACAATCAGAGGGAGGGCAAAGAAAAACCTACTGGCTGAAAAGCAAAGAAGATGTTATGTCTTGTCATGTACACAAATATGTTTAATACAGACGTCTTTCTATAGTTGGTTGTCAACGTCGGTCAGAAACGTCGGTCAGAAACCTCGGTCAGAAACCTGATGCATACAGAGAATGTTCAGATAATAATATGACGGAGGTTTCTGCCCGAGCAGAATCCTCCGTCAGCAACCTAAGTCGAACCATTCAAACAGACTAGGAACTGTAGTACCTGCGCGAGCAGAAACCTCGGTCAGAAACCTCGCAAGATAGATGAAGAAATAGCATAAAACTTACCACGCTCAGCTGCTGATGACTTTGCCATCTTCGTCGGAGTAAGGGAGGCCAGCTCCTCTGGGGCCAAATCCTCTGGAGGCCATCTGAAGACTGCGGCGTTGCGACTCCTTCGGGTGGACACTCGACGCTGTTGATGCTGGCTGACACTCGGACTGCCTGCAGAAGATGACACAGACTTTACCACGTCCCTGCTGGCGGCTGTACTTTGGTTTCGATTCAAGGCGGCTGAGGAAGAGCCAGGAGACGTACGTTTGCTTGTGCTTTGTGGTGTTGCCTTTTGTGCTGTTGAATGTGAGGCGGGGGAGGAAGATACAAGACATGTTGTCTGTTTAGTCGTTCTGGGTGTTGCCTTGGCAGCACTAGAACCTGTAGACTTGACTACGATACTCGTAGCTGTGGTAGTTTTGTCACTGTTGGAGGCAGGTGTGGCACTAGGTCGACCAGCTTTTGCTCCTGTGGGATGAGAGGATGTGGACTTGACATGAACTGTAGTACTTTGTTCACGATTCGAGGTGCCGGAGGAAGTCCCCGGGGACATCTTCGTCTTCCTCATGGCGGGTGTTGAAGTTGGTTGAGCACCTTTGGCTGCTGTGGGGTTAGTGGATGTGGACTTGACATGAACTGTCCTAGCTGTATTACTTTGTTCACGATTCGAGGTGCCGGAGGAAGTCCCCGGTGACGCCATTGTCTTCCTCATGGCGGATGTTGAAGTAGGTTGAGTACCTTTGGCTCCTGTGGGGTCAGAGGATGTGGACTTGACATGAACTGTCCTAGCTGTAGTACTTTGTTCACGATTCGAGAAGACGGAGGAAGTCCCCGGTGACGTCATCGTCTTCCTCATGGCGGGTGTTGTAGTTGGTCGAGTACCTTTGGCTTCTGTGGGGTCCGAGGTCGACTTTGCGAGACGACCGGCTGTAGTTACGTTACGATTCCTATCAGATGAAGTCCCAGAACATGTCGTCCCTTTGCTCGAGCTTGGTCTGCTCGTTTTTGGTGTCGCACAGGGTGAAGCAGAGGATGAGGAAGATCTTTGGTCTCGATGGGAGGCAGCGGACGACCGCGTCACAGCTCTTGTAGTCCGATCATGACCTGTCACAGGTGTCGACTCTGGTCCTGAAGAGAAAGAAGTCCAAAAATTTGCAGTTCTGAGAGGAAACATTTAGCTCTCTGATAGGCACAAAGTGCACGAAACTATGGAGAATTCTCGTCTAGTCCACCTCAGATCCTACAGCAGGCAAGGCAACACGATTAAGTACCACACGCAGCAAGAGTAAACTGATCACCTTGCAGTTCATCTGCCTCCAATCGGGACGGAAGAACAGCCGCATGAAACTATGGCTTTAAGTTTAAAATTGCACTTACTAAATATTTAAGCATGACAGCCTTTGGTCATTAGGGCAAAAATGAGGACTGAAGGCTTTTTAGTCATAAGGTCATTAATTACAGTAGTAAAAGATTTTTGATTTGAAGGTTTGCTTGTATGGGTGACAGAAAGTAGTACATCATCTATGTCAGTGCAATAACTTGAAGAGAAACGTATAGGAGGTGGCAGCAGGACACCATCAAATTTCATACACAAGACAAGAAAGATGTACTCACTTGGAACTTCGTTGTCTTCATCGGAAGACGAATCGCGATGAGACGGGACAAAGAAAGGGCTTTTACGGGAAACCACTGAAGGAAGAAAAGAGAAGAGGAAATAAACATCTGACTGATGTTTATGATTTCATTTTCATAAGGCTGCATAAAATCGATAATCAGCTTTGCGGACACTTTTTGAAATAGTACAGTGAGGGAGGGAGGCTTTTTATTTTATTTGTTATATGATATTTTGACAGTGAGGGAGGTAACATTTTCTTTTTCACCTTATTTTAAATGATGAGGGAGGCGGCTTTTTATTTTTTCCACAATTTAGTATACTCCACAGACATAATTCATAGGTTTACAGATATATCTGCCCCTTCAATTGCTGCTAATATTTCTTCTCTTATAGAACACTTTAAGTAGAATATAAACAACAACTCTGTGTTGCAAAGTACAAAATCTTTTGTCTCTATTCTTGTCTGGCTGTTGTGACTGATGTATACCCCACTACCCTGGGAAATTTGTTTCCTATTCTATCTTCTATAACTATTCACATAATCAATCTGGTAATTTTAGGATGAGAAAGAATACATGTTGGGGTTTTCAAAACTGTTTAAATTGTAAAAATTGATCAAGTAGAAGGACCACAATGGAAGAGAGGGTTCTGAAAGAATATTTTTGCCATTTTGTCAATGGATGCAGATTTTTTGGGCTACTTTTTTGTAGAATGGTGATAAAAAGGTGAGATGCGGCCCTTTTTAGAGGGTGCGGGCGCTGTCCGCAAAGCTGATTATCAATTTTATGCAGCCTAAGTCATGCTGAAGGGTGGACATGTAAGACAACAGACGTGAAAAGGCTCACTTATTTACCAGGTCAGGGTCTGTCATTAATAAGGTTACAGTGCTTCTGGCTGATCTGTATTCTGTTTTTTCGAAAAGGGCTCAAGAAATCAGGTTGGAGACTGTGTGGCCACTTCACACCAAGGCAAAGAGAAATTGTGCCCAGCAGGCAAGCCCTGTCCTCCCCACCTTCAAATTGTCCTATGAAAATTACGCGTTCAGATGAAGTGAAACACATAGTTTAAAAGAGAGAAAATGATTCTATTTCAATCTAAAATTTTATTAAGTACTGCACCCTGATCTTTTCCGAACCAGAATAAAATACAACATAGGTCAACGAAAAATGGAAATTAACTTTTGGACAGCTGTGCCCAGTTGATTTATTTTGAGGGACGGGTATAGGGGAGAAACATTTGGTGACCCAAGTTGAAGTGTAGGGACTGAATATACTCACCGGGGTCTGATTTTCTTCGGCGTTTCTGGTCAGGGAGAGGGCCAGGAGCACACACATCTGCTGAACGCCGGCGAGTCACTCGTCCGCCGGATGCTTCTGCCTCCGTTCCTTGCGCCCGCCTTAGCGCAGCAGATGCCCTGTTGAGTTCTTTCTTCCTCTCCCACTGAGGAGTACCAACTGCAGCACGGTGTTGCTGAAAAGGGAAACATTTTTATTTCTCATGAATTTTGTGTGACTTCAAGGACAAGTACTGTGATAAAAAAGTCTGATGTTGAGTTTGGGAAAGAAAGAAGACAGGTCCGGGTGATCTCTCCACAGATGTAGGATATCAGTTGAACGTATGGGGTAGTAATTTTCAATTTGAGATGACAGGCAGAAAGGGTACATGTCTAGGATCGCTTCTAAGGAATGAGGTTTCTGCCCGAGCAGAAACCTCGGTCAGAAAGAGGGTGGGCAAAAATTACAGGGTTTGAGCAAAGACATTATAAATACAGGGATGTAAGTGGGGTCTTGAGAAAAACCCTGAAAAAACTTGGTTCCGAAAGTATGCACACATTGGGGGGGGGGGGGTCTGGATGCCCACAGACCCCCCCCCCCCCCAAGGAAATCGTTGATATTCTTAAAAATGTCTGGTGCATTTTAGAGATTTTCATCTACTTTGGCTGATAGCGATATATTTTTTTTCAAATAACATATATTTTTCCTTTTATGGAAAAGTGTCAAAAGCAAATACATGTTATAAATCCATACATCACAACCCAGCAGACTGAGAGGGTCAGTGACACACACCCATAGGGTGGGCCAGTAGGCCTCACACCCCCTGGTTACTCCCTGTGGTTACTCAGTGAGAGTGCCACATCTTTGTGTACATGTTGATGTGGGGGGGCAGGGTCATCTATACCCATTATAGAACAAACATGAATATACCATTTTTAGGCATTTAAATGCATAGAACAACATCTTATCCTTCATGTAAAATGTGTAATGTGTCATTGTAGTATACAATGTATACAAGAGATGACAGCTGTATGTTTTGGTCCACACACCTCCAGTGTCTGGTGTGTGACCACTGCCCCCTGTGGTGCTGACATGTGGTGCTGACACAGGGGAGAGGTCCCACATGTGGCATCCAACCCAGATCAGCTTACATCAGCCTCTACTCTCCAACAAGTAAAACAGTTCCGATGGTTCGGTGTTGCGAAATAGGGATTCCCCCACCTCCTTTTTGAGCTTACAGCATTTCCCTCTTTTCCTCAAAATTAACAGTAACAATGACACCAAAAACATTTTAAAAAGATCAAAGCCAAGTGTTTCTCATGTGCCCCTGCACAACTTTGTAAAACATGGACATTTGCAGATCAAAAAATTTTTTCAAAGTTAAAGTTCCCCATAATAGGCCGAACGGTGAAGGATGAAATAGTTGGTGGGCCAACCACGGGGGGGGGGGGGGAGGGGGGGGCCGCTGACGCATGCTGTCGAGCGGGCACACGTAGGAATTCGCTTCTGGGTAGTTTTTATTTTTCTGTGGTCTTAGTCTTCCCAAAGGAATAGAGGACGGAGTTTTCTGGCCGAGCAGAAACCTCGGTCAGAAACCTCGGTCAGAAACCTCGGTCAGAAACCTCGGCTGACTATCCTCTACAGCCTTTCGCTGTTCAAATGCAGACTGAGGTCACAGAATAAAATCCACCCAGAAGCGCAACTCTATGGTCACCACCCCCACGCCATTGGGGAGTGGCCCCCTGGTGGTTGGCCCACCAACTACCGCACACTTCAACGTTCCGCCTATGGCAGCTCACTTCGAGATTCAAATTTGATGTGTAAATGTCCACATTTCACTATCTTGTGGAAATATGGCTTAAACACATATATATCAGATTGATTATTTGAAAGCACTTTCAGCGGCATTGTTATGGTTACTTAAGAGGAACAGAGGGGAATCCTGCAAGTTTAAAAAGGAGGTCGGGGAACCCCTGTCTTGCAGCACTCACTTTTCGGTCTTAACTTTATTCTCTTGTAACAAAACTTTAACTTTTGAACGTATATATGACATTTGCGGACCTTCTGAAGTAGGATTTAGTTGCCGTGAATGCTATAACAAATTATTCCTTCTGATCCAAAACATGAAAAGATATTAAGAACACAAAAAAGAAATCCTTGTTCACCTGACTTGTATTGGTACATAAGGGTGCATTACATTGATTATCGTTTCAGCGGAAACTTTTTTAAAAAGTAGTGGGATGGAGGGAGGCTGCTTTTTTATTTAATTTGTTGTGTCGTGATTTGGGAACGAGGGAGGTAATTTTTTCTTTTCTCGCCAGTATGATTGTTATCAAAAAATGATTTCTCCCTTACTTGTCTTCCCAAGCAGCCTTATAACCTTGAACAAAAGAATAATATATGAATAAATTAAAATATGACAACTAATAATATAGTTCAAGAAGTAAGGGAAAGAGAAAGATGTAATTTTTACCTGTGCTCTCTCCCGATACTCCTGTCTCTTTTCCTCCGCCTTCTCCTTGTTGTCACCATGTACCGTTGATTTATAACTCGTCCTGCTGTTCCTTGCGCTGCGGGCGTTTTGGTATATCCTGGCGTCAGCTGCATTGAACAGATGGAGGTAACCTGCCCACAATTTGACGACTTCGTCTAGCTCCGGGAACGGCATCCGACGTCTGGGTGGTGCCAAAGGTACATGAAACGGAAACTGGGCTTGGTAATCCTGCTCTCGGTCTTCATTCGCCATGGTGAACCTGGAGAAGAAAAAAAAATTAATAGAGGAAGACAGGCAACACATACATGACAAAATATACTAGATATAAGACACTATAAGATGTCATTTAAAAAGGGAGGAGTAAAAAAGGGTATGGAGGAAGGCAATTTTTTTTTTATCCCCCCCTTTTGAAGGACCGAAAGGCTGTTTGGATTTAAGAGAACAAAATACCCACCCCCTATGTTTTACCCCCTCCTGCCCGTCCCGTTAAGAAACATTTCTTATGAACTTCAGTGAAGGTAAAACTTCTCAGTCAGAAACATGGCAGAAAGGAAGGAGAAGCCACACATGGCTTCTTCTTGCAGCAGGAAGGAGAGGGAGAGAGGGTGACCAAAAAAGAGAGGCAAAGTCCTATGAAGACCTCTTTTGAAAAAGGGAGAGCCACATGGGGGGGGTCTCAAATAACTAGGGGGGGGATGGGGGTCAAAAATATGGCTATTTCAAGATGACTTGACTTAAGTTTATACTGTGTTTAGAAATATACTGAAGGGGGGTCCCCAGGGAAAATTTTAGAAGTGACATGGTGCATTCTGAGCCCACAACAGGCCTATTTTACTCAATATTCAGCACACAGGATACCTTAAAATGTATGAAGAAGTTTTATCAGTTTCATTTTGTCTTTTGACCATCATCTAATAAGCAGAAGAAAGTCCCCCAAAATGTTGGGGGGGGCCTAAACATAGTCTGGCCCCCCAACTTTGATTTCCCCCCCGTTCCGCCGCCCCTGATTTCATCATCGATCACAAAGCTTTCGAGCAGAAACCTCGCGACGAGGTTTCTGACCGGCTTCTGACCGGGCGCCTCGACGGCGGGGGAAGAGGGGACCGCGGCGTTAGAACGACGAAAAACGCTTCTAAAGAGACAAACAACCATAAATCTACGTGTAATATGTGTCCCCCTACGACTGTCCACCCTATGAGCAAGTTTTACTTACAGTTGCACTCCTAAGTTAGAGGAAATTTGGCTTTGTCGAGCAGAAACTTGAGAAAGGCATCCTCCCTTGCCGCTAAAATGTCTCCAGAGTGCCAGAAAGAGGACAGGCTTGGAGCTGGTTACCTGCGGGTGGGGGGTTAGTTCCAAAGAAGGACTGTAGGGGGCTTTTTCGCACGCTATCTGCCCGAGCAGAAACCTCGTCCGACTCGACCTGCAACACAAAGGGTGGGGGCTGAGGGAAGGGAGGGGCCCCTAAAATTAAGAACATGACTTGGGAAGACGCAAAAAAAAAGGACTTACGAGAGGACCCCTACCCCAAAGTTAAATACTCCCAGGAAAGGCACCCCGGGCAGCCCAAAGATGGAAAAAAGGACCCGGTCAGAAACCTTGTCAGGAGGGCAGAATAAGAGTTTCCCCCCCCCCCAAGTGTCTCCTTCAGTCTCGAGGTGAATAAAAGTGAGACAGAGGGACAGATGAATAAGGAGGGCTGCGTGTAGGACAGTGACCCCCATAGAAAAATATGGACACGCCCTTCTACAGGGTGTTTTAGGTTCCCGGTCAGAAACCTCTTCAAGTAAAAAATTTAGGAAAGGGGGGGGGAATGCACGGAAAAAATTGGGGATTACGCATGAAAAAAAAAAAACACAGGCTGTTATGTTTACTCACCTTTCCATCTGAGAAGAAGACACAGGAAGTCCTGCAGTCATTTTCTCCAGTCGTATTGCCACGAAAACCCGCTGTCTGAGGGACAAGGCAAAAAAAAGGAAGCCCTCTTCCGAAAGAACAGCACGGCCCCCCCTCACCTGACACAGCAAAACTTCACTTTCTGCTTAAGGAAAGTGGGGGTCAAGAAAAAAGTGTGCCTTTCAGTCACCAAATTTGAACTGGAGCATGAAATAACTTTTCTCCGACGGTCGGTCAGAAACCTCGGTCAGAAACCTCGGTCAGAAACCTCGGTCAGAAACCTCGGTCAGAAACCTCGGTCAGAAACCTCGGTCAGAAACCTCGGTCAGAAACCTCCCCGAAAAAGTTGCATCACGGTGAGAACGAGCCACCCGAGAGGTAGGGGTATCCGGGGCTTTGTCCAACCCGAACTACCCGTGTTGTGTTGGTATCTTTAGTGATAAGTGAGCCAACGAGCCACCCAACATATAAGTCGATACGAATCATTACACATGTCTGAATGACTAGTTCATGGGTTAAGTGACCTGAAGGAATTTAACCCTGATGGACAAACAACTGTCAGGGATAATGGGAATGGTACCTTAATGGTACGAGCCCATTCGAACCCTCAGGATGTTAGTTCCAGATCCTGGAGGGAACCAGACCCTCATTATATATTAGATAGTGAGGAGAATATTCCTGACTCTGTATGTAGAGAACAATCTATACAGAGAAGAAGTCCCTTGATAGGACATAATTCCCTTGTTGGAGTATTAAGTAATTTGATGTTCAAAATTGGTGGTAGCACTAACCCAGAATATCCGTCTCCTTTGCCAAAAAGAGTGACATTTGGAGAACTACTGTATACTGTTCCCAGATCAGTTTTACCGATTTGGGATTACAGTGCCATTGATGGTGATGTAAGGTTTCGCCATACCTGAAGGCAAAGAGTTCAGCCAACCGGATGTTTTCCTAATGAATGACAACTATGTTAACTTAAAGGAAACTTTAAATGTTTTGCATAAGGCTAAAAATGAGATTGCTGTCGAAAAAGAGCAACTTGAGGAAGGTCTCCTTGGATTACGAGACAAATTCGAAAACAAGAAGAAAGAGTACTTGAATGAACTAGAAGAAGAAAATAGAAAGTTCAAAGAAATGAGAAGATCATTTAACCAGGAGTATGAAAACCGTCAAAGTCGTATTAAAAAATATATAGATACGAATGATCAGCTTTGTCGAGAAAAAGTTAATCAGGAAGCTGAAGGACATCATTATCGTAACGAGTTGGAAAACTTGAAACAGCAATGTAGCAAGCAAGTTCAAGATAATGAAGCAGTCCAATTGGGTATTATAGCCCATAATAAACAATTGGAAGAGGACAGAGAAAAAAATTAATGATTAAGGATCTACAAAAGATGCAGGAAACTGCCATGACTCTGGATAAGTATGTAGAAACTGCACAAAAGTCTTTAAGAAATATAGATCCGAAAGTAGTTTCTCAAATGCTGAATGATGATGATCATTCGGATGATACTCCTTTAAAATTATGAGTTACAGCGCCAGTCAAGTACAATCCTTTTGTTATTGAGGGTGCGGATAGAAACCTATGTTCCCTTAAATATTCTAAACCGAAAAATACTGTTTCTGGGGGAGTGGTAAGTTCTAATGGTTTGACTACGACGGTAACCGTTGTTAAAACATCCTTTGGTAGCGTACACATACTAGCAAATCCAAGACAGGATCCGCAAGTAGGCAGTGCACCACCCGTCCCTGATCTGAGTTGCAGAATTCCTGTGCCCCAGACCAGTGTCACTGTAGTAGAAACTACACCAAGTACTATCCTACCACCTGTGCCTCGGGAAACAGGACCTGTAAGGGGTTTGCTAACATGATTTTACACTGTCAGAACATAGTACTCCTGCTGGGCCAAGGTTGCCTCAACCCGACCTTGGTCCAAATCCTGCACAGAATACGGTACCCAACTCTAATGCTGGATCATCCTAACCCGTGACCAGACCTTAACCTGTACCTTTATCTCGGTTATTGGTGTCACATGAAACCACAGGATCGAGAGGGATTGTAGCACAGAATATTTACATTCCCATATCCGCATTTGGCGGAATAGGGATATCTGGAAGCCCAAGTGGACCTTACCCCGGATATAGTTAGGATAGCTCCTATCCTGGAACACAATCTGGCAGATCCGAAACTAGGGGAGGTGGATACTCCTAATTTGGGGGTGGTTCTAATCAAGGTTGGGTCGTTCTAGCCAAGGAACAAGCAGCTATGGATGTACATGTTCTGGAGAAACGTGTTAACGATGAGACCTAGAAGAACACAAAATTGAATACTAAGTTCATGAAGGTGTGCGGAGTTGACCTGATGAGTGGGACGGTACTGCCGGAACCGCCCTGGAACTTCTGAAGAATAAACATGCTAAGAGGTCCACTTAGCGTGATTCGGGTTAATTAATAACCAGTAGGAGCCTTTTTTGAATGTATTAGTTATAAGACGCACCCAATACGTTCCGGTATTCTTGTGATCTGATTCATGATTAATGAATGCAAATAGTTATGTATGAGACAAGCCGATGCTGCCTGAGGTGGAGTACCTTCCTGATGTGCCATTCTGTCCTGATCCACTACTATCAGCTACTATGTACTAAACTAAACCTGGATGGATATGTTTTCTTCAGTTTACCTTACTGAACTACTTATGATGATCTCGGATATATGATTTGGAGAGTTCTACTATTTTTTTATTACACCAGGAAATATGGACTAGCACTTTAAGCTTCTGAGCTAGCTGGCCCATCTGATGTTATACTACTGCACCATCCAGATTATTACTACTACTGTTACCAAAGGAACTTTTAGCATGTCATAGAGGATTAGTGTAGCTGCCCTATCAACTTCTGTGTTACTACTTTTTCTAAGCAACTAGCACTACCATCCCTTGGTTAGCTGACCACTTACAGATCATACTACACATCATCTGGATCCACATCAGGACAGCATTGAAGAAACATACATACTTTGTCAATATCTTCAGTATATGTACTTCATATAACAATGGCAGTTTGCCTCCTATATGATATCAGTACTGTGTCTTCAGCACCTACGTTGAGACTATAATTATAATCAACAAAATTCACTCACACTTCATGTTTCATCAAGCTTTACAAGAATGGCCACAGCTCAGCTATACATCGCCATATACCAATGGGATTGCATTCCCAGACCTGCAGCTCTAGCCTTACATAGCTTCACAATAATGGCAATGTTACAGAGCACTAGGATTATTCCTGGTGTCAATGTAAGAATGAATATATTAATCAAAAGTAATTTTGAATACTTGCTGGAACACCATCAATATGGTTATCATGCTCCACACAGCTATTACGACCACCACAGACCTTATTTTGCT
Source organism: Acholoe squamosa (assembly GCA_949317995.1). Lineage (NCBI taxonomy): Eukaryota > Metazoa > Annelida > Polychaeta > Phyllodocida > Polynoidae > Acholoe > Acholoe squamosa. The sequence continues at coordinate 12,269,588 of OX439046.1, read as the reverse complement.
GAACAGTATTTTCACTTTATGTGGCCAAAATACTGCAACTAACCTCTCAGTGGAGATCAACACTAAGCTCCAATAACTGGATGACCCAGCAACATCAAGAAAAACTACCATTATTTCAAACATATTTGATATAGTAATGGTTTGACCGAACCCACAACGTGAGTGTATCTGCCACAGCCAGAGAGGAAAGGAAGATATATACATTGCGGTTCCTCCGTATGCTGGTCTCTTCAGGACAAACAGTGTCAACATGTTTCCTATCGAACCCACAGCAATTAAGGTGATGAGGTAGATGAAGTTTATGTAGTCTGATTTATTGCTGAAGCCACCATAGTGCTGTTTATCGAAGATTGCTCGGTGTGGTTCACTGTGTCCTCCATCCTTAATGATATTTATAATACTGAATTGCAGACATCTAGGAACCAGTGTCTTCCATGATCCAATATATCATGCTGCACTGCAAACTGTGCCTGCTCATCATGCCAAACTCTGCATCCATATCATGCAGACCCTACGGGTTTGATGTACACTTCCACAGTTCTGACATTATGCTCCAATGGAGTGCTGATGAGCAGAATCACCAGCTCACAATTGGTTAAATGGCCCATGGACATGATGCGCTCAGTGGCCTTTAACCAGTCAAACAGTAGTGAGGTGGTAGATGCCTGGATGTGACCCTGAATGAGACAGCTCTGATGTCCTCTACATGATGACAGGGTCAGAACCCCTTGACTGACACTAATCGCAGATGCCTTTGAGCACACATCTTTAAGGTCGTCTTTGTCTAGCCACTCTAGTGTGTAAAGATATCCTACACAGAAATATGTAACTTGAGCTTTGGTGGAGCAGTTACAGTCTTGATATAACAGCTAGAAAGCCAAAGATGATTATGTATGCCATCTATCATTACAACATTTCTGTCAATGACATTTTGGTATTTTGGCTGAGTGGTTGTAGATGCAGGTAGGGGGAGGTTCATCTAACGGACTATGAAATGCCTGTAGATTAGGAAAGTGTTCTTATTCAAGCACTGGATAATACTAAAGGACTAAGGGTGATTAGCTGTTAAGGGTGTGACTACACTGCCATAGGTTGGCCGATCTCTTCCTAATCTGATGTTTCTTTCCAAAGTGAGTGTATAGAAAAAAACATTGTCAGAAGCTGAACCAGCCTTTTAGGCAATTAGATCACCGTGGGAAGGTTCACTTGGATGGAACAACAGATGTTCGAGCAGTACAAGCCATGGCCTAGAATCCAAAGGTATGCATGATCAAGACAGACCTATTTGTGCAAAATGAATCCCACTGACGAATATGGGTTAACATGTGAATGTAAGTGGAGCTGCCAAATAACATATTTCGAAGTGTCAGACAATTACAGCCCTATCTGGTGCACATTGGAAGGAAGTAGTATAGTGTGTATCGGAACGGGACTATAGTTAACTACAGGATATTACTCACTCGACATGCAGCCAATCAGAGGCCTCCATTTGGTCATGTGACCCATTGCCATGGTAACGTGACCTAATTAGGGGATAAGTGACCACCTCTCAGCCAATCAGAGGCCAGTATTTTAGTAACCAAGGTAGATGACCTAATTAGGGGATTAGTGGTAGGTCACATGGTCACGTGGGCGGGGTTAATTATGCAAGTGAGATATACCAAAAAGCATTTTTTCAATTTTTATATTTTTTTTTTTGATAAAATATATTTACAAGTATATAAATTGATTTTCAATCATAATTCAGACTTTACATAGTGTAATCTTTGTATATGGTATTCATGTGAGGATTCTTTCGAAATGTAGGAATGGTGTAAGTCATTCTTCCTGCCCACAATTCATCTAAATTACAATAGAAATCTACTGAAGTATAATACCAAGTATTCCATTCACTTTGTGCGGACACTTCTTAGCAGAGCGTTCTGTAGATTTTCAAAATGAAACTCGCTACAGAGCACATGATCTAAACACTCTTGACAGAAAGTGTTGAATATTTTCTCAGAGTCATGACAACACAGGTGCCGTAAAAGGTCTGAGTTTTTCTCGAGAAGAAATATGAAAGCATCGGTAGATTCTAACGTATAACATCTTTTGATGAGAGGACAGGTTTCCCGATTGTGAAATTGATATACTCCTATCAATCTATCTGCGAAGACATTGGTACCTTTCCAGAAAACTTTGTTGAAACACTCTTTCAACGAATTGAATGACTAATTAGAAACGAGTCCTTTACGTACATGTTGTTTTAACAACGACGCTTTAAAAAACAACACATCTGTTGATCGATTATTTCCCATTTGGAAGACAGGTTGCTAGTACACATTTTTTTCTCCTTAAACAATATACGAGTAGGTAAGGTAGTAGTACTACCTTGAACGTTAGAACAACGTAAGACAATCTTGTACAACCCTACAAGCAGTAGTGGTGACACAAGAAATTAATGAAACTGTCTTGATAGTCGATGAGTTTACCTATTTCAATGGCTGCGATGTCTGTAAGTTCAGGTGTAACAAGGGGTGTGTATTCGTCAGCAGCACAAGCACTAGCAGCAGCAGCAGCAGTAGTAGTAGTAGTAGTAGTAGCATCAGCACCATGAGCACCAGCATCAGCACCATCAGTACCAGTAGCAGCAGTAGCAGCAGCAGCAGCAGCAGTAGCAGCAGCAGTAGCAACAGGAGCAGTAGTAGCAGTACCATCATCATTACCATCATCACCAGCAGCAGCACCAGCAGCAGCACCAGCTTCAGCAGCTTTCAACCATCTGTAAGCATTGATATAAAATTCCTCGTTAGCGTGAGCACCAGTAGTACCATCATCACCACCAGTATTGGTACCTAAATCAGCGAGATTAAACCATTCAGGTCCATATAATCTTCAGCGGCGTCAGCAGCTTCATCTGTCAACAGAATATTATCAACATGCATTACCATGGAGGGATATGATGATGATGTAACAGTTGTTGTGTTCTCAAAGTTGACAGTCTGTAGAGTGGTGAAGGAGGTAGTAGCAACACCATCATCATCACCACCACCACCAGTAGTAGTACCTTCATCAGCAACGTTGTTAAACCATAGATACGGGTCGATATGATCTTTGGCGGCATCAGTGTCATCTTCAAACAGAAAAGCATACAAGTCCATTGCCGTGGGGGGATATGGTGATGCTGTAACAGTTCTTGTGTTCTCAAAGTTGACAGTCTGTAGAGTGGTCAGTGTTTCCATGATGAAGGAGGCAGAGAAAGTGTGATGGGGACAAGTGGTCACTCTCCCTTATGTACCCTGTCCGAGATAAAGCTCTTTACTGCAGGTTTCAATCGATCAAACCCTTTAAAGAGATTTAAGCCCATTTTCACAGAGACCTTCGCTCAGTAGGGTATCTCTCTTTTTTTTTGATTTTTCACCTGGCGGTCGCTGTAAGCATGGATCCCTTAGATCATTAAGCGCGGTTGGTCCCAGAGGGAAAAGATAAAAGACTTGAAGGATCTGATCACATAGTCACAAAGGGTACCTGTTGTTTGTGTCCCCCACCTTTCACTGCAGGAGTCTTAGATCATCAAAGTGTTGTCACAGACATAGAGAGTCACCAACACTCCAGGTTGGCAACAAGAGGAGGTTTAAACTTTGTTGATTTGTTAGACTTAAGCCGCTTACCACACGCACTTTTTGTAGTCACAGAGAGAGAGGCAGACATGGCACCCTGGGGTGTCCCTGTGAGATCCCTGTACTCTAAGATACATTGAGATGAAGGTTGCGGCACGCCCCAAACCTTTTGGTAGAGAGTAATCCAATTAAATCACCCTACCTGTAGTTTTTGTATGTAGACTTTGAACACCTTAAGCTCGTAACGAACCATAAGCCTCTTAGACATGTAAGACACATTAAGGTAATTATCACAGTTGTTGCACCTGTTATCCCACCCGACGCGCTTATCCCCAAAAGGGTTGGAGGATCCAGGTGAAAACGAGATGAAAAATATGAAAATAACAAATAAAGTGAAATGTGTCTATAAAAATATGATATTTATAAGAAAAAAAAAGTGAAAATGTGCAATGTGGTTTCTGTTGTATTCCTTACTCTATTATGTAAGTTTTTTTTTATATTTTTTTTCCAATAGACCTGCCCCTGTTTCAAGGGGCGGGTCTTTTGGTTAAATTTTTTTTTAAACCCCAAAAAATACCCCAAAGGGCCCCCCAATTACCCCCCCAATATTTTTTCCCATTTTTTTTCAGCTTGCCTTTTTTTTATTTATAAAAAATATATCTCACTATAAGTTGCACTCTCATCTACATAAAAAACCACGTCTCTTTATGCTAATAAGTTCACATGACCAAATTTCAAATTTCCCACCAAAATGCTAACCTTTGATTGGTCCATTCAAATTAGGGTCATGTGACCTTATTTGCATAATAGAGGTCACGTGACCTTAAACAGCCAGCCAATCGGAGGGCACCATTTTGGCGGCAAACCACAGCGGGTAAGGGTCACGTGACCATTTTAAATTTCCCTCCAAAAGGAAGGGCTCTGATTAGTCCATTTTGGTGCCACACCACGGGGGGGTCTAGGTTACATGACCCCCCCCCCCCATTTGAATTTCCCGCCAAAAGTGAGCCCTCTCATTGGCTGCATGTCGGGTGAGTAATATCCTGTAGTTAGTTATAGTTCCGTTCTGATACACACTATACTACTGATGGAAATAGCCATTAATCAAAGTACCAATGTTAACCAGTCTGTCATCTGATAAAACCGACAACCTGGCAGTGTTCCACATGATTTTATAGCAGTAAATGAAGTTAGTGAACATGTTAGTGAAAAGACTCCTTCTTTTAAAAATTGTGTAGGTAGTTTACTTTGGACAGATTTTAATTCAACACAGGAAATGACCTCAGATTAACTAACATGCGATGAACATAATGGAACCCTTGAATGCATTCAGAGTGATATAAAAGGGATGAGCCCTGGATTTGATAGCATATACCTTATAATGGGTAGTTTGGCAAAAGTTATCTGGGGACATGATGCTGTATGCTTACCTGTCAGGTCTTTCATATAACACTAATATTATCTCCGCACATTTGATAGGTGTATATGGAATGTGACTCTCCAAATAATGTTACTTTTTGTGGCATTGGTGTTCAAAGCTTGGAAACATAAAATCAGAAGATCTACTGCCAATATAAACACTGATCATGGTGTTAGCAGTGCATGGTGCCTTATGTTCTGTCCTTTTTTCCGGGGCATGTTTTTAGTCTTGTATGAGGCATCCAGTTGAGCGAAACGGTATATAGCTCAGATATATATATATATATATATATATATATATATATATACATAATTATATGGGATTTGATTGATTATAATTCATTTTATATTTGTAAAATAAACCTGAAGCATTAAAGATTTGGTTGCATCAAATATTGAGTGATCTTGAAATATTGTTTTCTAGAGAAAGAATGATTAATCTGTGAATAGCCATTATTAATATTTTTGATTATTTCAACCAACCTGCACAAGCTCCTTCTATTTGTTACATCAAGGTGGAAATAATGCGCTGAATGGTTTGCCAATTTAGGTGAGTTCATTTATGGATATTGATTACACAACATTTTGTCTTTCTTGATTTACCTCAGGTGCCATTGGATACGTCCACTGTACAACTGCCTCTACAACTATAACTAAGGCACAAAATATTCGGTTTCAACTTTGAGTAAATGTTGAAATGGTTTTTTTGGCTGCCGCGTCCTTACTTGCATTCCTGAACATTCTACACTCCACTATTTCCTCTCTCTCTCTCTCTCTCTCTCTCTCTCTCTCTCTCTCTCTCTCTCTCTCTCTCTCTCTCTCTCTCAAAATGTTATCTCTATCTATAGAACTACCAGAGGGGGACATTGTAAATATAATTATTTGTTAGGCAAATTGAAAAGCGTTTCCTTTCAATTGATTCAGGTGTCAATAAGCATTAACATAGTTTAAATGTGGATCAACATGGTAAAAGGGTGGCCCGTGCACCCCCTCATGGGCATACATTTTACCATGTTGATCCAAATAGCTAGATGTGTGAAACTGATTATTGCATACAGGATGTTTAGCTCATGAGGGATCAGTACACCTCTAACTGCTCCCTAGCCACCATTCCAATTTCAGAGGGAATCAAAGTTAATGTACTTCTATCTCTCTGCCGGGTATGTTTTGAAGTCTAGGATGGCTCTGGCAATAATGTAAGTGCTAGTAGTTTGTAAATTGGCTGAGGAGAGTTCTTTTTTATGAAAATAGCTTCAATTATCTGTTTGAAATAATCTTCAATTAGCTAATTTGTATCGGATTTCCTTGAGGGCTATGCTGACTTTCACCCTTCAAGTATAAATTCACTTCATTTTTCTCTCCCTAAACATCAAACACACTGAATGCCGTGTTTGGAAAAAGACATAAGCTCTAATGCCGTGCTTATCTGAGAGATTCTTACAGAGATAAGGACTCAACCTGAACTTTTGTCCACGTGTAGAGATCAACGTTTCTAATAAATGTACTAGCAACTGCAAAACTTCAAACATTTAATGTAAAAAAACATTTTTATTCAGATCCTGTGATAAGAAATAGTAGACCATTGACTACTAGCTAAATAGACATAAAATTACTATTTATGGCATCATTGACATTAGGAACAGGGAGAAAAACCGAGCAGAAATGTACCAACTCATGCTACCTTGACTTGCAGGAAATACTATATAAAAAGGTTGTAAATGTACATACATGTACAGAAATCAAATTCTAAAGTGGGATATTCTAGTGGAAAACCCAATGTACTATAGTGGTTGCTGGTGCGTCAAATTGTACTTCACTTATTATTCTACTCAGTAAGATAGCCCCTTGTTATCATTGTTATATCATAGTATAGCTCTTGATTATGGCAATAGCTAAACTATTAAAACAATATCGGCATTAGTGATTACTCACTTATCACTACCCACCCCCCCAACATGCTTATCAATAATTGACTGGCAACAGCCATCATGTTAAGTGCAGGTTCTGATGAGACATTGATAGGACATTAGACATAGACACATATTGCCTCATACAAACTAATACTGATCGAGGTTACACATAACCAGCAAACAGTAATGTAGTATATTATGAGCACAGAAATGGTGTTGATATGTATAGATTCTAGATATTTGTCCATAACATTTTGCACATTTAGGCACACTATGTCTAGAGTCTCAAAGGGAGAGATTAGAGTCGAAACAAATATATACAAAGATATGATAAAGTTACAAAGTGAGATCATCTACAAAATATTAGATGACCCAGCAGACAGTGACTTCTCCCTTTTACCTATGACAGCACCCAGCATAGCCGAGTACTTGTTATCATTAATATCCATGACCAGTCTGACATTGGCCGGCTTCTGTAGTGATTTACGCCCGTCGATGACCACCTGGCCCCTCGTGTAGGTCCCGTTGAGTTCTACCATGGCATAGACTTGTTCAGATTTGGTTATAACGGTGTCGTCTAATGCTATAGCTGGAGCTAACTGGTCCCATGTGTTGTAAATTTGTTCTATAGATCCACGTAAACGCTTCCCGATGTCAGCGTCTATTGTTTTGATGAACCGGGCCTTCTCTGTGGGTGCATTACTGTAGATATCATACCATTCCTGAAAAACAAATACATTAATAATTATGTTGATTAATTGTGTACACACTAATAATTGTGTTAATTAATTGTGAAAAGGTTTTGTAGTCATTCATAATCTTAAAGAAAAATAAAGATCGATTAAGATTCCTCTTCTTTTCTTTGAAAGAAGGAAGTTCTTATTTATAAACAGATATTTGTATGATCCTATGTATTGATATGATTGAGGTTAGATCTTGAATGAGAAAAAAATGCTGTTTTGAGCATTTTCTCATTTTACCACTTAGTAACATTACATTGGCCATCCTGCCATGACATTTTCCCACTTATTTCAAATTGAAGAAAATATACATTTAAATTTAAGCACATACCTATGGTAGTGAGTGTCGTTCACAGAGTTCTGTGGTTACCAACATTACTGGAGGTCGTTACACAATGAAAGAGGACTCGTTATGATGCTTCCTCGTACATGGGCGAGAAAAGATACGAGCATTTTTCACACCCGTTACACAATACCTTCTGCCTTTCCCGAGCGAGTCTCGTAGCCGAAACGAGACGAGGAAAGTAATCCTCGTTCCGATTTCCTCGTAAGAGCAACGAGGGTTCAGCACAGCGAGAAAAAAGGGCGGGACACCAGCGAAACTTGACCTATATACTGCTGAACGTCACTTCCGGGTAGTCCACTGCCGCCAAAACAAAGAACGGTGGAGAGTTACTTGACTGCGGCTTGCACCATGTATTTCGACGAAACACAGGTAATTAAAGTTTACTGATGAAAGCAATCTTGTTTCATCTATTCCGATCTTCAGTATAACAGTGGTATTCAAAGTTGTTCTGTCTTTTCTTTTCTGTTATCTCCATTTCTCCGCCAGCCGGCATGAGCGATAATAGAGTAAAAGCACACGCCCTTCTCTCTTGTGTCTATATGGCTGTCTCTCTCTTCCTCCCTGTAGGACTGGCTAGTTTCCTTGTGCCTATAGAGCATTTTTCTTCTTCTTTTACCTATCCTCCCCTGACTTCTTTTAAAAGAAGATTCCAAATTTGTGTCTTAAAGTTTAATTATGACAGAAAATGTCCCCCCCCCTCTCCTTCCTGTCGTTTCCTCCAGAAGTAATATAATATTAGTGTAATTTTTTTTTTATTTATCAGTACCAAAAAGGTTACGACTTGAGCTCCACTGACGAGGACGACAGTTATATGGAAGTTCGTCCAGGAGAGGAGGAATCGGAGCATCACCAAAGTTTTGAGCTGCCCGAGATACTGACCATGTCTAAAGTTAAGCAGGAATATGTGGTGGAAGACTCAAGTGAAATCAGCGACGAGGAAAACACAGAACAAGTACCTGGCCCTGTCACTCCTCGAAAAACCACACGAGGAACTATAAGCAAGAAGGAGTCTGTTTGGAACGACAGGGAACACAGGGCTCTGTTTTACTCGTGCTATAACCAAAAGCACTTGTTGAAAGCTCGAGGTAAAAACTCTGCTCAATTGAGGAAGGAAGGCTGGGACACTGTCCTAGGTGAGTCTTTTTTTTGTCTTCATTTTTTACTTTGGTTTATGTCTAATGTGTCCTTAAATTAATAGAGGTCTTCCCTTTAATATTTTTTATATTTATCTCTTCATTCCTTGCCTTTTTTTTTTTAAACAAGATAAACCAAGCATAGACATAGAAATTTTTTTTTCTTCCATATCAAAGAAGCTTTTCTTTAAATTTTTCAGCCACTGTGAACAGTGTGAAGAACGAGGACCGCAACATAGACAAGATGAGGAACCATATAAACGATTACTTCTGGAAGGTCAAAGCTAAGGTAAAAGAAATGTTTCAACTCTCTTTTCTTTTTCTCTTAGTGATTCTTTCCTAAAAATCATCACATGGTACGAAAAAATAATTTTATATTTTATAACCTGCTTCTTCTCGTCTTTTGAAATCAATGAACTTATTTTTCAAAGGAGTATATTTAAACTGAAACTATAAAAAATGCAAACTATTTTATGTTCTTTCTTCCTTTCAGAACGAGCAAATGCTTGCGGCTATAGACAAGGGTCGTAAAGTGGATGGTGTGACGCTGACCGAGGCTCTATGCCTTAAGTACAAGGGGGTGTCGCGCATAGCAGGTAAGCAATCATCTTCTCTTAGAGACCATTCTTTCTGTCCTTATCATTTAGTGCTGTACGTTTTGTTGTCTTCTTCTTCCAAGAAGCTCTTGGTTCAATTTATTAAATAATTGAGGCCGAATAAAAAACTTTTCTCTTTTCCTTAGTGTGAAAGCGTGTCACCATAAATTTTGCTTTAATCTGTTGTTTGTTTTGACTTATTTTCCTGAAGGTGAAGGCGGCGTAGTGATATATCACACCGACAAGGTCGAGGAAGAGAAACAAAGACGCCACAAAGCTAAAGAACAGAGAAAACCCCAGCCTAAGGCTTCTCCCCACCAAGCAGCTTCCCCCAGGCACATTCCCACCCCCAAAAAGATTATTGTAGTGCCTTCTGAGGAGGACATAAAGGCTGAACATCAGCTTTTTTCTGCCGTGAAGACAGTTAAGGCAACCTCAGCTAAAAGTAAGAAAACATCAACCCCCCCCTCTTCCAAGGCTTCTACCTCAGGTGTTCAAAAGAAATCCCCTCCTGTTAAGCCACCCGTTGCTAAGCGTCCTGCTGCAGCAAGTTCTTCTGCCAAAGAGCACAAGCCATTCGTGAAGCCGGGGAAGAAAGGTGTGAGAGGGGCAGCTTCTAGGGAGGTCCATATTGACCTCACCGGGGAAGCCCACTTCAAAGACGATTTGTCAGATGACATGGTAGTGAACATTGTAGACGACGACGATATAGTAGATATGACTGGGTGTGAGAACCCCGTGACCTCCACTCCTAAAGGATCAGAACTGAAATCATCTTTGCGTAGGAGCCCACGGCTGCAAGAGAAGGATAAGCCACCAAAAAGTGGAAAAAGCAGCAGGAAACTGAGCTTCGAAGATGAGACAGAACAGGAAAGTGGAACACAGGAACATAATCCCAAGGACCTTCCCCCCCCCCTTTCTCGTTAGACCATGACTTGAGGATAGCCAAGATAGAGTCTCTTCTCTCCACGATAGAAGTGAACAGGCGGCAGACAGATGAGCACCTTCAGTCTCTCCTGTACCGTAACACTGAGGTAAATGAAAGGATGCTATCAGTATTAGAGAGAATCGCCAGCGATCGACACCTGCTGTTGGAGTCGCATGCCCTTTCTACTAAAAATTCAACCCAGGTCGTACAAGGTACTAGTAAAAATTTTTTAACTTTTTCTCTCTAAACATAAAGAATTATATCTTTTCTCTCTCTTTCATGTGAACAAAAGAAAAAAGATATGTCTTAACTTAAAAATTTCACTTGAAGCAAAAAATTAGATGTCCCTGTCCTTTCGAGATTAAAACTTGACATCGCTTCCTTGTTTACTGCAGAGTACTATGATTCCTCTCAATTAATTCTTCCCTCCTCCTTTCCTTCAGCCCTCGGGAAGCTGATATATGTGACAGAGGGACTCGTGTTCAAGACTCCCCAGAAGCAAGAGGCCCCTCTTCCGCAAAATTGGGAAGTACGGCCCTTAGGTCTCCAGCCAAACCCCCGTACTGGCGATTTACAAAGTAAGACTTCATTCTTCTTCTAAAGTTATTTTCTCTGTTAAGATGATAGAATATTAATAACAAATCTGACTAGACCAAACTAAGCTAAATATGAAATTTTGTCTTCTTTTCTCTTCTTGTTTTTCTTTTAAAAAAAATTACCTTATTCATTTTTTTTTTCTGACAGTCGTGTCCCTGGATCCTAACTCTGCAGACACCAACAACCTGCTGCACCTGAACCCTGATGGATCTCTTGTGGTGGGTCCTACTCCGTCAGCTGCCCGCCCAGTCACCCTTACCCGTAGCCCACCTAAAGTTCACTCACAACCCGCTGATGACACTCGAGGAGCAAAGCCTCGTTCAGAGGAGCAATTGCCTTGTGAGAAGCCAACAACAGAGGCCACAGAGAGACGGCAGGAAGAAGGGGACGACGAAAAGGAAGGAGACGGGGGAGAAAACCTAGAACATAACGCTGAAACTCAAGAGGATGTACAAGATGATGCCCAAGGAGAGAAAGAGGAAGAAGTAAATCAGACAGAAGAAAAAGAGCCTGCAGGAAACAACAATGAAGCAGAAAATGGTGACCACAATGAAACTCAAGTTAATGAGGGTAAAGATAAGAAGTCTGAACTCAGCCCACCTGAAGAGAAACAAACTGAAGGAAATGAGGCTACAGACAACACAGACAACAACTGTCAACCTAACCAGGCCCAGCTGAAAGAAAATGAATCAAATGACTGTAGAGAGAATAGCTGTGAACCTAACGAGGACCACCTGAAAGAAATAGAAGGAAACGAGGCTACAGAGGAGGGCTCTGAACCACAGGAAGAGGATGGACTCAAAGAGACGACTGAGAAGGAGGACTTTCAAAAGGTGCCTGTTATTTTATCAGAAGAAGCTATAGAGGAAAGAGGTTCAAATGAGGACAATCGAAATAATCAGGGAGGGGATCAACAGGGGCTGTCTCAGCAGGCTGAAAAAAACCATGACTCTGTCATAGACATAGTGAATGAAGACCTCCCTGAAGAACCTTTAAACCTTCATCTTGATGTTCTTTCTTCTGCCCGTACTAGGGGAGAACATGTCAGAAAGCCTGCCCCTTCCGGCTCTTCTGTCCGACATGAAGTAGATGTGTCAAAAGGTGGAGTCAGGATCCATGTTAAAAGACAACCAGACTCGGACCCGGAAAAAACTAAGGAACCAAAACAAGATGCTGATATTTCAGACAAAGTTATGGAAGCAGCTAATGTGCTGCATAACATGCACATGTATGAAGAAAAACGCGTACCAAAGGAAAAGTCCCGGCCCCCCCCTGTCGTGCCAGGTCCCCCCACTACTAGGAAACGCGCAGCAGTTGCTAATGCTGCAGCTTCTGGCAAAAGCAAGAAACCCAAGAAAGGGTTCCCCAAAAAGAACTAGACTAATATATGTGAAGACTATATTTATGTCAAAGGACATCCTTTCTTTTTAATCCTGTTTAAAAATTTTCCGATCGAGTCAACTTGTACATGAACAGCAAAAATCAAAACAGATTTTTCATGCAGAAGGAGCAAGAAAATGTCAAGAGATTATATGCTATTCTTTTTCTCTTTATCTTATGCATGTATGTGTTAAAAGTTAATTACCCTAGTGAAGTAGGAAATCATATCTTTATACAGCTTGGCTCCAGAAGAGATAGCACAATTAATGTGTATCTTCCATATAGAGATAAGAGAAGAAAAAATTGCCATGTTCAACTTTTTTTTTATGAAGTATTACCGTGCTGATGTGAGTTCTCAAAGAGAATAAGCATGTTATTTATCCAAGACCCCATATGTCTTAGTCTCAGAAGGAAAGAGGACATTAAGGTCATAGTTATGAGAGACAATAAAGAGTTTATTCACCTTCAGACCTGTTTATTTCCCTTCATGGTAATTATTATAAAAATAAAAAGGCTACAAAACAACAGAAAAAAAGATTCATCTTCTTCTGAAAATCCCATCCTGATAAAAGATGGCTGACTATGATCCGAACCATTTAAATATCAATATTGAACATCTCTTATCAAACAGAGAATGAGACGAAGTATAAAAAAGGTTTTCTCCCCTGTCATAAATGCCATGCAGCACAACGAGAAAAGGGCAATTTTTCTCGTTGTGCGAAGGTGGCGCCACTGAAACACAAGTAGTGTGACGTCATCTTTCACCCAACGTCGTGACTTCAACTCCTAAGAAAATGGACGATAACCAAGCTAACAAGGTTCAAGTGGGTGTATTTCATTATAAATTTACTGCTATATATATTCAGGCCTATAAAAGCAGTCTTTAAATGAGGAGTTTGTTATAAATAAAAGGGAACATCCGTTTTGTTAGACGTCGCTGCGCGGGAGGCAAGGCGACGAAGCACAACGAGAAAAGGATGTTAACCCTCGTTACTAGAGTTTTTGTCTCGTTCTGCTGTACGGTAACATAAAAGACATATTCTTTGCTTTCATTCTACTTGTCTTTATTTTTTGTTCTCCCTTTTCTGTCACAGGTTACCCGCCCGAAGAAAAAGAAAAGGCAGATGACATTAAAACCCTTAGACAACCAGTCAGTCGACTCAGCTGCCTCTACAGTGCTCTATGTACCAGATGTAAATGACACTAATAGACCCTTGAATGAGACTCTGTACGGCAAACAAGGAGCTGCGGATGATAATTCTAATGCCAGTTCATCTGAGAGCGAGGCAGACGACACACCCCTGAGAGAGGACATGCCTGTGTCGACTGATAGGTGGAAAAAGAGGGAGGTAGATGCCTTAATGGACGCTGTCAACCATAACAGAGCAGCCCTTAAGTACCACTTCAGTGGGACAGGGGGTGGAAAGGACATCAGGAGGCAGGCATGGAGGGATGTAGCTTGTGAGTAACCTAAGAGATATCAAATGGCCTCTTTTTTTCTGTCTGTGTCGGTTTTCTATAAGAACAAGATATATTTGAACTGAAATAATTTTTAAGAATTAATAGCTCAATTAAATCCCTTCTTTTTTTGCAGTGTACGTTAATACAGAAGCTAAAACCCATCGCACAGTAAAACAATGTTCCCATAAAACCTCTGATTTCACCCAGAAGAACAAGCAAAAGGTGAGACACAAATTCAGAAATGTAAACTTATAAAGAGATTTTCCAAGTAAAAAGGTGCCCTTGTATAGCATAAACCTTATCTTAAGAGTAGGATACTTTAATTATTTTCTTGTTTTGTTCTAGTACAACAAGCTGAGGAGGGAATTGAGCAAGACTGGCAGTGGCCCTGTGGACAAGAAAAAGAAGTTAACCGAGACACAGGAAAAGGCACTGGAATACCTGAAGCCCGAGGCAGTGAGAGGTAACCTGTGGCTCATGTCTTACACCTTATTTGTGGCCGGAATTTAGAATAAATTTCTTAACAGAAATAAAATTGAAGGATAATGTTTAATTACTCAATTATTTATTTCGTAAAGGTATTCCTGGCATAAAACCGATGGCTTTGAACCCAGCGGACCACAAAGAGGCCTTCGATGAGGACGCTCTCTGGAAACCTGGGTCCTGTGATTTCACTAAAGTTCAGGGATCAATGAAAGTTACTAAGATGCCAAGGAAAGATAAAGACAAGGAAAAAAGGAGGAAAGAAAGGATGAGGAAAGAGGAAAGAAAGAGGGCCCATGAGAAAAAAATGAAAGAGGAGAGAAGAAAAGAGGAAATAGATGCCAGAATACAGAAAGAGGTGAATCACATGTCCATGAAAAAAAGAGGAGGAGAGGAAGAGACTTTTGGGTCAACAAAAGCAGGAAGTCAAACCCAAACCAGGACTGAAGGTCATCCAGTGCACTGAGGAAGAGTGGAAAATAATATGCGCAGAAAAGGCTAAGAGGAAAGCTGAAAGAGCAGCCATTAGGGCAGAAAGAAAGGCAAGAAAGATGAAACAAGGAAAATGAGCTCATTCTGTTTAAAAAAACTAAACAAGAAGAGAATTAAGGCCTATAATTACATTTCCTTTATTAAAGACAGTGCTTGGATAGACTTTCGTGGTTACATATTAAACAAAAAGACAAAAATCTTTTTTCTTCTTTCTTTGAACAAAAATCTTTCTGTAATGAAAATACAGGTAATTTAGGTGGCACATAGAATAACAACTACATGGCTATAAAAGAATACTGCCAGGACTAGGTCAGTTTTTGGACATCTAGAAATACTTCTCAGCATAGTCTTTCCTGAACTTCTTGACATAGTCACTTTGTTCCAGCTGACTCCTCTGTGGAGGCTGGACAAGGGGGGCTCTCTTGGGCCTCCAAGGATCAGAGGGGCTGTTCTCAATCCGTATCCCGTGGTCAAGGGCCACGTTGTGGAGACATGCACAAGCCGTTATGATCCACGAACTCCTCTTAGGTGAATGCCGTATGTATCCAGCCGAAGAGTCCAGTATCCTGAATATTCAAAAGAGAGTTTTTTACTTTTCAGTTAAACCTTATTTTTCCTCTTAATATTCAAACTTGTGTAACTGTAAAATGCTTTATTTTTTTCAAGGGAGGACCATCTCGTTATTTTTGAGTTCCTTTGATAAATAAAAATATGTTTACAATAAAAAAAAGATTCAATTTTTCTCACCTCCAACGCTGCTTGAGTATCCCAATGCAGTGCTCTACTCGTACTCTGCTCCTCTTGTGCCACACATTGAAGGAGCGCTGTTTAGGAGTCTCCTCATCTTTGAAGGGGGTGAAGAGATTTCTCCTGAGACCGTATCTGAGAAAGGAGCCAAAAGATAATAAGAAGAAGAGAAAAAAAGAAGAAGGTGCACTAACTGTGTTAAGAAATTTTTGTTTTCCTCTCTGAAAAAAAAAAATGGGGGAGCACGTTCATATAGGAAGCCCTTGAGTATCCTTTTAAGTAACTCCAGAGTACGAATAAAAAAAAAGAAGAATAAAAAAAACAACTCACCCAGAGTCCCCTAAGAGGACAAAGTCCTCCCAAGCCTCCGCCTCCAATTCGTCTCCTACCGGGCTGGAATTCAGGGAATATGCGTCGTGCACCGATCCAGGCCAGCGGGGGTCCACAAAGAGGATTCTTTTGTCGTAGTCACAGATCACCTAGAACAAAGAATAAAAATTAATTTGGGAAAAGAGAAAACTATGTAAGAGAACTTGTTCATGCACACTTATGAAGACTCTTACTTAAGAGAAGAAATTTTCTCAGCCAGTAAGATATATTGTTTTATATGTATAAAGAACTACTATTACTACAACAACTACAACAACAACAACTTACGGTGGTGTTAATAGAATGGTACCCTTTCCTGTTCACATACACGCTCTCGTTCTGGTATTCAGTAGGGGTTTTAACAGGTACATGAGTCCCATCTACGTATCCAAAAACGTATGGTGTCTTCTGCTCCTCTTCCTCCGTCCCAGGCTTCGGATGGCGATACAGCTTCAGTGCGAGACGGAGCTTCTCCTCGAAAGAGTGAGGCCATTGTATGAAGAGATGGCTGTTCCTGTAAAAGAAACCGGCTACATCCTTCACAGCACGGCATACGGCAGTTCTTGACACCTTCTGGGAATCACCTGTGAGCGCATAGAAGCTACCTGTCGCAAAATAACGGAGGACCAGGCAAAACTGAAAAGAAAGATGAAAAGTTACTTGCAAGAAGACAAGGGTGAAGGGGGGGGGTCTCATAAAGAGGAGAGGAGGGAAGGAGTAAGAAGAATATATCCTGAATCAGTCTCCTTCTCTTCACCTTTAATATATGCGTGTTTAGCTATTAATTCGACATGGTGACATGGTCAGTTCTTAATATCTACATGTGACATGGGCATTAGTGAGATGAGGGAAAAAATTAGGTACATGAGATAGGTGTTTTCTTATGTTTGACATGGGACATGACAGGTTGTAAGAGGAGACATGTGACATGGGGATTCAAGTCACATGTGACATGACCATTTTTTAAAATCGACATGTGACATGGGGGACACACCATGCACACCCCCTTACATGAAAAGAAACCTAAGAGACATGAGTGACATAAGTGGGCTGCTGAAAAATTTTTTATTCAAAAAGAGAATAAGACAGAGAGGAAAGGGGAGGGGAATAGGATGTCTGATAAGAGTTTCATTTAGATTGAAGAGAAAAATTTTTACCCTGTCAATATGTGTCAAGCCTCCTGCCCTCTTGGTGCCCTTGAAAGAACTGTGCTTCTTGTATTCTTCTACTAGTTTCCTGACTATGTCTTTGCTGAGGCGATACCTTGCCACAAATTCCTCATCGTTGAACAAAGAAAAAGGCGACTCCCTAGGCTTACACTTGCGGGTTTTCCTGCCCAAGCAATCCCTTAAAGGAGGCATGATGTCTTCTTCCTTCAAATTTACCTCAGAAAACAGAGTCTACACTGGTACCCAACTTGTCAGGATCAAAACGATGGTCCCCATTGAAAACAATGCTGAAGAAGTAAAAGGCAGAACATCTAGAGCAACTGCCTTTTTTTATCTCGTGAGAGACTCAAAGAGGACACAAAACGAGACTTTAACAACGAGACTTTATTTGTGTTACGCTTTTTTCCTCGTTCTGAGGTCACACCAGGCAAAACACAACGAGATTTCTTTTGTGTAACGGTTGCACGGGAGCGGTACGAGAAAAACTGCATTCTCGTGGATTCTGTAACGACCTCCTGGTGTGTTCAGGTGGTTTAGTACATATTGTGCTGCCTCCGGGTCATTGTAGAAGTTGAACTCTGCACTCAATGTTACATTGCCCCGGCCTGTATTTAGGAATAATTAATGCATTTTAGCTTCTGAACATTTTTCTCTTCATAGCTATATAGGCTTCTCTTCATTCATTGACCCTTCTGGTTATTTTTCTTTGGTAATGGGAATTTAGCATCCATGAAAATCAGCAAAGTGTGGTTGACCTCTACGCTAAATTCCTAGTCGATCTTTCATATTGTTGTTGATCAAGGGCAAATAAAGCTCCCAATTTGGAGGTAAATACTATAGGCAGCTAAGCAACACTTTTTCACTCAAAAATGTGGTTCTCTTTTCTTTGCAGACACATTGACAATAATCACTGTGGGGCATTTGCAGCCAAATGTAAAATTTATCATCTGTTTATTCTAATTTGGAATTTCTAATAATCAATCTGTAAAGTGACCAACACTGACTTACCCGTACAGTTCCCACCCATGATGCAGACTTCTTTCAGGTTCTTCTCAAAGTCAGCATCCAGTTTAAGAGCCATGGCCATGTTTGTCAGTGGACCAATAGCAACAAGTGTCAACTCTCCTAATCTAAAAGAAATCCTAGCATTAGAATTTTGAAAATCTTGCATTCCATGTAAGATCCAATACTCCCAATTTTGCTAGAGACGGAGCAGTTCCTTTGATTGAATTGGTTCAGAGATTCTGGGGCTAGACATGGGATATAAAGGAAGCAGTGATGTGAGCAACTGCCATTTTAATGTATTGAAAAATTATCATAATTCACACACAGATCTAGCAGCAAAGATCTACCCACTGGAATATTTCAACATTGACAAAATAAACTTTTGTTTCCAAAGTGTCTGCTACAATATTTCCCGCATAAATTCAACACACACAATTTAACACACAGTGAAATCACTTCAATCCTGTTTGTTGTATTGGGGAGAGATGGGGGCAAACTGATGGCATAAATTGTTTGATTTTGAAACATGGGTTATAATTAAGCCCAGTGGACCTGATCTTTATGGTTACCTGCAAGTCCCTTGGTGAGGCTGATTAGGGCGTTTACTGCGTTTTCATCTTTTACCTTGCCGTCACCAGGAGGGTAGAGGTGAGGGACATCACCAAGTCCATCTGTGCCATGGTAGTTCTCCTCATTACGAGGGTTCCTCAACATGGTGCTGGAACACCCCTTGTACACAGGAACCTACATGGATAGAAGAGTGATATCGACTGCTTCACTGATGATCTTCTATAACATCTTCTATGGTTTTTACATTAGTTCCCATGTCCCTGCTCTTGACATACCCTGTTTGGTCTGTGTAAAGTAAGTTACTTCTCTGAGCTATAAAAGATGCTTCCTGCAGACCATGCAATGAATAATATAACCCTTTAAAGGCTGCTAATGTATGAATGCATCGTAATCATTGGTCATCATGATAAAGGCTGCTAATGTATTAATGCATCGTAATCATTGATCATCATGATAAAGGCTGCTAATGTATTAATGCATAGTAATCATTGGTCATCATGATAAAGCCTGCTAATGTATTGCTTAAGTAGTTGTGTATGAAGCAGCATTATGATATGAAAGGTCTAAGTACCTCTATGGAGCCTCTATCTATGAGTGACTGTGTGTAACGCGCTTGATCGATATTTGGCCATTTTTGAATAGTTTTGGACTGCTGCCCACATTTAGAATATACTGTAGGAGTGGAAGAAGATAATTGTTTTAGAAAGTATAGACCATGAAGACATAATACCTTGAATTTCATGCATACCCAATGCATATTAAGCTTGTGAGAGTAAAGTTAAGGTTTTGTGTTAGAAATTTTTGAAAAATCTCAACATTCTTAAAACGTTATGTCTCATATTTTCAAAAGTTTTCAAGCCTCAGTCCTAATTTTTGGTACACTTATTTATAACAACTATACTAGTTTGGACATGGAATATGGTAATCACAGAGACATTACTGAAGAAGTTCTATGTATAAGAAGTTATATCGATCAAACGCGTTACACAAATTAAACCTTTTTACTGTGACTGTGATAAAAACTGACATCCTGGGAGTTAATGACTTGAATGGACTTTTTCATACAGCCAAGATATAGGGTTATCAATAAAATAAAGTCTTAAAATGTAATCCTGAGTTTGTCATGTTGGGCCCCTGACCCCCAAAGGTGGGGCAGTTCACAGGAATCACCCATATGATAATAGAGCTAAGGACAATTCGATCCGTTTTCAAGAATAGGCTTCATTCCCCCAATTAATTGAAGGACTGGATAGTTTATGCCAGCCTACATATAATCAACAATGTTTAACTTATTACCTACATACCGAAGCAATTTGTAGCTGAAGCCACTTCTGTAGATAAAATATTGGGTTGCTCAAAAAATAACATTCCTTTGTCCAAGTTAAAATCCCTGTGTTCAGCTCTTATATTCTTCGTGCATCAAGGTATAACCATAGCCAGACTACTGATAAGAACAAAGAGGCTCTTAAATAATTCAAATTGTCATTTTAGATAATACTGCAACCCTATGACTTGTGCATAATTTACTGGGGTGATGGGCAGCTCTCAGAAATCTAATCTGGGGATGATTACCTCATTCTCCAACCAGACTTCCCAGCCCCCTGTAACTGATACATACACTTTCAGCAAAATGGTGATCTAATACTGGGGAAACTCATTTCCTGTTTACTGACAGTGAACACTGCCACTGGAAGTGATGTGATGATAAACACCGAGGGTAGTATTTATCTTAGTACTCCTTAGTTTAGAGTTAGGAATAATTAGGTTAGTTAGCTGGAACTCACACTACTTCCATCATGAGAAGTAAAAGGAGTGAAATGACATTTTATAGCTTTGCAAGTGGATAGATGATATTCAAAATAGTTAGTGCACTTAGAAAATTAGATAACTCAAAAGTGTAAATAAGAAATAATTCCAATTAGCACACTCACCTCCTACCATATATCAGAAGTCTGAGAGAACTCAAAGCTCTTCAATAACTGAACTGATACCGGCCAGGCATAGCAGTATGAGTATGGAACAAAAACACCTATCTGTACAAAGCCCCCTTAATATCAACAATCTGCAGTTCATGGGAAATCAAAGTTATTGTTTTTTCTTCTAAAAGAATTTGTGAATTTTGAATTTATAAAGACCTTGTGAGTGCCAGTAGTTTGTGAATCAGTCTATTCAATTAAGCATTATCGATGTCCAATATGTTTTTGCGTTTGACATGTCAACCGACATGGAAATGTTAGATGTGACCATCCACAGAATAAATAAAGAGAGTTTATGGTAGTCAAGCACTATTTGGTTTCGCAATTTACACACTTTGACTAGTCTAAGAAACCTGACATCAATTCTTTGATCCACCAAAAACTGGACAGCACCCAGTGACTGGGCATACTGAGTGAGATATCTAATTGATGGATTTTATGCAACTGTTTGAATGGCCTCTTATCCAGACACAAAGAGTATTTATTAATTTATCTTATCCAGACACAAAGAGTATTTATTAATTTTGTGTTCTTACTCATTAAGTGTCCATAATGCTGAAACAGATGCCCATTTATTATTGAAAATCCTATGACAAGAAACTTCTTTGGAGTTTTTATGCTGTTTGATGTTTTGACTCCTAGTGCTAGGTATCCTTGAGAAGTTTCTCTCTGTCCTTTGCCTGTCTGGGCTGAGGGATTGATCATAGATATGTACATATACTGGTGCTCCGAGAGTATTGTATTCTAAAGGGAGGCCATAACTTTATTTCCAATCCAATTAGTTTGTGTTACTAGATAAATCTAAAGTACCATATGTACCAATCTTTGATCTAGCGTAATGGTTTGAGCTGAGAAGGTATAAGTACTCTCCATTTGCACAACAACGAATCAGTACAACCTCATTATAATAGTACCCAACAACGTCAAGACCCTTCGACATCTAGCAATCATTAGCTCTCTGCCATCATCCTGTTATATATAGCTCCTGTTAGCCCATCAATTTATCGACCATTGCCACCTGTCACCTTTTAGTCTAGCTCCCTGAATGTATTCAACGTAACTTTACGTAGTAAGAGCAGACTGTAATGCGATATCTGGGTAAGGAAATGGTATAGGAACTTGGCTATCGATAATTTTGTTTTCAATATTGATATAAAAGCTACCTGTGGTTGCACTGTGGCAGTCAGGAGGTGATTTCTATGATGTTGCCATCGAATCTTGTCCTCCAAATGTCTCAAGGGGGAGTCACGTCAATAGCATGCTGTTTACAAATATGTAGCAAACTAAAAAGAATGTGCCTTGGTATGAAATGTCGATGTGTGGAAACAGACAGGCATTTCCCATAAACATCAATGATATAGTTTTGATGGTTGGCTGAGAATGTGTAATTGCATATCATTAGCATGACAACCAAACCCAAGTCTAGTCAGTACAATGATATCATAAGTAGTATATCACTGAAACACCCTCCACCACCACCGTGCAAACATTTTCTTTTTGAAGCCCCTGGTGAACCATCAATATATTAACCACTGCCACCTGTCACCGAGGTTCTACTGCAACTCCCTAATTCTGTCCAAAGTTATGATATTGAACACTATAAGCAGACTGTATGGCATTTTTCAAGGTTCGGCCTAACAGCTCAAATGTAAATGAAGCCCTGTAAAAAGAATCTCAGTGCATCAGTGGTGCAAGTTTGTTCAAGTGATGCAAATGGTGGGGCATTTGTGGGCTATCATCACAATGGCAAGGTTTCAATAGTATGGCGATAGCCATCTGATGGAGTGTGACATTTATTTTATTTAAACACTGATATTTTCAGCGTGCAGCTGGTATAACCAGCCCCCTCTACATAATAGGGATTTTGTGGCATTGGTGCTCACAGCATGAAGACATAAAATCAGAAGATCTACTTCCAATATAAACACTGATCGTGATGTTAGCGGTGCATGGTCCCTCATCTTCCAACCTTTTTTACATGAGCATGTTTTCAGCCTTGTATGAGACATCAAGTTGAGCAACTAGGCCCAGTGAGGTGTCCAGCTCCAATATACATATATGTATAAAATGTGATTAATGATAATTTACTTAATAACTGTGCGATAAACCTGAATTATTATAAATTTGATTGTATCAAATATTGAGTGATCATAAAATATTGTTTTCTAGAGAAACCATGATTTGATCTGAGAATAGTCATTATTGATATTTTAGATTACTTGCCGTTTTATTGTTTACATTGAAGTTTGAAATATTACTCTGAATGATGTGGCAATTTAGAGGGCATATATGGTGTACCCTCTAGTTTGGTCAATAAAGTTTAAATTTGTTCTTGAAAAAATTAGATGACTTTGTGTTCTTCATGGATATTGATGAAATGAATTTCTTTTAATGTTTTTTTTTGTGTCTGATGCATTCCTGCCTCCAATCACTCTGCATACCCCTTGCTCCTCTCTCTCTCTTTCTCTCTCTCTCTCTCTCTCTCTCTCAATTGCTCGCTCTCTCTCTCACTCTCTTTATCTCTTTCTCTTATATTCTCTTTGTGTGTACTACTCTCTCGCCCCCTCTTTTTCTCTCTCAAAATGGTAACTTTGTCGACCTATCTATGGAACCACTAAAAGGGGATTACTCTAAGTCTAGAATAAAGCTGCATTTATCAGGAAAATTGAGAAGCTTTTCTGTTCAATCATGTGAAGAGCCATTAAGGTAGTATATATCTAGATGTGTGAAACTAATTATTGCCTACAGCTTATATTTCTCATGATTCAGGCATCAATACACTTATAACTGCTCCCGAGCCATTGATCCAACTGCAGAGGGAATTAAAGTTAATGTACTTCTTTTTGTCTGCCGGGTACGTTTTGAAGCCCAAAATGGCTTCGGCAATGATGTAAGTGATAGTACCATAATATCACATATATAAGATGCGCCTTATATGCAAGGATAAACCCCTGGTGCACCTTATAGGATGAGAAAAGTTGAGACCAAAATCTTCTGAATGCCCCCTAATTATTCCAAAGTTGTTTAAGCCTATTAGGGGATGTCTTAGCTACCCATAGGTTTTCAGATTTCGAAAATCCATTGAGTAGAACAATAGTGGCTGATGACAATTCATTTTTATGAAGATATCTTCAATTAGCTCTTCAAAATAATATATTCAATTTTTCAACTTTGAAGTATAAACATATCTCCCCTGCTTGTAATATAAGTACTAGGAATTTCATAACTTTAAATATTTAATATAGCAACCATTTTTGTTCAAATCTTGTGGTAAGAAATAGTAGTCCATTGACTACTTGCTAAGTATATGTAATACTATTCATGGCATAACTGACATTAGGAACAGGGAGAAATAGCAAGCAGAAATGTACCAACTCATGCTACCTTGAATTGCAGAAAATATACCATTATTTTGTTCTCTGTTGTTTAGCCTAGAAAGTGCCAATACAAAGATGGTAAATTTCTGGTCTGGAAAGCAATGATGTCTTAACAGAATTAAGCCCTTTATAAATACAAAAAAAAAATGTAGGATGAGTGGTCTAGAGCAGTTGCAGGTGATGCAAATGGCACTTGAGGATATAAACTTATCAATATGCTGAGTAAGGTAAAAGACGAGAGCAGTATCAAGTATTATTGGCCATTACTTAAACCACTCATTATCATCATGATATCACATATAGCTACTAATTATGGCAATAGCTAAACAATTAAAAACGGTATCGTCATCATGAGTGATTTCTCACTTATTACTAGCCCCAATAAACACAATTGCCTGCATGCAGTTTGAAGTTGAAGCCACTTCTGTACGTAAAGTATTGGGTCGCTAAATATGTAAGCTTATAACTCACATCCATTTGTCTAACAGAAAATCCCCATGTTCATCTTTTATATTGTGAGTGTATCAATGTATAGCCGTAGCCAGACTGCTGATAAGAACAACGGAGCTCTTTAAATCTTCATTTTAGATGATACAGCAACCAGATGACATGTACCTGATTTACTTGGTTGATATGTACCTCTCAGAAATGTTATCTGGAAATTCCACTCTTACAGAAATTCCACTGTTACACACAAAATTTCACCTTGAAACACAGTTTTAACCTATGTATTTCTTTCAGAAAATGAATGAAATGCAACATTTTACGAAACTGCTACTAAAGTTTTATAAAATTTTACAAATTTACCAAAATCTCGGCTCCTGTTCTTTGCTTTGAGCACTGCCTCCGCCTCTGCCTCTACCCCTGTCCCTTCCTCTAGCTCTGGCCCTGCCTCTGGCCCTGCCCCTTCCACGGCACCTGAAAATTATAGTAAAACAATAGCTAGTCTATTTATAAAATGAAAGTGATAGTCAAATCCTATATCAGACAGGCACTAGATAACAATTTGTGAAAGAAAATTCTTAACACAAAGCACATGTTGCTAGATATCTTATCTAGGTCATGGTGGCATCCCCTGAATAAATTCATATCTACATGAAGAAATAATAGCACTTTTGTAAATTCTTACAGTCATAATCACCAGACTGAGAACCATGAAATTACAAACTCAATATCATTTAACAACACTTTATTTTATTGAAAGCCCTATATCTTGGCTTGTTAGAAAGGTTGATTCAAGTCTCTCCTAATGCTCCAATTATGCTCTAATATTTACAGTTTATCAAGTGGGAATGAGAAATAAGTAGGACCAAAAAATTGTGCATGAATAGAACCCCATAGATATCATAACTGACCGGCAGTGCAGCCTTACCCTAGAATATAGCAACCATAAAAAAATTGTTGAAAAAAAAATTGCAGGATTGCTACATTCACTACTATTTTTGTTTGGGGAACCATATGCACATCTAATGGTGAATTATGTATAGTCTGGGTGGGTCTGAAGTACACATTGTAACCAAAATGAACAAAACTTCACATACATAACGTTTTCAAATTTGTGGGAAACTTGCAGAAATTTAAATGTTAAGTGCCTTAATTCTATCCAGGATATTAGATAGGGGCACTGTTATAAGGTTATCAACCAATTTATTTGAAAAATTCTATTTGGAGGTGTGTGGTGCAACACATATAGTAAACACCTCACATATGTAACGAAATGCTAAGGAGGGGGGGGGGGAAAGGAATACTACTGGCAAAGTACATACCAAAAGAGAGGGTATATACTGAAATGATTGATTGTAGGTCTAGGAGTAAATAAACAATGGTAAGAGCAGGTAATCTCTCAAAAATAATGCACTTTTGGAGTGTGGGAGGTGAAAATTTCGAAAAATAATCAACACTTCTCACCCCAGACAGGCTAAGGTGTTATTTCAAAATATTTAAACTGGACCTAATGAACCCTAGCAGTAAAGGAAGGCCCTAATTTCAACAAATAACAATGATTTATGGATAAATATACAGCAGGAGTAGCTAAGGAAGGGCGATTTCCATTCCCCAGTGAAAACGTTACATATGTGATGAAAATCAAACCTTAAAGAGTATGGGGCTTCCTGGCCAATCTAAATGGCATTACCAAGCTGCTATTGCCAGTCCATGGCTTGGGACTTCAATCAGAGGGAAATATAACCCAAAATACATCATTTCCATGCAATCTAAGACAATTACACCCTCACATATTTAACACACACTATTTCATGAGAATTTGATTGAAATTCCTTACCTTTTTGAGAAATTTCAGTGTAAATGGAGCTGCAAATTCACCGTAGACTGTTCACTTAGCTAATTTGAGATCCTCTGAGTGACTTCCAGTGGTCGGTCATTTCTGCGAGGGCAACTGGAAACATTTCCTTTCTCCTCCACATATTTTCGTTATGTATGTGAGGATTTCCACAGCGATACCAAAAGACCCCCTCTGTGGCCTTACTATGCATTCTTGAGCCATAATGTTTGTTTTCATCAGTCAATTCATATACATACTACACTAGAGTAGACTAGATATAAAGAATTATTTATTTAGATAGCCTACAGACATATAAAAGTGTACCTCACATACGTAATGTTTTCGGGAGTTGAATTTTGGTTTATGAGACCTAACTCATATCTGCAGCAAACCTGCACTTTCGATCAAAATCCCCCTAGGGATCCTGCTTAACACGGGTAATAAGAATAGTGAGGATAATTTTTTAGCATTTACAACCTGCTCTAATACTGCCTAGCTTAACAATCTATAGGTGGGAATGATGGAAAATTGGACAAAAAGGGTATTATTGGTGTATTGTCCAACTTCTAGCCTCTGTAACTCATCAAATTATAGACCGATGTACATAAATTTGCCCTCTACTTGAGCTCAAGATGTTTTCTATCAGATGTGACTAAAATAATGAAGAATAGTGGTGTACAATTTTTTACTGTAACTTCCTAAAGCTAAAATCCTCTTAAAATAGGCCCAAACATTGCTCAAAATGGTATTGCTTGATTTCATTTTGGGGATCTAAACACAGGAGAAGAAAACCACTTGCTTCAGAAAGTTTGTCATGCAAAACTCGCCACTCATCTGAAGTTGTCACTCAATGCCTTCTCTTTATCACACCACTCCTGCACTAGATCAGTTATAACTAGAGCTTTGTCTTTCACATCAGATGATTCCTCAACAACCTCCCCATTATTAAGTCTCAGAGTCACTATCAGAGTCAGAATCCTCAGAATCGTCAAACTCGTCAGGGAATAAAAAAATTCATTTACAACCTGAAACCATTGTTCCTGGTCGGCCACAGCTGACAATAAGTTTGCCCTCTTTATGGCATTTAGCAGGTTTGGTCCATATATAGATTTCCAAAACATAGCATTTCATCATAACATAAATCATTATTGTAAACACTGCATTAACCCCAGTCCAGGGCAAGGCACCATAGCAGTAAAGCACGATGCCCCCTCCCCCCACTATCCCTAGCAGTCACCTGCCCTACAGCAGAAACCTTTGCATTGTTTTACTCGGCAGGAGGTGTGTGTGTGTGGGGGGGGTTAACACTGTAAATGGAGGGTTTATATCCAAATTAATGAGTTTGGGTTTGATGAATAAATGTAGGGGTAGAGAAATTAGTGTTGAAATCCGTTTTTTTTGTACTTGGCAAACATTATCATTTATGTTTCTTTTGCACCATTGTGGGCATGGATCAACCCATTGAATGGACCCTATCCCAGCAAATTGTCATGAGTCCTGGTCAACCTGTGTGAAGTGGCTCACACATGTCGCTAGATGGAACACAACGTCGTTATAGCACAAGACCACCAGGAATAGCAACTGCTATGCCAAGTGAGTCTAACACACAGTGGTGACAGATGACGGAATGAGTTATCACTCAAAAAGGAGTCACCATTGATGACCAATCATGGGTGACAGATGACGACAATTTGCTGGGATTGTATCAGCACATGGTCAAATGTATTACATTCCATAAACTCCTACATATAACCCTTTATACCAAGATTTCTGGGTTACTCAGTGCTTTTTGCTGGCTATTCCCATGCACATACCTGTTGATATTGCACACCATGTAGGCTGTAACATCAATTTTGTAAGGCGTGCGGTTATCCATGGATAACCCACACCCCGTGCGGTTATCCATGTTACATGTTAAAACCTACGATAATTTTCATTGCCAGGGTAGGGGTCGAACCTGCAGCCTCAGATCCCTAGTCCAACTCCCTATGCATTGCACCACAGGGACTGACTGATGGTGGCTGGCTAGAACCATATGATATGATACAAAGCCCGGGAAGGCGACGACTGCGGGCTGTCAGCTACCATAACCTGGGGACGCATTCAAACAGACGGGCGCTGAGGGGTGAGACGCCGTGGCCTACCGGTTAACGCATTGCGCTCAGCCGTTAGAGGTGCGTGGGTCAAGTCCCAGTCCGGGCACATCTTTTTCTCGGCGTGTGCACTGTCGCTGTCCGCTGCTGGGCGACGAGGTGTAGATCTAGTCTAACACGGTCCGGGCGCATCTTTTTTCGCCGTGTGCGCTGTAGCTGTCCGCTGCCGGGTGACGAGATGTATGTACCGATCGCGTACAAATACAATTTTTCGCCGTGTGCCACTGCCAAGCCTAGCCTAGACGGGTGCTGTCGCTGTCCGCTGCCGGGCAACGAGGAGGTGTATGTACCTGTATACACACACTATGGCTGGCTTCGAGTCCCGGGGAGGGGGAATAATTTTTGTTTTCAACTTGAATTTATTGGTATTCTATTGATTATTTATTTGTGGTATAAAATAAGTAGTCAATGGATAATTCATGACTCGTGTAATTATCCTTCACTAACACACACTCGTCATGAATTATCCATTGATTACTTGTTCAATAAGCTTATAGGATGTTCCCAAAGTCAGGGTGCAGCTTATACATAGGTTTTTGGAAATATCTATAGACACTGGTAGAGGTGGAGATGCTATTGTAGAGGTGGGCGGAAAATGTCCTGGAGAAACTGGGAGTCGAACCCGGGACCCTCCAACCTGCAGGCCGAAGCTCTACCGCTGAGCTACTTCCCCGTCTGACATTCTCTTTCTTCCACCTACACCTGGATCTGTATGACACAAACATAGGGGCAGCTACCACCGGATGCCAGCCCCTGGGGGCTGGTACACCCAGAACGGGGCTGCTGGCCTTACGGCAGAGCTGGCCCCTACACTATGTTAGTTAGTACTGAGGTGTGAGCGCTACATCCCCCGCCATACCTGCCTATATGGGCCCCTGCAGGATGAAGGATTTTACGGCTTGTTAAGTTAGGGAGTTTATGCCCTACACCACTTTCAAATGTAGCCTATAACTTTTTCCAAAGTGCGGCTTATAAACATGAGTTAGCACTCCCCTCAACTTTTATTACAGTCGATGATCTTGTATCTCACAGCATTGAATATATTCCATTCTGCAATAAAAGCTTAGTATAAAAGGTTTTGCACCCAACTGGCGATTCCATCAGTACATAGAGAGTAGAGAGAGACTTACTCTAGTCTCTCTGGTGAGTGCATGTGGCTAGCACTTGAGCAGCCCGACAGATGATGATTCTCTCTCTCCTCCGGCCCCAGGTCAAAAGGCCTAAAGCCTAATGTAAGCTTACAATTGTTGTCACTAACCAAGGTCCGTTACCTTTTTATTGCTTGGAATATGGGATCGTTCTGGTGGAACTAAAGAGGTAGATTATGTTTTACAGTCCCCTTACTTGAAGGTAACAGAAAGGCATTTTAAAAAGAAGGGGTTGGGGGCATAGAAAGTGCCATTTCTGGCATAGAATAGAAAAAAATGCATATGTTTCTGCCAGGATCTCTGCAAATTCCCGAAAGTGAAAAAGAAGACTTTAACAAATTCATCCTGGTGAAAAAGAAGACTTTATCCATTTTAGGGTTAGCCTAAGAAAGGCCAACAGCAAGCAACAATGATATATAAAGTCCGGGGTTAGGTTGTCAACACTATAAACTAAGTGTATCGTGTATCCGCTGAAAACAAAATTTCGTTAAAAAAATCATTTTCCCCCTCAGACCCCATTTCTGAGGTTCGCGCTGATGCAACTTAAGGTCCACTCCGCTATATATATTGAGTCACATATATATGACACAATTAACATTAAATATGTCTACAAATAGCCTGGTACTATTCAATATCATGAGGAGGTGTAATAGATGTAAAATGGAAAGCCAGATATCCCTTGTTCATGTTTTACTGGAGCCAACATATGTATGTATGCTCTTACATTTAATTTGCCTGGGGTCTGTGTGGACCCCAGAGAATTATTGTTTCCAGTGTAAAAGATCCTTGAGATCAATGCATAATGTTCAGGAATTTTGAATAAAACAACATTTGTGACAATTAGATAAAATATGATGAAGTTTGGAATAATACTTTTATAATTTATTACAAGAAATTAGATGCCTTGGGTCCGGTTGGACCCCAGGTAGTAAGATAAGGGTTAAGAAATAATCTTCCAGTCAGTTCATCTCTTGTGTGCCAGCTTGTATCTTCTAAGTAATGCGGGTATCCAGTACATGGGAATTATCTAGTTTATGATATGACTGATTCCGATAAGATATGTCAGTTACCATGGTCAAGGAGTCAGGAAGGCAAACTCAGCATTACATTATAAGATTTAAGTTTATTGATAGCCCTATATCTTGGCTTTATGAAAAGGTTCCTTCAAGTCATTAACTCCCAGGGGGTAAGTTTTATAGCACTCGCCGTAAAACCATATGATCTTGTTTGCTTGACTGATCGAAATAATTTATAATACATATAACTCCT
This sequence comes from Acholoe squamosa, assembly GCA_949317995.1. Lineage (NCBI taxonomy): Eukaryota > Metazoa > Annelida > Polychaeta > Phyllodocida > Polynoidae > Acholoe > Acholoe squamosa. Next base: position 12,238,440 of record OX439046.1, on the reverse strand, counting down.
TCAATTAATCCCCTATCATTACCATATGGCATGTCCAAACTATTACAATAGTGTAGTACAAGTGTACCAAAAGCTAGAAGTGAGGTACATAAGCTTTCAAAATTATGACATTTCACATTTTGCAGTGATTACCATTTTTCTGAAAATTGTAACACACATTCTCAACTTTGATCTCACTGGCTTAAAACTCATAATAAAAGATGAATATTTCTTTCTGCCTTTCTCTGTGATCTTGCCCTTTGAACTCACTGTTTACCTTTGGATTCTGTGTTGACATGTTTGATTTTTTTACATTTGCATTATAGAGGTTATACCTGTTTCATGATAAAAAAGAGATCTAAATGTGTAAAGTGACAAGTTCAATAGTTCAATCATTAAATGAAAATACAAAGCAGAGATGTTACAATCAACTAGGGATATTATGATCAAGTAGAAATTCAGATTATTCTCATTTACTCCTTAAGGAACTTCAAGTTCAGCTAGAATTGTCATGTACATTACATTGCAATTGCAGCCTTGTGTAATGAATGGTGCCAGAGATCCACCTTTTGAAGATCAATGTATATATGGTTTACTGTCATACCCAGGTTCCCAGCATTAGAATTTGAGTGATTATTAAGAGAGTAATGAATGGGCTATCGGGCACCGAGTTCAGTGTATCGTAGGATATCGTAACGAGTGGCCGTAGGCCAAGAGTTACGATATCCTACGATACACTGAACGAGGTGCCCGATAGCCCATTCCTTACTGTCTTTATTACACGATTAATCAATAAAAAATCAATAAATAATCAATAGAATATCAATAAAAACAAGTTGAAAACAAAAATCCTTCCCCGGGACGCGAAGCCTGCCATAGTGTTTCTACACGATCGGTACACACAGCTCGGCGCCTGGCAGCGGACAGCGACAGCCCCGTCTCAGCTATACCGTATATCCTCGTGTTAAGGCCTGGTCAATTTGCCACTTAGTAAGGAGGTTTAGGTACTAATACATGCATGGGCGTATAAACGGGGAAATATGGTATGTAGCACACGGCGAAAAAAAGATGCGTTTAGACCGGGACGCGATCCACGGACCTCTCACGGCTGAGCGCAAAGCGCTAACCGCTAGACCACCGCGTCTCCTCCTTCAGCGCCCGTGTCGGCTTGGATTGATTTGAACGCGTCCTTTGGTTATGTATACACGATCGGTACACACGCCTCGGCGCCCGGCTAGGATTCCTTTGTTTGGTTTAGTTCTAGCCAACCACCTCTCGTCAGTCCCTGTGGCGCAGTGCATAGGGAGTTGGATTTGGGATGTGAGACTGCAGGTTCGATCCCTACCCTGGCCTGGACTATTTCGTGGGTTTTAACATGTGACATATGACATGTAAGGTGTGCTGATATCCATGGATATCAGGCACTAGTGCCTGTTATCCATGGATATCAGGCACACCTTACAAAAGTCATGATGCATGCATCATGGTGTGCAATATCGACAGGTATCAGCATGGGGATATCCAGAAAAAGCACCCAAAATCCAAGAAATCGTGTAATAAGCACTGATATAGTAGGCTGAGTCTCAGAGTGTGCTCATGATACAGGGTCAACCTTGGTCATATGCATTTTTAATGTTATTGATGAGTGAATGGTGCAGGGGACTACAACACATTTCTCTGATACACTGTTTACATACTAAAGGACTGTATCCACAGATACCGATGAGCTGAAGCTTGTGTGGAATGAAGTTTGATGGAGTATAACATTGATCTGTTTTCATCAGCGCTATTGAATTAAGCACCAATGTTACCTTCAAGGCATGGTGAACAGGGCTTACTCTGCATGATCAATCCTGTAAATCTAGCTAATTTTGAGTGTTGCATTTTTTTGAGTAAAGCGTTAACCACTTCCCCCACTTCATATTGTCTAATTCCTTGAACTGTGAGAAAAATAATAACAAAGATTTTGGGAGCACTCTAGAGAGAATTGTTTAGAATGATACAAATATGTCTGCCTGCAAATCTCAGGGGACATCATCTATTTCGAAATGACACCAAGGAATCATTCTTGAATGATTATAAAGAAGTAGTGCATGTATATAAAATAGTAATCAGGACAAGGAAAATATGTACATGCACCCAATGAAACCATCACACTGCAAAATTAGTGAATTTAAACGTGTTTAGGTCTAAACATATTTACAATTTAGGACTATTATTTGTCTCATTGACTGTACATTTAGGAATTAAACACTTTTATTCTAATGCATAAACATTTTTGCTGAACACGTTTAGGTGTTTAGAGTTAAAACACATTGAACAGTATATCTTTAGATTTAAACATGATTGTGTTTAGATGCTTGGACGTCAAATGCACACCAGGTAGCAGCACCACCACTGAATGGACTCTCTACACATAGTCCCAATCAACTGTTGGGACAAATAAACATAAACCCCATATTGATCATTGTTTTATTTTATAGAATATCATGGGAAAAGAAACAGCAAAAGCTGCTTGACTTATTTCACATAATACCACCATGATTGGTGTAAAAAAATCATGATAAACATCTATTTAATTTATTTTGTAAAGTATAAAGCAATATCCTTGCTGCCAAGCTGGTGTACTTTCTCAAGTATGTTATTATAATGCAGTGTACATCCATGCAAGTGTAAATACCTGTAGTGGACATCTTTGGAGACTTTGTTGCTGATGTTCCCAAAAGGTAAATACAAACAGACACAAAAAAAGGAATCTATATCTAATCAGAAAGACATCTAAACATAAAATAATCTTCCAGTTTAGGAACCTAAAGTGATTAAAAAGACCTTGCAAAAATATGTTTAGAATTGTGTTTAGGATCTAAACACCATTTTTTGCAGTGCTCATATCAACAAAATGATATTTTTACAAGCTACATAGTCGCTGCAAGCTATAAGTAGCTGGTCTAGATGGGTAGATTAAGATATTTTAAACTTTTATTTATTTTTTATGGACTCAACTGACTATGAGATTTCTTTGTAAAATATTTCAGTATACTTGTATTATCCAGTCTGTAGAGAATTATGCACACCCAGCTAATTACAAGATAATAGTCTGAAACATGACATTAGATATTTTGATATGTGGAGTAGGTTATCGTCATGTTTATGTGTCAACAGAGATATCCATTATCGGCAATTAGTGCTGCAACTATTACCTAAGCAGCTTTCCTAGCTTGACTAGATAGGGCGTTCTTTTTAATTGTTTATTAAGTAAGGTAGTGCTATATTGCCAAGAGAAGTTTCTTGTTGGTCTTCTAATAGATCAGAAATAAAAAAAAACACTTCACAGCTTTTTCCAATCAACATCTTTCTCATAACCCTTCTTATTATGAGCAGTGTAGACGTCGTTATCATACTGTGACAATATTATTTACTCTAGAGCTATAATTTTTTGTGTTGGTGATGAAGAGATATGGAGATTTAAAAGGTAACCATGAGAAAGATATTTTCTGACATTGGGCAAAGAGAAGTTTGATATTTCCCTTGCTTACACTTGAGCAAATCACACAAAGATTAAATAAACCAGCATGGAATATGAACATACTTGTGCAGTAGCTTCTACGCCTATTGATGGGTGTATGCTAATCTTAGCTGAAAGGTGGACTGTTTAGTGAATGCTATCTGTGGCTGCACTGTTGCAGTCAGGAGGGACTTTCTATGATGCTGCCTTATCTTATCTTGTCCCCCCGATTCCTGAAGAAGGAAGTCAGGTCATCACCATGCTCTTTACAGATATGTAATGTAATAAGAAAGTATAAAATTATGATACAATTTCTCTCAATAAAAAAATGTGTATTTTCCGATATCTCAGCTCAGGGTCCCTACCTGCTCCTTTGCAGTTGGCACAGAACATTTAATCACCATTGATTACTGCCCATCACTGCCCCTACTCATCCACGTGCTGGATAAACGCTTTGCTCTCCTTCACTCCCTCCATTAACCTGATAACTGCATTGACTAACTACAAAGTCAAAGGGTGGGTCCCTAGAGATAAAGTTCTAGAGTTCTATAGGCATGATATATCAGGCAATTCAAAAAGGAATTCTATTTATGTACTAAACATTGATTCCACTAAAACCGATAATTTTCATTGCTATTTATGGGGCGATCAGCTGATAGTGGTATCTTGAGTATCAGGAATTGGCAGCCAGGATATAGCACGTTTTGAGGTCTTCCATGGAGGAGAAAAAAATAGGTAACTATTGTCGGGCCAATTTTCATAGAGGCCGTTATGTGGCCTATAAAATCAAATCAGTTTGATATCATCGGCCACCTATCAGAAAGCATCGTGAACCATCAGAAAGCATTTGCAATGCATCACCGATGTTGAACAATTTTTTTTGCAAACACTGCTCCCTAGTCACCAATTCAAATGCAAAGAGAAATTAAAGATAATGTGTTTTACTCATTTGATGGATATATTCTAAAGTAACAATCCGAAATATGCCTTTGGGAATGATTTAAGAACTGTGAAATCTTCCATTGACCCACAGGAGGTGTCTCAAGATTTCCTATCTAAAATATAATTTTACTCATGTTCAATGTTGTCTTTTATCTTTTGAATCGATATTTACATGAGTCTTTTCACTAAGAAGTAAATACAATCTAATGCAATGTACAAGATAAAGCCAATTGTAAGGGGTTGTGGCCTTACAGACCTGGGGGTTCGGGTCTTACGATTCGGAAAGAAAGAGTAAGACGGTGTTTCAAGTGTATGCCAACGGATAGATTTTATTACTAATGCACACTCATGGCTACCCGATAGTATAGAGGGGGCAGCTAATAATTATCGATGGTGTTCTACATTCTTCGGAGGCCAGAAGGGCCTCTGACGTTGCGGCTGAGCCCTGGGCTTTATATAAGGACCCAGGTGTTCGTCGTCAGATGTCCCCACAGACCCGGATTGGTGCTGCCACCTATCCGGAACCTGAGGAACGTCCGACGACTCGACTCACCCGCCACGTCAGACAGTACCCAACGCTATGGTTTATATGTTATGTACCTCTACACCACTCCCCCAGACATTTAGGAGGTTGTTATAGTTATAGTTATATTACTAGGATAAGATTTCTATATGTCTAAACCATTAGTAATAGAGGTACAACCATAGATATAACATTAACACCAAGTTAAATATGATTCGAACGTCATATACATATATTTGATAGTGTATATAGTTACATAATAATAAATTGGATGTTGTAATATGATACGAATTACTTGAATGAATAACAGTTGTATGTATCGAAACTGTTAATTAGCTTATTATACCTTAGGATAACATATCATGTTTACGGTATAAGTAATAGGACAAGTATCATAATTCGTATACATATGATAGTAACAGTTATGTGTAACGGAACTGTTAATATTAAATAAATCACATAATAACATCCGTATGCGTTTGTAGTTATTAATAACACATTTGATTATGTAGTCTTGAAAAAGACTCTAAAAGTAACTACACTATCTAATGACATATAATCATGTATCATCATAACATGATATAACCATATGAATCCTTTAAGGATTCCGTGAGTAGTACGAGTAGAACCATTTGTATTATACACTTGAAAAGAAAAAAATCACGGTGTAGTAATGAATATAGTAATATATATGATATCACCGTGTACCAAATAACCTCTATAACACCAGATTAATATATTTATGATACAATATGTCTCGCAGGACAATAATATGTACGTTCTGGTGTAGTTTACCGGATCTTATATTATAAATATGAACAGCAATTTGAGATCCGTACTAATAGATATGTATATACCCGTATCACAATATATAATAAGTTATGACCACAGTGTGAATATGCACATACAAATAACATTATAGAAAAATAGATATGTGACATTATGTACAATATAAAAATGGTAGATGCTGCTGGAGTCTTCTGCTGTAGTTTTCCGGATACTAGAAGGTAAGTGTGGTCAGCTAACCACGGGATGGACGTGCTAAAGTCTATGATTCCTGGTTATTAAAGTGAACACGGCAGATGAATTTGGGGCAGCTACCCACAATCCTCTGGAAGTGCTATAGTTCATAAGTATATCCGAATGGTGTAGAGTAGAAGTAGAGTGTAGATCCGGTTTTGTCAACAGTGTAGAAGCGTAATCCATTTAAGTATTGTTGACATAAGTAAAAAGTCCAATATAGGCTGGTCTGGAAGTAGTAGTAATATGTAGTATTAGTCCATTCGGGAGTATAGGTGAAATGTAGAGGTAACACAGAATCGTAAAGTCCATCCTAGTATAGTGGTTAGCACAGATAGCAGCAGAAGTCTGGAACCGGCATCCGGATACGTCTGACAGCAGCAAGTCTACTATCGGATTGTTTGTAAGTGTAGTTCTGAATCCGAATAGGCTATTCAGGGTATAATAAGAATTATACGGCCTGAATCATACAATAAGCTGGTCATAAAAGGAACCCGGAACACAAAGAACAGGTGTTCATATACTAATAAAAGACATTCGCAGACCTGTAGGGTTCCGCAAAGACTATATCTGGTTATTTAGTGGAGAGAAAAAAATTTTAGAAAATAACCCGTAGCATGCTTAGGTGGATTTCTTCGCATGCTTCTTCTTAAGAAGAGCTAGAGCCGACTCGGGAGTGCCGTCCCACTCGTCGAGATCGACTCCGAATACCCTCATGAACTTGGTGTTCAAGTTGGTATTCCGGGTGATTTCTTCTTTAACACGTTTCTCCAAGACGTGTACGTCCATAGCTGCCTTTTCTTGGGCAGCTGCGGCTGCTTCCTCCTGGGACTTTACATCGTCCTGAATGAGGGTCTCGAGGCGCTGCTTTTCAGCATCCACAACCTCCTTCATGCACAACAGGGTATCATTAAGAAGACCCTGATGGAATGCTGTCGCCTTCTCGCGGACACATTTCTCCCAGTGGGTGTAGATGGCCTTCTGGACATCCGCTTCCCCCTGGCGAGACTTCTGAAACCAAACTTCCGCATTACCGGTTTTAATGGTAATGGCGTCTTTTGGTTTCTCTGGTGTAGCGACAGCCTTTGGGGGGGTCGATACAGCCTGAGGACCACTTCCGGGTGTGGGGCTTCCAGACACGCCTGCTGTTGGTACACAGTAGGTTGGAGGCTGGTTCTGCTTCAGCCCCATCTGCAGATAAAGGTTTAACTGCTCCGGGGTGAAGTTAACTGGGAGGGCGGCTGGAGCGGATCCGGCAGCAGCAGGTGCTGAGGTCTTCTTGGGAACAAGTCGACCACCCTTTCCAACGACCAAGGTCTGGCTCTCAGGTCCAGGTCCCTGGGTCAAGGACGGAAAGTTGCGAGGGTTAACTTTCCCGGGCTTTGATACGGCGCCAGCGTATCCGGCAGGTTCGGGTTTCTTGAACACAGGAGTGCCCTGAACCTGCTCATGGGGGTGCCGAGCCAGAGGAGACCTGGAGCGGTCATTTGCTCTGACTTTAGTAGTGGTGGTCTGACTATTACCGTTACCACCACGGTTCTGGTCCCTTCTGCTCCTTTCACGAGCTCTCTTTCCCTCCTTGCCGGATTCCTCGCATTTCTGCCAGAGAGACTCGTGCATGTCCAGCTTACCCTTTCCAGGAGTCAGGACTATCTTTGCGTGGAGTTTCGAATCCTTGGTCTTCGGAACCTCGCAGAGGACTTGGTCCCCTGGTCGGATCTTAGACCAAGCATCCTCGCTCAGACTGTCGAACTCCTTCATGAGTTCCTGATGAAGCTCCATGATACGCTTCCGAGCCCCATCTAAACCTTCTGCATGGCATTTCTTCTGGTGCCTCGCCAGATCGCTACGTCGGCTATATTGAACCTTCGTAGTGCACTTCTTGCCCTTCTTACCATAACTCGGATCACAAATGTAAACCGGGTGATGGTGGAAGTGGGCCTCTACCAGATGCCTTTGGAACCGGGCTGGAGTACTCCAGGTCCGGACCGAGACATCACTCGCATCCTGGCAGATAAAGAAGGGACAGGACTTCTGGTCGTCACCGTACCACTTCTCAAGAGCCCAATGCAGCTTTCTCCTCTGGGTATAAGTATAATACCCTTCGGTGTGGTTTAGCATGAGCCACATCTTTCGATAGGCCTTGCTCGGATTGGGGTCCTCGTCCGAAAGACGCATCCAATCTTCATCATCTGACTCATTATTTTTGTTAACTGAGTCCGGGCAGGCATATAGGGTGGAGCCGTCCTTCTTTACTCCGTAGGCACAGTCGGAGAAACATGTCGGAATCCGGGTTTTGAATCCGGATTTGGCGTTAGCCTCGGTTTGAGTTGATGGGGTGGCCTTCTCATCATACTCAACCGAGGACTCGTGTACCGACTCCTCGTCCGACGACTCAACCTCCATGGCAGTACTACCAGTGGCTGAGGTGCTAGCTTTCGGCTCGGCTCTAGCAGAATCGGGTAGATTCTTGAGCTTCCGAGCAGCGGACCTCCTGTTCTTACTGACCTTCCAGTCTTCCTCCGGTTCCTGGGTTGCGGATGCGCTGGAGGTCGAGGCTTCTACCGGGGTGGTAGTACTGCCGGTGGCTGATGCAGACCGGCTGTGCTTCGGGTGGATAGTTCCTTATCGGACCTGACAGTCTGAAGAGCCTTTTCTAGGTATTTCTTAGCCTTCGAGACACCTTTCCTCTTCTTCTTGTCTTCACCTGCCGAGACTTTTTTAACTCCCCCACGCTTAATCGGTGTTGGCGTGGGTGCCACTGATTCGGAACACTTTTTAGGCCTACCACGGCCTCGCTTCACTGTAGTGTTCTTTACCTGGTCTATTATACGATTCTGGTTCAGGATCTTTCCGGAACCTTCACCATACATTTCTGTGGAGGTCTCCCTCCCAGACCATTTCCTCAATCTAGCCACATTTGACTTGTAAAGTCGACCAAGGTCAGATTTTATAATTACGGTACAATCACTGATAATTTGTGTTACAGTAAAGGGACCATCCCAATTAGACGCTAATTTTATGTGTCTAAGTGGTTCATGTAATCTTAGAACTCTGTCTCCGGATTGGAATTTCCGATGCTTTAGATCGGTATCGTATCCAGCTTTTTGCCATTTGGCACTTTTCTCCAAATCAATTCGGACAGACTCATATGCTTTTTTAAATCTGTCTCTTAAACATTCCACAAAAACTACATGGCAAGGTAGTTCCGGGTCCATCCCTACGACTCCAAATACTAAGTCGGCAGGCATTATCAGATCCTCTCCGAATACTAAAAGGTTCGGGGTACAATTTGTACTTGAATGTACCGTACTGTTATAAGCATGTGTCACAAAATGGCATTGCTCATCCCAGTCGTCCATATGTTCATTGACGAGTGATTTTAGAACTTGGATAAGGGTTCTATTGAGCCTTTCTACCAATCCGTCGCTTTGTGGCCTATACGGGTTGGTTCTAGTTTTACAAATAGCTAAGTATTCGCACATACCCTGCCAGAGATTTGATTCGAACTCTCTGCCTTGGTCACTGTGTAGCATTAATGGTACACCGAAACTTAGTACCCAACCTTTTACAAAGGCTTCGGCACAAGTAACTGCTTTGTGGTCCGGTAGTGGAAATACTTTAGTGTATTTTGTGTAATAATCACACACTACCATCATACAGGTATTATCATTAGCGGTTGTATTCAATCCACTAATGATATCTACCCCGATTCTTGCGAATCTAACTCCGAAAAGTTCTTGGGATAGGGGAAGTTTGCCCATCCTGGGTCCGGGTTTGTTTTTACAACAATCCGGACAGGTGGTTACCCATCTTTGCAAGTCTTTTGTCATGCCAGGCCAGTAGTATTTCTTGGAAAGTCGTGCTAACGAGCGTTTCCTTCCGAAATGACCACTGGTCCGATGTCCATGACAGAAGTACATAATGTCATGTCTCATGGCATGTGGTATCACCACTTGCATGATTTTCTCACCATTATTACATGGCTTCCAACGGTATAACACGCCTTTCCGGACTTCAAGCTCGGTCCATTGAGCAAGAAACCTTCTCATTTCTCGATTTTCCAGAGAGACTTCTGGTCTAACTGGACGTATACCCTTTGGTACTAATTGCAGTAGCTGCGCAGTTATCGAGTCAGCTTCCTGGAAACGTCGTATGTGATCCATAGACCAATTTAGTATACTGGCAACTAGGGGTTCGAATGGTCTTCGAATCCCTGCTAACACTGCCCTATGAGCTCCACATCAGTACAATCCGGATTATCACATTTCCGGATTGGTATTCGAGATAAAGCATCAGCATTTAAATGCTTCACTCCAGGTCTATGCGGAATCTGGTGATGTTCAAGCCCATATTCTGATAGATGGGCTAGCCATCGGCCTAACATTCCTTCAGCATCTCGGAAGTTCAGTAGCCATCTTAAAGAGGAGTGATCCGTACATAAAGTAAAGTTCGTTCCCCATAGAAAATGTTTGAACTTCTTGGTATATACGACTACTGCTAACAACTCTCTTTTGGTTGTGCAGTAATTGCGCTGAGTTTTGCTCAGTGTATTGCTGGCAAAGGCAATAGGTAACTCTCTCCTATTTTGGACTTGCGAGAGAGCTGCACCAATGCTATCATTACTAGTATCAGTATCCAGTATGAAATGATCCGTTTCATTCGGATATTGTAATACCGGAGTACTCGTGAACAGGTCTTTTAGCTTTTGAAAAGCAGATTCCTGTTCATGCGTCTAAGGAAATTTTTCCTTGGTACTTCCTGGAGTCCAGTTAGCTATTGCTTGTAATGGGTAACTGACTCTAGAATAATTCGGAATAAATTCCCTATAATAGGAAGAGAATCCTAAAAAGGACCTCACTTCTTTGGGTGTTTTAGGTCTATTCCAATTCGTAACTGATTCGATTTTCTCCGGATCAGCTTTTATTCCTTCATCACTAATGATGCGGCCCAAATAATTTATGGACTTTCTAAACATGTGGCATTTCTTAGGTTTCAATTTGGGACCATTAGAAATAATACGTTCTAGTACCATTTTTAGGTTATTAGAACACTCTTCGAATGTTTTTCCGAAGACTATGACATCGTCAAGGTATACAAGACATCTTTTCTACAATAAATCACTTAGGATTGTTTCCATCATTGCTTCAAATGTTGCTGGTGCATTGCACAAACCAAACGGCATTACGTTATATTGGAATAATCCAATATGGCTCGAAAATGCAGTTTTCTCCATATCTGAAGGATTCATCCCCACTTGCCAGTAACCTGATTGCAAGTCTAGGGTACAAAACCAACTGTTTCCTCCTAAGGAGTCAATGGTTTCGTCTATTCTCGGTAATGGATACGAATTCTTTTTCGTTACTCCATTCAGCTTCCTGTAGTCTATGCAAAAGCGGATAGTACCGTCTTTTTTTGTTACCATACACACAGGACTACTCAATGGACTATTGGAAGGGACTATTACATCCTGTTCCAACATCTTGTTTATTTCCTCTTCAGCTACTCTCTTTTTCGCTAAAGGTAACCGTCTATACGGTATTTTAAAGGGTTCCGCATCTCCAGTATCTATTTTGTGTACTACCTTATTTGTCTTACCTAGTTTTTCACCAGGTTTGGCAAAGGCAGTCCTATACTGACAGAGCATATCATAGAACTCTTTCCGGTGTTCCGGATCTTCTAATGAAGTTTCTTCATACAACTTGAGTAAGTCTTCCGAAATTTCATCATTTCCTGTTACCTTTTGTAAGTTTAACTTACTATCCGTTACAGTTTCCGAAAGGGTCACGTTTCCAAAAACTTGTTCAAGTAGATAGTACTGTTTCCATTATTAGAGACAGGTACTACCGACCAGGATGCATTTGCTACGATAGTGTCTACAGATATTAATCCGATACTTGACAGAGTAGCTACATCCGGTTCTATCACTGCAGGCTTATTGCGCATTGCAGGATCACTTCTTACTAGCACATCACAGGCTACTCCCGGAGGGATTCGCACAGTGTGTGCCACACTAGCCATACTGCTCACTTGTCTCAGTACACATCTAACCTTTACAGGATACGGGTATTTCACACTCAACACTCCTGATTGGGGTTCCAACACAACTCCATACAGGGATGCAAAATCCAACCCGAGTATCCCCTCATCTGCTATATCCGCAACGGTGGCGCTCATGACATAGTCATGTACTCCATCCAATTGTAGCTTCACACAAGTTCTACCATACGTCTGCAAGGTACTGCCATCGGCCGTCTGAGCACTTCCTCCCGATTTGAGAGTATCATGTTCATCCGGTATAAGATCATAGAACCTCTTGGAGATACAGGAGTGGCTAGCTCCCGTATCCCTGAGAAATTCGGCAGATCTTCCGTTAACAGTAAGGCAAACATACCACCGCCTTCCGTTTAAAACAGAGGGCATATCCGTGATGATCGGAACGTCATTGTTCACACCAGGAGTCGCTCCACATCCTTTCAGGTATTCCAGACAAGGATGACCCGGGGGCAGGTGGGCACTACCAACCCTGGCTAACGCATAGCCGCCTGCCTCGTTACTGATATTGGGTTTCCCCTGTGCTCCCGTGGCACCTGTTATATCAGCTTCCCTAACCTTCCGGGTGTCTACAACCACCTCGGTGCTAGGCGAGTTTGCTACTACATGCGAACTATCATCACGGATGGTGATATCATGGCAAGATTTGTCACTGGGATCCCCTTCTTTGCCCATCGGGAGACCCCTCCTTAGTTTTCCTCTGTACTTATTCCAGAGACACCCTCCTGTCTACGAGGGACAGGTTTCTCAGCCATACATTCGGGAGCATAATGCCCCAGTTTCTGGCATCTGAAACATCTCCTTTGAGATTTATCAACTCTCGGTCTCTTCAGAGCTTCTGTTAATCCGGCTATTAATGTTTCCATCATATTAGTCGGAGCAACAGCGGCTGCCACAGTTGGCTTGGCTGTAGAGGTTACATTGCCAGATTGAGTCGGTCTGGAAGCTGTTTTACCAGCAACGGATCCTCCCCTCCCTCTCGAATGTACCTTCCTATACCGCTTCTGTCGGTAATACTTTCCAGCTACCTGGACTGATCCAATATATTCTCCATTTTCATCGGAGACATATTCATCCTCCTCATCAGCCTCATGCGAATCGACCGGGGCTAACTGGGAAGTTTCATATATCGGAGCAGGTGTACCTCCGTATTGGAACGGAGCTGCTCTTACCGGGTTAGGTCCTAGACCTACCAATCGTTTCTTCATATCATGTCCATCGATTGATATGAACAGGTCACTGAAGGAAGTGTCATCCTTCCAAGAATCCCAAACTACTTGTTTGTGATCTGGATCCCGCAATCCATTGTAGAATTGTATAAACAACTCCTGTAGATAGCAGTCATCGTCATGAGCCCAATTCGGACGCGCTTTTGATAGCAAGTCCTGTAGCTCCAAACCAAAGACCTTGTGAGATTCTTTAGGTTTCTGTGTCCTTTTCTTGAAGCTTACCCATGGATCTTCTCTAACGATTGATCCGAATAGGTATGCGGCACATTCGACCAATTGATCATAGGTGCCGTATATTCCGTATGCTGCTCTCCATTGGTTGAGGCCTACCTTTCCACCTTTATTCAACCAACAGATCAAATAGGGCAGAGCTTCTTCTTTTGTCCAGCCACTACAATTGACTTCGTCGACAAAAGCTTGATAGCTATCCTTCCATGGATCATTGGAATCATATGGAGGGGGTATCCGTGCCTGTCTACGTGCCGGATTATTACATCTGCGTAGTCTATCTGCTTCTCGCATGCTCCAGTTCATGACTTCCATGCCATCTGCTCCCTTTCGGTAGCAGTCAATGCCAAGGTTTTGAATACATTGGCTTCTATCAAAGATGGTTTGCATCCCTGCAGGCATGGAAGTTCTTCTGTTTGGCTTCCTGCCATCTCCTCCTGATCCTGATCCTCCGGATCCAGATCCTCCTGGGCCGCCTGGAGGATTTCCTCCTGGGGGACCGTTGTTAGGATAGTGTCCGGATGAACCGCTAGGGCATCCACCACTATAACCGGCATTTCCAGCTGTTCCGGAAGATGCATGCCTAGGGTAAGAATTATTTTGATTCCATCCCTGATTATAGTTATTACCATTTTGGTAATTACTACTTCCTGCCGGATTATAATTATATCTATATCCATAGGAAGTTGTTCTTGGTTGGTACGTACCGCCGTTAACATTGGTTTGTGGCGGGTTCGGTCTGGGAAAACGTCCATCATTAGGACCATTACCTTGACCCGAAGATGGGTTCGGTAATCTCCGGCCTGCTGGTGTACTATGGCCGGGTTGAGAGAAATATGAAGGTGGTGTTAACATATGTCTCGGTGGTCCCGGTGCTCTCGGTTGTGCTACGGGTGTATTATTGTTAGCACCAATAGCACTATCGTGAGTCGCTTTAATTTTATGACTCAAATCTGGTATTGGCAGTGCCAGACCTATTATATCCAGCACAGGAGTTGCTGGTGTAGGTGCATTTCCATTACCTGCGGTATTATCCGGTTTCTTATAGATTCCGGATACTACATTCTTATCAGCCCCGTCGTCAACGAATGGGTTGTATCTAATTGGAGTTGCATCTTTGGATGTTTTCCCCAACATTGTAGACACCACAGCTGGATCTATAGTACCTATAGTCAATTGGGCGGCTTCTACGTATTTGTCTAGGGTTATTGCAGTAGTCTGCAATTCCTGAAGCTCATTCGTGAGTTTCTGTCTATCTTCCTCCAGTTGTTTATTGTAAGCTATAATGCCTACCCGGATGGTTTCATTGTCTTCAGCTTGTTTACTACACTGAAGTTTCAATTTCTCTAACTCGCTCTGATAATGGCATATTTCGGATTCGTATTTTGCCTTATCAAGACTTAGTTGATCGTACGTATCTACTCACGGCTACCCGATAGTATAGAGGGGGCAGCTAATAATTATCGATAGTGTTCTACATTCTTCGGAGGCCAGAAGGGCCTCTGACATAGCGGCTGAGCCCTGGGCTTTATATAAGGACCCAGGTGTTCGTCGTCAGATGTCCCCACAGACCCGGATCGGTGCTGCCACCTATCCGGAACCTGAGGAACTTGACTCACCCGCCACGTCAGACGGTACCCAACGCTATGGTTTATATGTTATGTACCTCTACACCATCATTAAATGTTATATTCAACCTTTATCTATAAAGTTAGTATTAGAGACTAGGATTCTTGCCCTCCACTTGTGTGCATTTGATACATTTAGCATCCTTTTTATATTTTGTGTGGATTATCAGAAATATTTCTTGTTCTTCAAACTTATGATTGACCTTCAGAGTGTTACACCCAAATGTAATTGCGATAGCCTCCCTGCAATTGAGATCCAATTTGGGGGCAATATACATGTATCCATGGAAAGGCTATCAAACTAAAAGATCATGGATATTGCAGCCCTAGGGCCGTACATGCTGGATATACCCTTGCCGCTCCGCGGCTCGGGTATATCCAGCATGTTCAGCCCGTCCAACTTGACCCAGAAGTCCAACTTGACCCAGAAAATGTATATACCAAAAATTTCAAAAATGCACATGGCTGGTATATGCAGAATAATGCACGGGTATTTCGCATATAAAACCACCGGAAGTCACCAAAGCGTGGTATAAGCCAATTTAGCTGTTTGCAAACCTTTGTAAAAGAAGCAGGAACTATATATGCTGATTTATAATATTCCTTTGTCTGACCATTGCACTGGAAGTCGCTAGGTGTACCTGTATCATCCTGTACAAATAGACTGCTGATTAGGACAAAGTAGGTATTTAATAATTCAAATCTTTATTTTAGATAATGTAGTTAGTTGATGAAATGTGTGATTTGCCTTTATGATCTGATGAGTAGCTTTTAAACAATTACTTTCCACTCTGCCCAAATTACTAAGCCTTATATACCTTACGCTGCACTTTTAGATCATATTCTGGACCTGCCCATGCAGCCTCAATTCCGAATTGAATACAGGAAGTGAGGTTTTACAAGCCATGTGGTGGAGCATAGAATCTGAAGGTTATGTAGAACAGTCAGAACCTTACATTTTTTATACATTGATTCGATTGGTTAGATATGTTTTGGTCTGACTATTTTACTTTATGATAGATTGTCTCACGATTCTGGCCTCCATCATGCCTTTTTTGGTCATAACCCTGTTCGGTTATCCGGGTATAACCACACTCTGAGACCTTTTAATCCAGTGCAAGAGGCATAAATTTGGTTAGTGTCTCGACATGTTAATAATTTCCTGAAGAATGTTGGCAGATATATATATATATATATATATATATATATATATATATATATATATATATATATATATACAAAATCACCCTAGCCATACATTTCTAGTTCAAACCATAGTGGTTCTATGGGGGAGCGATCCACGGCTGCGCTAGTAAGAGGCAAATGCCATGACCACTATACTACCAAGGGACTGGTAGAATCCAATATGAAAGAAAAACACACTCATGTGCCCTTTATGTCTCGACATTTGCACACATAATCTTCATAGAATCCAAGCTTGGCATATAAATTCCTCCAGTTTCCAGCAAATATGGAATCCATAGATGATTTTAGTATAGTGATTTTCTCCATAACATTCGCAATATTCTTAGATTCAATGATTTTTGTAACTGAACTGGGTCACGCTCTGCCATTGCCAGCCTTCCTCCTTGTTCAACCCGCAGCCTATATATACCTATGCGCATGAGTGTTACGCCGTGACTTCTGGACTAATTCTGAGCGTCAACATGAAGCCATGGGGCTGTGACCCAGTTCACTGGATTATATGGAAAAAAATGTATGCAAAGCCGGAGGTACTTACACAGACCACCAACATGGCCATGGCAAAGCGAGAACGGGGAAGGATCGCTTGCACTGAGAAAATGTCTGCTCATGCATTTATTCTTGGGTTATAGGTTAAGATATTAATACAAAATGGAGGAATTAATATGGTAAATGCATTCATCAATGGGTAACCCTGAACCCATTGGGATTAGCTTGGAATAACCCACTCGTGATGCACGGTTGTGGGTTATTCCCAGCTTAACCTAACTCGTTCTGGGTTAAACATTGATTAATTGCTTATAGATCTGAGGCATCTGCATATCCTGATCAACTCCTTACTTAGGAACTTCATGAAAATCAATTTTACCTGTCCATACAGTCATGCAAAGGTCATGTTAACACCTATAGATAAATACGGAAATAGGGTGACTTTTCAGAGGAGTTAAGATGTGCTTACAGAAAGCCCTTTCCTATTGAAAATAACATTTATGGAGAATCCATTTTATTACACCAAACACGGGCTTCTTCACATCTAGCACTAAGATTTAAGTTTATCTATGGCCTTGCTTGCAGAAGCTGAAAAAATTATCATAGATGTGTACACACTGAAGGGTATTGCATTTCGAAAGAAACCCCATTCAGATTAATCAGACATTTTACTATGGAATTGATAACATATAGATTCAACAGTTGGCTTAGAGGATATGATTGCAATCCATTAGCATTTACAATAATTTGAACTGTGTGTAGGGAGTTCAACAGCATCATTTTGATACATCACTGAATCAACCCCGCTCCAACTACCACCCTGCAATTATTGAATATCGGACAGATACCTAAAATCAGACACCTTTTGTATTGGATTACTTAATCGATTGGAGGATGTCAGGTATCATATGAAGTAGACATGAAAACTAAGCTATCATACTCTCTAACAAATACAGCATAACAAATATAAGTCCCTTTCTACTTAGCTTTACAACTGTGCACACCCAGGGTGTTTCTGTTATATTTTGATGTTACAGAAAGATGAGTAAATGGGAAACTTGGTTTGATTCATCGATCTGTTGTGTCTTCACTGGAATGTTTACATGGTCTATATATATAACAATAGACAAATTTACACTTTTGCTGATAATTTAACTTGGTAACCCTGAAAGCATCCCTCACATTACATTGTTGCAGTCATTTTTATATTGCCTTCAGATTACCCCTACAGTCGGACATCCCTGTCAGGGACACAATTATATCATGATTCATGTAATCTTACAACGGATATTTTATCACGATGAGAGTCAGGCTGTAATCTCAAGAGCTGAGGCTACATTCCAGTGTTCAAAGTTAGCACATGGGACCCTCTTTAATGATTTTACAGAACTAAAGATCCCTATTAGGGACAAGGTTATTCACTCTTTTAGTTTTCAAAGGAGATAAATGATTAAAATGGGAAGCGTTTTCTTGTTTTCTCATTTTTTCTCCCCTGTCAAAATTATATTACAAGATGGGATTCGCCTGCAAAAGTCAATCCAGGCCTGCAGAGTAAAAAATAATAGCATGTGCATTGAAAAAGAATTTATCAATAAACCACTTTACTATAAGGTTCTGATTGCTGAGCATAACCATCAGAATACAAACTTAGCATGGTCGTTTCCATAGCGTGGGCGTGGTGGAAAGTATAATTGTTTAAAAGCTACTCATCAGCCCATGAAGGGAAATCATACATTTCATCAACTAGCTGCATTATCTGAAATGAAGATTTGAATTATTAAAAGCTACTTTATCCTTATCAGCAGTCTATTTGTGGAGGAACATAGATTTCCTCATGATATAACAGATAAACCCAGGGATTCCCATTGCAATGGTCAGACAAAGGAATTATTATATGTCAGCATATTAAGTGTCTGCATCTTTTGCAAAAGTTTACAAACAGTTCAGTTGGCACAGCCTATCTATGAATACATATTGCACTCAAAGTGGCAATCTCCATTGGTTTGTAGCACACCCTTGAAGAGGAATAACTTGGTCTGAGCTATAAATAAAAAAGAATTATATCGCATATGATAGATGTTTAATTAACTAATAAGCAACTCCATTAATTTGGCTATTCTACATTATTGTTAGCCATACGTAGAAAAATGTGAAATTGCAAGTGGTCACTTATGTCCCAGCAAATTGTCGTCATCTGGCCCCATGATTGGTCATCAATGGTGACTCCTTTTTGAGTGATAACTCATTCCGTCATCTTTCACCACTGTGTGTTAGACTCACGTGGCATAGCAATTGCTATTCCTGGTGATCTTGTGCTATAACGACGTAGTGTTCCATCTAGCGACATGTGTGAGCCACTTCACACAGGTTGACGAGGACTCACGACAATTTGCTGGGGTCTATCAGGAGCTGCATGTAACTTGCCAATTATGGGTAGGCAATCATTCTGAAGCTTCATTTGGGCGTTGGGAGCGTAGGATTAGATTAAGAGATACTTAAGTAATTGTTAATATGAACATTATCAAAATTGTGTTTGATATGGAAGGAATAATCAGGAAGGTATAGTATTGCTATAATGATCTTGTAGTTGTATACACTCATGGAGATTACCAATTTGAGTGCAATATGTGTTCGTGGATAGTGTATGCCAACTGAGCTGTTCGCAAACTGCTGCAAACGATGCAGAAATTAAGACATACCTATAGACCAGGAGATCTAATGTTTGGTGTAAGTGTGGCCTTGCACGTGAAGCTGGAAGATTGACCCCCCTGGCCCCCCCTTTTCCTACGCCCCTGGCGATATTGGCCAATGGGTGAGGGGTCTTGGGAATACAATCCACTACACAACCCCTTGTTGTTAGCCTATCAATCTATTGGCAGACATTGTCTACCCATTAGGCAGCATCACTATGGGGAAACAAGTTTAGCTAGTGTTTAATATACTCTGAAATGATAGCAATGGTGCTCACAAACTATTCCCAGCAAATTGGTATCATTCTGACTCACTGTGTGTGAGTACTCACACTGGTGGTGTATAGAAAAAAAATGCGCCACCAGGTGTGACTGATGACCCATACTGACGCATGCTGACACATGTGTCATGGCACATGCAAACCCATACTGACACCTGGGCTATAACACATACTGACTCAGGCCTGACACATGCGACATGGCAACTCAACACTCATACTAACACCTGAGCTATAACGCATATTGACTCAGGCCTGACACATGTGTCATGGCACATGAACACTCATACTGACACCTGGGCATTAACACATACTGACTCATCCTGACACATGCATCAGGTTTTTTCCCCTGGGATAGGGATGGGGGGAGGGGAGGGGGTTTGGGAGGGGGGTGGGGGTATGACTTTATTCTGCATTCATTTTTATTCTGAATCACTGTCATCAATTGAGCTGCATATCTATGTCCATGGAAGGGTTTCCTGTAGATTCCCTTGTTCACTTTTTCCATTCCTCAAAATGCCTTCTTTGTGCCTGTCAAATAAAAATTTAACATTTAAGTTCAATAATGCATTACACAAATACCTTTAATATAATCAGCACAAGATTTTTTACCCTCCTCACCTCCTCCCCTCCCTCCAAAATATGTTGTGAGATATTTTCATTTTGGAGGGGGGGCCTAGAATTTCCCCTTGAGCCAAGTACATACCCTCTCCCTGAATCAGTTGACCTTAAATGGGGGCAGGGGAAGATAAATTATTTGGAGACAAAATCACCCCCCCCCCAAAGACAAAAATAATATTCTTGCCCCTCAAACTGACCACAACCTAGTCCACCACTCTCCCAAACCTGCAAGTTACTGACATATGCTATATCAACTGTATCAATACTGACTGTAAGAGACTCTACAGATTAAGGTGGGCACAAAAGAAGATATACTATGATATATTACTGTAGGTTACTTGGAGTTCTGTAGGACTGTAGGATTACCCAACATGTCTTCTCTCCTTGCTGTTCTGTGTCTATGTGTTGTGAGAACAAAGAAACCAAGAAAAGAGCAGGAACTTTGAAATGGACCAATCAGGGACCAGGAGTTTTAAATCAACCAATCAGACACAATACTGACGCAGTACTGACGCATGGTCACACATGTGTCAGGTACTTCCTGGAGAGAAAATTTCAGGATGGGTCACTGTGAGTCAAGGTGTGTGAATTTGTGTGAGTATTGACACATAGTGATGCATACTGATACATGTGTCCGAACCTGTTGTGTTTGTTGAAGTGAGGCACTTTGCTCCTATTATCACCCAAAACAACATTATAATTCATCTCATATTATGAATTCTTACCTGTTTCCCATGGTAATATAGCATCACCTTGGGCAGCATGCACCATACTTTCAAGGAATTACTACACCAAGACTAATGTAAGCCTGAATACCACATAGGAGGTTGATAATTGAAACTCAGTGTTATCTCCCATAGACAAAGAAAATTGTCTTAAAATACACCAAAAGAGAATATAAACCCATGTTTTCAGTCACCATTATATTCCCTATATACATATTGATAGATATCATCTATAAACACTTTGATTTATAAGGCAGCATCAATAGAAACAGCAATTCCCTAATTTGGCCCAAACCCAAAGTGCAAGTATATAGTGGAACTATACAATTTCCCCAGTCTCTTTATACTGACACTGATGCCATTTTGAGTCACTGCGGGTGAGTACTGACATATGGTGACCCATGTTCACTCAAGCGTCAACACCTATCTTTTGAAAGATGAGTCACTATGGGTCAGTCTGTGTGACTACTCACACAGACTGGCTCATGCTCACTCAGTGTCACCTCATGCAAATAAGGAAATGAGTCACTATGCATCACTCCCTGTGACTACTCACCCATACTGGCACATACTGACGCGAGGTTAGCTCAAATGGGTTAGGAAATGAGTCACTATGTGTCACACTGTGTGACTACTGACACAGACTGATGCATGCTCACACTTGTGCCACATTATGTCTTGTGGAGATGAGTCACTAAGTGTCATAATGAGTCAAACAGTGTGAGTATTGACACCTTGTGACACGAGCTGACGCACTGGTGTTATAACCCGAAAGGTGCTCACACATAGCAGCTCATTATGACTCACACTGACTCCAATTTGCTGGGTTATAGATTGATAACATCTGAGGCATAAATTCAGATGTAGAAAAAGAGCTAATGGAGTATAAAAAATGGCAAATAGATCTATCAGTGGTTAGCTTTATTGAAACATCCTAGATAACACTAACCTCCTCAATACCAGACAGATCTTCACCCCATCTTATTCTGATAGCATTGCCAATAGCGGTGTCACTTGTATTGCACAACAGAAGCTATCGCTTTCGAACATAAACACAACACAACGTATACCGTAACATGCTTCTCGTTTCCGACCCATTTTTGGGAATCACTAGGCTACACAGGGGACTGGAACTAGAGTGGCAGGTAGGAGCAAGTAAAAGGGTTTGTGTGGTGAAATATATTCCCAAATAAGAAGTGAGCACTGGGTATCTTTGGCTGCAACCTCGCTAGAAGTAGAAGGCCCATTCGGAAATTCACTTCATCTGAACACAAACGGTACTCTCAACCCAATAAGTCTTCCTACAAACGTGTCAACATAAACAACAGAAACCAGTTACCATTGAGGCACATACTGTGAGTAATATATACAAACTATATACATTGCCAGAATCGTCTTAATTATTACAACGACGGTGCGAGCAGGGCTTGCTGCCAAATTTTTTAGCCCTACAGTTTCTGTGTTTCTATATAGGATGAAATTCAGATTTCATTAGCCCTCATACTGCTCCAAGATGAAATCATAAACTGCTATCATGTTGGATGACCTAGCACATTGAATGTATGTACATTTTAAATATTGCAAACCATATGTAACCGACATGACAACTATCCGGGATGAAACACATGACAAGGAGGGTATCTGCTTTGAATTGATGGACCTTTCTAACTGAGGCACCCAGTGAGTTGGGTTTTTGAGTTTTAATAACTTTTTATTCATTCATATATATGATGTATACATACAGGCAGGCAAAGTTGTGTGATAAACATAGTCTTAGAGCAAAAGGCAGGCCGCTTTTAGGTTTATTCAACCCATTTATGGCAGAAACCCAGTAGAACACACATCACTAATGTAGTACTGAACTATAATATAAAGTGGCAGGAGCAGGTGTAAATGTGGAACAGGATCCAAATGCTGACCTCAAGAAAATTATTGAAGAGCTGGGTCTCAAAGTTGATCAAAACTCAGTAACTAACAGCATGGAAAGGAAAGAACTGGGAGATATAATTGAGTTTCTTTTCAAAGAGGAAACATCTAAGCTTGGTGCACATGTTGAGGAACTTTAATTAGAAGTCAAGCTACTGAAAGCAGACAAAATTGACAGAGACAAAGAGGCAAGCAAGGGCACTAAAAGTTATCAATAAAGTCGTGAACTCACCTGGAGGATGTTTCACCACATAGCTATATATATACACACATACGGCCATAAGATACGGCCCTTATGTGGAAAAAGAAAATATTATTTTAAAAAGTGTTTCAGATAGGTGGCCGTGTCCTGTCCGTATGTTATAATGGAATTTCTGTATCTTGAATTCCACATACGGATTTTTTTGTTGTCTTAAAGGTAAACATGGGCAAATTCCAGTCAAATTCCAGGAAACCCCCTGGGAATTCCCTATATGATGTCACACATGCGGGGTCATGTGATCTATGTGGAAATAATCTTAAAAAAGTGCCATATGTTGGTAGAAAGAGTGAAGGGGGGGAGGATAAGTGTATATAGGCACAAGTGGGAGTGCAAAGACATTCAGGAGGGTGTTGCTCCTATTATAAAAAGAGCTGTGAGTATGTGCCCTCTTTTATAAACAAGTCGTGCACTGCTTTACCTAAGTACTTGCACTCACCACATTAGTCTGAAAAGTCACCTGGCTTGTTTAAAATAGAGAGAGCTGCACTACCAGGTACCTTCTCATGTCACACGCTCTATAGTTTATTATACTGACTGACTTCTCCCAACTAGGTACCTACTCAAATCCCCCTTTTTCAGCACCGTACTTGATTGACCACTTGTGAGCAACAAAAGGGACAAGCTATAGCTACATGAAAAGAAAGGACTGGAAATGAGGGCATGTAAATCATCCCAACCCCCCCCCCCTTCATTCCCAATATACCTTGTATTTCTGACATGTGGGCATAAAATATCTCCACATAGCTGATTTTCCCCCATATACGACATACAGGGTACCCCCTTACCCCTCCACATTCAGAAGGATATATGTGGCCTCTATGTGGAATTTTCAATTTCCGTATCTTGAACAGAAACAGGTAAAAGTCCATATCCACATGTGGAGGGCCGTATCCATGATTCTAGGATGTGGAAATTTGAACAGAAACAGATAAAGGGCCGTATGTGACATATGGGGGCCGTATATGACATATGG
Organism: Acholoe squamosa; assembly: GCA_949317995.1. Classification (NCBI taxonomy): domain Eukaryota; kingdom Metazoa; phylum Annelida; class Polychaeta; order Phyllodocida; family Polynoidae; genus Acholoe; species Acholoe squamosa. The sequence goes on along the minus strand of OX439046.1, from coordinate 12,214,165 downwards.
GGGCCGTATGTTATATGGTGAAACACCCTCCTGGTTAATATAATAGAGGTAGGACATATCTAACATACCAAACACAAAAAGTTTCCCTCAAACATGACGACCAGTGGGTTGCCATCTTTTCTTACATGAGTGAATGCTAACACTAGGAGGGTTAACACACAAAAAAAGAAGAAATAATGGTAGAAAAAGGAATGTAAGCTCAGAAAACCATGGAAAAAGGCCAAATTTGGCCGTCAGAGGGCCTTAAAGTTCACGACAAGGCCAAAATTTTGTGACGGTCTGGATGGTCACTTTGAAAAAAATTCACTCACGCCTCATCGTGTAAAGTTCATGTTTGAATGAACATAGAAGATTATGCCCCAGGACCAACCCAAACCATATGGAAATATTAGCTATGACCCCCCCGGTGATGTAGAGGTATTTCCCTTGCTATTATATGCCCAATGAACCACATGTCCAGTAAATCTTGGAATGACCCATATATATATGGGTCATTCCAGGTTTTACTGGTCAGGTGGCTTCTTGGGCATATAATAGCAAGGGAAACACTTCTACACCACCAATAATATTTTTATTCCTTAGTGGGGGGTCACAGCTAAGATTTCCATATGGTTTGGGTGGGTCTTGGGGCATAATTTATCTTCTATATGCATTTAATTATAAATTTTCACGTGGGGTACGTTAATGATAGAGGCTATCTAACCTGGTTAGGGAATATTATCAGTGTTCTTATTATATGCAATTAAGAGGTACCCTAGGGGGGAGTCTTCCATAAAAAAATTTTTCATGTACTCCGGGAATTACCCTTGCCAGGCACATATAAGTGATTTTCAATGCACACCGCAATCATTAACGTACCCCGGGCTTTTGCCTCTAAATAGAATAAAATAAACCAAATACATACAATTCCCACAGTCTATGCTCACTTTTAGAGTAAATACATCATGCCTGAACAAGAATTGTGGCCAAATACAGTCTGGTTTGGCTGTATGGGGGGTCTCTTCGTAAGCGGGGTACGTTAATGATCGGCGGCGGGAAAAACAGCGCGGGAAGAGAAAAACGACTTCCTGTTGCCCAGCGGAAGTGGCCTGCATCCGGGTACCGTGTTTCAGCTCAGAGGAGGTCACAGCTTGTTTATAGCTACCCCTAAGCAGAGTTCCCCTGCAAAAGGAACGCCAAATTCGTGAAAAAGGTAAGGAAATTCCACGAAATTCCATGAAATTGCGATGAAATATTGTTGGAGATGTCTGTGGGGGGCCGTAGATCAATTTTTGTGTACCGGAACGATGTATTTTGGATGCTAGGGGGTAAAATGTGTTGCCGGGGGAGGCCTGCGATGCAGCCCGGGGCCCCAGGGTGAAGCTTTGGCCACCCCGGGCTGTATTTTCAAAATTGGGGTACGTTAATGATTTTTCGCTCGGCAAGCAGAATTTGGCCTCTCCTGGCCGGGATGATGTACCCTTGGGTCTAAATTGTTGATAATCCTTTAGAATAGGACCCCCTACGTGTGTAAGATGCATTTTGGGCCATGTTTGGGTGTTTTGAGATGACCCCCCACCCCAATTTGGGCTTGAATGGCCAAATTTCTGCCTCGTCGTGAACTTTTAGGCCCCCTCACAGCCAAAATTGTGCTTATCCCATGGTTTTTTGGGGTTATATTCCTTCTCCTACCTCTATTTGGGCATTTTGGTGTGTTAATCCTCCTGTGGGATCGAAAGCATAGCCATAGTGGCCAAATTTAGGAAGATAGTGTTCGTCGGTCATTAACGTACCCCGGTGGCAAGATGCCTGCCTACTGGTCGCCATCTTGGATTCAGGGGGATGTTTTATGGTGGGTATGTTAGACATGTCCCCCCTCTGTTGTGTTGACCAGGTAAGCTCACCCTTGCACAAAGCCACCACTGCTGAGTGGTTATAAACCTTTGCGATCATTAACGTACCCCCCCTTCTTATTCTGTATTTTCCACACAAGTGGCACTTCCAGTGCACATAGCTCCATCATATTTCACCATGACATGCCCCTATGGTACCTCTAACTCACACAAGTGTCATTAGTTAGATACTGAATACTTTTTTTCCAAAGAATTTTTGTGGTGGGTATATTTCAGCATTTTCCTTATATTTTGTCAGTATAAATTTCCATATTAGCAATTAATCAGCTGATTGAACTTCCGGGGTTACTGTACATCATTTGTAAGCATATAGGAACATGATGAATATTTTTTTCCTATTTATTTATGTATATCTTATCAGTATTCAAACACTAACAAATTCCTTATTATCTTAAAATCTACTGATTTCCTCACTATGAATTACCATATCAGCATAAAAACCTCTGATAAAATCTTTGGCTTTGTTGTACATCCTTTGTCAGCATATAGGAACTTGTTTAATCACTATTTATCTTTTTATTTAATGTATTTCTTCTCATTTTTGCAGATGGCTGACGTAGCCCCCAGTGGCGGTGGTGGCGACCCCCCCCCCCCCCCGTCGCCCTAAGAGGTGTGTGCGGGAGCACGCTCCCGCTGATGCTCCGGACCTGGAGGAGCAGGAGGACCGGGAGGACCGGGAGAAGGCGGCCCGTCTCCATGCCGCAGCTTCGGTACGATGATGTACCCCCGCCAAAGCAGACTCGAGGTACTTCGGTACGGAACACTCTCCCCGCTCCTGTCGCTAGCACCTCTGCCTGCAAGCGCCAAGGGGGTCCCTCACCCGTCGTGGCTGGCAAGCGCACCCGCAAGAACATGGTTCCTGCCCCAGCCACGGCTAACAAAGAAAATGTGCCTCCGTGTGCCGCACGAAAGCGTGCTGCGGAGCGTGCAGTTGAGGCCCCCGTCACAAAGCACATGCGACAGGACGGACCAACCTCGCCTCCCGTTTTTGAGGGCGGATCGACAATGGACATTGAGGATACGGCTGTATTCGTGCAGGATGAGTACCAAGAGGGACAGTTTGTCGCCTGCGCATTCCTGCATGAGTCAGACTCCACCAAGGACGCATGGCACATGGGCAAGGTCTTAGCTGTGGACAGTGAGAGTGACATGTATGAGGTCATGTTCCTCATTCATCCGGCGAAAAACCTCACTTGCCACAAGTTCCCAACCAAGCCCAATGTCCAGTTTATATACCATAATACCATCCTTGGCTATGTGAACAAGAAGCGGTATGGGAACTCCACCGTCTGGGGCCACATCCTCCATGATAACACAGCCAAAATGGCCAACATGAAACTAATAAAGCACCGTAAGGAGGAAGACAACAGACTTGCCAATAGTTGCTAAATGGTTCTGTTTGTTTCACACAAGTGTTACATCTCAGTTGCTGGAGTTTTAGCGAGTTTTTAGGATCAATGGTTAAATGACTGTATATATGTATTATGATCTCATTTACCCTCAGGAAAGAGTATTTAAGGTATATATAAGTGTATATTTTTGTACTGTGCTGCAAGTGAAGGCCGCGAGAAGTGTTGAAAAAGTTGTGATATTTAATTTTCAAAGTGATATTGAACACCCAAGATGGGCCTTATGTATGTTTAAATGACTCTAGATAGGTAGTACAACCTCTCTTGTGATGGTGTATGTGATAACAATGGCATATGATGGTGTAGAGTTGAGCTGTGGCCATTCTTTGATAGGTTAACGACTGGGGTACGTTAATGATCGGTACGAGCAATTTTGACATTAACAAAGTTAAAATTCTATATTTTCAACCTATCACTTGGTCTGGTATTTCTAACATTTCTATTCAATAGTAGAGGTGTGTGGTTTGTCAAAAAATACTATTTGGTGTATATAAAGATACATTTTAGCACTCCATGACATGCAGATGTTGCGAGAAGTGTAGAAATTTTGTGATATTTAATTCTAAAAGTGATATTGGACACCCAAGATGGGCCTTATGCATGTTTAAATGACTCTAGATAGGTAGTACAATCTCTTTTGTCAATGTGTGTGCAATGCCAATGGTATATGATAGTGTATAGGTTAGCTGTGGCCATTCTTTGATAGGTTAGCAAATGGGGTACGTTAATGACCGGTAGGAGGATTTTGAGATGGTTAAAGTTCTATTGTTATAGTGCCAGCCTATCATCTTGTATGGTGTTTCTATTATTTGTATTCAATCATAGACATGTTTGCCTTATGAGGAAATACTATTTGGTGTATATAAAGATGCATTTTAGCACCCCATGGCATGCATGCTTTGCGAGAAGTGTAGAAATTTTGTGATTTTTAATTTTCAAAGTGATATTAAACACCCAAGATGGGCCTTATGCAGGGTTAAATGACTCTAGATAGGTAGTACAACCTCTCTTGTGATGGTGTATGTGATAAAAATGGCATATGATGATGTATAGATGAGCTGTGGCCATTCTGTGAGAGGTTAAAGACCGGGGTACGTTAATGACGGTACGAGGATTGAGAGATGAACAAAGTTAAAATTGGATATTGTCAACCTATGACATGGTATGGTGTTTCTAACATTTCTATTCAATAGTAGAGGTGTGTGACTTATCAAAAAATACTATTTGGTGTATATAAAGATACATATTAGCACTCCATGACATGCAGATGTTGCGAGAAGTGTAGAAATTTTGTGATTTTTAATTTCCAAAGTGATATTAAACACCCAAGATGGCCCTTATCAATGGTTAAATGACTGTATATATGTATTATGATCTCATTTACCCTCAGGAAAGAGTATTTAAGGTATATAAGTGTATATTTTTGTACTTTGCTGCAAGCGAAGGCCGTGAGAAGTGTTGAAAAAGTTGTGATTTTAATTTTCAAAGTGATATTGAACACCCAAGATGGGCCTTATGTATGTTTAAATGACTCTAGATAGGTAGTACAACCTCTTTACTCATTATGTGTGTGATGCCAATGGTATATGATAGTGTATAGGTGAGCTGTGGCCATTCTTTGATAGGTTAGCAAATGGGGTACGTTAATGACCGGTAGGAGGATTTTGAGATGGTTAAAGTTCTATTGTTATAGTGCCAGCCTATCATCTTGTATGGTGTTTCTATTATTTGTATTCAATCATAGACATGTTTGGCTTATGGGAAAATACTATTTGGTGTATATAAAGATGCATTTTAGCACCCCATGGCATGCATGCTTTGCGAGAAGTGTAGAAATTTTGTGATTTTTAATTTTCAAAGTGATATTAAACACCCAAGATGGGCCTTATGCAGGGTTAAATGACTCTAGATAGGTAGTACAACCTCTCTTGTGATGGTGTATGTGATAAAAATGGCATATGATGATGTATAGATGAGCTGTGGCCATTCTGTGAGAGGTTAACAAATAGGGTACGTTAATGATAATATGTGTAATATAATGGCCTCTACGCAAGCACCAAGTATGAAGTATAGGTATGATATATCAGGCCAATTCTTATTATTATGTACAGTAGGTCTACTAGAGACAATGGACAGTTAATATAGTCATTGTATGAAGGATTTTGAATGAGCTAGGCTAAAGTTAAAAAATGGTAAAATAAATTCACAAATTTTCACATTTTCCAATTTATCCACCTATGCGTAACTTCAAGAGTTTTCGGGCCTCACTTTAGCTTTTTGGTATACATAAAGTCATGTATTGTACCAGTCTGGCCACAATATTTGGTGTTTCCAGGCCTCTTATTAGTGGTGTTATTCATGTTTGTTTGATTACGATCATTAACGTACCCCCTTTTTAGAAGGTTTTTACGGCATCTGCGATAAAAACTGACCCCCTAGGAGTTGGATCCTTGAATGAAACTTTTTAATAAGCAAAGATATAGGGCTATCAATAAAATATAATGTTATTAAGAAATACTGAGTTTGTAGATTCTTGATCCAGGCCCCCCCCCCCTGACCAGTAAAACCTGGAATGACCCATATATATATATATATATATATGGGTATTACTGTGGACGGACAGTTGAAATATGATCTATACACTGGGGAATTTAAGCAAAAGATTCGTTCCCGAACTTTTATTTTGGTGAGAATAAGGAAATACACAAGTATGGAACAAGCCCTACTGATGTACAAAAACCACGGTTTTTCAATTTTTTTTTTTTTATTATGATGACACTTTATGTGATCGTAGCATCCAAGCGTCCCTGCTTAAACTGCAAAGGCTCCAAAACAAACCTCTAAAGCCAAAGTATCGTTTAAGGATCAGTCTCAGGATCTGCCTGACTATCATCCAAGGATCAGGCTGAGTCTCAAATCATACTCATTTTGGCGACATTGCCTGAGTCTGGATCTAGACTCATGTGAGTAACAATATTTTCTCAGTGGCAGGTTTAACATGTAAACTGTTTTTGACTTACAGTTTGTACTGTAGCAGATAATCTCTTGAAAAGTTTATTTGAGACCAAGGTTGACCGGGAATGTAGATAAATTTTGTAGCACTGTATATTGAATGGCGTCTGATATAACCCCCACCCCCTCAAGAGATGTGTATACATGATCCACCATTATAATGGTCACATTGAGCAGACATCATAGGTACTTTATCTGCCTGGCATATTTGTATTCCAGGCCTACTTAGGGTGGATATCAGCACAACTTGGGGTGGATATCAGCACAATTTAATGTCTAATTTCACATTTAAAACCATGCTTCCCCAGCCAGGAATCGAACGGGGATCGCCATAATAATGTAATATTTATATGTATGTTATACTCACAGGTCTAGGTGTGTAGTCTGTAGTATGGTCAGTCAGCCCTTGGGATTCTGGGGTGCTTCTGCATCAACCAAAACCAAGGAACCAACTGACTCAATCAGGGGACCCACTCCTGTGTGTCCCCTGCTGCTGCTCATAGGGGGTGCTACTCCTACAGTCACTGGTACCGTAAATCCTCACATTCCCCCCTGTTTTCTCTTGATGGCTCTCGATATGTGGTGGTGTTCTGATGTCCATTAGTTCCACATGATCGATGAAGGCGATGTCAGATCCCATCAGGCAAGATCGACAGGTCTTCAATGATCCCTGTCTTGGCCTCCAGTAAGCCAAAGGCCGAAAGTTATAACCCAGATAAGGTGCGCAATCTTGTGCCCATTCCAGCCTGCTGGTGGTGTCACAGCCCAGGAAGGAGAGCAAGCATGGCACCATGTTTTTGTTCAACCCCTAGGCACCTGGGCCTTCTGCCTAAGGGAACCCCGGAATGTTTTAGCGGGGACGGAAGGTGATGGAGCACACAGAGCAGTCATGCTCAGGCGATCCACCTGCCTTACTAATGGCTAGTAGGGCATTCATTTCATTGCCCTTGATAACCAAAGGCAATAAGAGGTTTTTCTGGGTTCTGCTGCTTCCTTGGAACCCAACACCTCTTCCATGAAACATAAGGATTCTACGAAACTTGACCATTTTTCTGCGAAACCTGACAATCCTTACTGGAGGGACATTGCAAACAGCATATGTCCTGGCACTATCCCTCTTCCTAGCATCAGGTACTGCAATCTCGTTAGACAAACTTTCAGGTGGTCGACCACTGTGATATGGGGATGGGTGTTGGTCACTGCACCCATCCCATACTAGTTTTCCGGCTTCATTCGAGAGGCAGCAGCCTGCAACTGCTGGATGACCAGGCCATGATGTGATGGGGGCCTAACTGGGTATGGCCTTCCATACAGAGCTCTTCCGAGCTTCCTGTAATCCCATCTATCAAACTTCAAACTTTGAGTCCCAATAGGATCTGGGATAACCCCATGAAGGCACTGTGCTAAGATCCCACAGGTCTTATCCTTGCCCACTGCAGTACTTGTATTGGACTGCTGTGGCACAGGGGGATCAAGACTAGAGGCAGCATAGGATGATGCAGGGCCAAACTTGAGTGGATCCCAGACCTGCTGGTATCCATCTGGATCTTTGACTGTGCCAGTAGGGAGTAAGTGGGACTGAGTGAACTCAGGCAAACTGACACCAGCTTCTTGGGCCTGTTCTAGGGTAGAACTGACCATCTCTGGTGACTTAGTGAACTCAGGCAAACTGACACCAGCTTCTTGAGCCTGTTCTAGAGTAGAACTGACCATCTCTGGGGACTGATTGAACTCTGGCAAGCTGACACCAGCTTCTTGGGCCTGTTCTAGGGTAGAACTGACCATTTCTGGTGACTTAGTGAACTCAGGCACACTGACACCAGCTTCTTGGGCCTGTTCTAGGGTAGAACTGACCATCTCTGGGGACTGATTGAACTGTGGCAAGCTGACACCAGCTTCTTGGGCTTGTTCTAGGGTAGAACTGACCATTTTATGAAAGTACCACAACAGAGTGGTAAGATCAGTGAAAGGCCCATAACTATGTACACAGTCTACTATAAGCTCAGCCAGTGGTTGGCTAATTCCGAGGAGGGACTGCAGCTCACTTGGGGAAGCAGTGTTAATATCCATGGCTGGCACTATGGGTAGGAATGTCAGCAGCAGATAGCAAGTACTAATTAATACAGTACAGTTTTATTCGAAGTACGTAAATCAAGAGATTATAATGAGAGGACCTCTATGAGACACAATGGGCACTGAGAGATGCCACTTAGAACCGAATGAAGCATAAGTGAGACAGAACATAGAGCCAAGTATCAAGGACAGCTAGACAAATGATCAGTGCCACTTAGAAGTGAATACAATATAGTTCCAACTAACCAATCAAGTGACTTGAAGATATCAAATTATCAGAGGGTGTAATCTCTATATCATACAATGTTGTAACACAAGGTGCTGAATGAAATATAGTTGATATTGAAAAGGAGGATGGCCAGACAAATCAGCACCAAAGAAATGCAACCTTAAACTGGATGAAGTATAGTTAAGACTGAATGTGAGCGTGGCCTCACAAATGAGGACCAAATATATATGCAACTTCAAACTAAATGAAGTATAGTAGGAGTTTCTGTTATGACTCCAAGAGAGTGAGCAGAGTTGCCAGTAAATGTCAACTACAACTGAACAAAGTATAATTGGTGGCAATCAGTTAAGAAACATCAACCAGTGTGAATTCAGTATTGCACATTATAATATGGAATGACTATGGCTCATGATACAAATATAGCAAGTGGCAAGTGGCATTTAGAGATGGACACAGTATAGATGTGAAATGTCCACAGTCTTAATAACAAAGGTATTGAGACAGGTAGCAATAGATGGGTATATTAAGAGATTGGGTGTACTGTGTCAGCAGGGTTGCTACCTAAGGTTAGACACAATATAGGTATCAGTGACTTCTGTACAAGTACAGCAGGGCAGCATGATGTGGATATAATAATGAGTATGTATACAGAACTATTTAGGATCAGACACAGTATGGTAGAATCAATTCTTTGGTGGCAAAGGTATATTGTGGACATTAAAATGACAAAGTATAACTTTATTGATGGAACCCCAAAGTCCAGAATGAAACTGACTGGCATAACCAACTGTCATCTAAAGCTATACACAGTATACAGGTATAAATGGCTTCATGTAAGAATATCAGGGTAAAAGGACCAACAATTATGGTATCAGTATCAATGATCAAGAATGCAAGTTGGGTGTGAACAGTGTATAGTTTACAAATATAGTGTTGCCTGTGGCTGCATAAGTCATCAACACTTGGTGACTTAGTGACACAGTAACAGGGGTGACACAGTTACAGGAGGGGGTCAGGGTTACAAGCTGAGTGCAAGGGGGGTGTCAAGGAGATGCTCCTGGTGTGTACATGTGTGAGTTTATGGGGTTTCAGTGAATCACAGACTCACCCATGTGTACTGGTCACCCACTTCCTGTGGTGGGTGGGGTGAGTGTACTGAGAAAGAGTGACAAGGAATGAAACCCCTCTGTGGTCAGGATGATTGGGGTAATTCCTAGGAAAGAGGATGTGCACCCACTGCACTGAAGGAATCTTAAAATTACAATATGATTTCCAATAGAAACTATTTGAAAATATTGAAATATTGCCCTATTTCACATAGAGTTGCAGCTTTCAGAGATATGACTGCCCCAGTAATTACAGGAAAGGCAAATCCACAAAATCTTATACAATATGCTACAGCTATAGAATAATATCTCTGTAACAAGCACTTCTGCCTGTAGAGTTGACCTACCCCAGTAAGATAGGGATAAAAACAACTGAATGTAGGGTGGGAGCCCCTCTCCACTTATCTTTCCTCCCTCCCTATTTATCTATCTGACCCATGTGGTGCCAACCCTAGGAAGGCAACAGCTATGTGGATCCCAATCCCACTGTGAGAATAGCTGTCTAACAAAACACATCCTCCAAACCAGAAATTAACATGAAAGGGATTATTGATTATGAGAATTGTCAAGTCAGGTTCCCTCCAGTGTCTGACAGTCAGCCTGGAAGAATCTACTCACAAAGCCCACTAGATGCTATCTATGCATGTAGTGCAAATCATACAAATACAAACTTCAACTCCACACCCACCTTGAGGACCTTTAAAACAGTGGGTAATGGTATATAATGGCTAACCTATGTAACATATGAAGGCTCTATATATCTCCCAGCTATGTGTATCACTGTATACACCCAACACCCAACCCATGTGGTGTCAGCCCTGGAGGGCTATACCCACATGGGTCCCAACTCAACCAACACACTATATGTATGTGAAACTAACAATCAGTTAACTTGGTATGCCCATAGGCATAGACCTAGAACCCTGTAACCATCCAGAAATGAAGCAAAGGAATATTGCCAGCATCTGACAATAGACCCAGGGAACAATCCTAACTCCTCCAGATTATGAGAATCTTGTGATATTCAACGATAAGACTAGAAGGACCCAATGTGTATATGAAACCACACAGAAATGACTAAAACCGACACAGAATGAGCCAATCCACAAACAATAGACTATATCCACATGGATAAGAACAGCACACTCCTGGCACCAATGTAATATTTATATGTATGTTATACTCACAGGTCTAGGTGTGTAGTCTGTAGTATGGTCAGTCAGCCCTTGGGATTCTGGGGTGCTTCTGCATCAACCAAAACCAAGGAACCAACTGACTCAATCAGGGGACCCACTCCTGTGTGTCCCCTGCTGCTGCTCATAGGGGGTGCTACTCCTACAGTCACTGGTACCGTAAATCCTCACAATAATAGTCCAGCGCATAACCACTAGACCACCTTGGCTGTGAGTAAATAGAAGAGAGAACACCGTCATAATCCTACCTTGACCATGAGTGCAGCCCAGGGGGGTCACTACCTATACATTCTATACATTTAAAATGTAACCTCCCTGGTACTATTAACTGTACGCTGGTGCCCTGCAGGTATTGTTGGCATATACCCGCAGGCCATGCCTGATGGGTTTCTCTCCAGATCCTGGGGAGAGCTTTACTTGAACTCCCCTAGATGGGAGTATTTCTATTCTCCAATCACAGACTATATCCAAAGATCTGTATAGGAGAGACAGGTTGACCATTAGGGTGAAAAGCTGCCCCCTTGTGAGTAAGTGTGAAAACAGGGGATGATTGACAGGCAACTTCTTAGGCATGGCCTGCCTGTATACATGTCCTCAATATACAGGCAGGTAGCCAGCCAAGTACTAACTGCTGCTGCTCCCATGACCGCGACAACTGGCGGCCACTATGGCAGGCGCTGACAGCTTGCAGTAGTGTGCTTGACTGGCCTGGTTATGGGTCAAGGTGGGAATGGATTGGATTACTACCGTAGCTCTAGTAGCAGCCCAGTGGCCACATAGTTATGACGTCACGCACCCCCTTAGGTACATGCGTTCAGGTCCCTCTCTGGTTCATCTTTTTTGTTGTGCAAGTTGTCGCCATGACCTAGAATCCATCATGGTATGTTATTCTCCTCAATTTAAACATTTTTAATCGACAACAGGGCTCCAGTTCAATTCAAAACAGAGCGTCTTCCTCGGTGAGTGGACTGAACTGCGTGGATGTAAAATGTTACGTTGGCGTGTGTCCTACGGGCATTTTCATAGAGCTGCTATGGAGCGCTCACTGCGGGCGGAATGGCCTCAGACCATATCCCAACATAACAACTTGTATCAAAATGGGTTCATTTAGCGCATACTATTTGATCTTCATTTTCCACTCCCGGCACCGTAAAATTGTTCAACAATGTGATAACCATGGTATAATTATTGATAATTCATTGATGAATTGTGTAATGTGCTTGGTAGTTGGTGTAACGCCCACTCGTTTTGATATCATACGATACAAACAATTCAGTGGCTGTTAGCTCTCACATTACTTAGTTACTATGGACTAGTGTCCGCTTATGTCAGCTGACGAGTGGACTGTATGGTGAGCACTGGTTATCTTTGGCTGCAATGTTAGATCCAGGAGGTTCTTAAGGTGGCTGGCGGGGATTGTCAGTTCACCATTTGGACACCAGGGGTCTCCCGTGCTCTATTGAAATTATGCAAAATTCTGAATGGGTTGAATAGGGATTTGAACTCGAGACTTCTTGTGTACAAGGCAGAGATTTAACACATGTGCCACAGAGTCAGTTGGGGGAGGGAATCTGGAATGTACCATATAATCTAGATGTGCTTATCCTAGCCATTTCCCTTTAGGAAAACTTTCAATCATCCAAAACATCAGAAGTCCACCTCACATTTTCAGATACCCTAGACAGATACCTATCAGAAAATCATAGTGGCAATTAATGCCTATCAATAACAGTCGTGCCGATTTTTTGAAGGTCTATCTCATGTAGTATGACTGACTAAGTCTGATTCTGAGTCATACTTTCTACCATAGAAATTAGTTCTACCACTGGAAGCCTAGTGGACTGTTATTAGACACTATGTGATCCCACAGTGACTACAAGACTTATCATGAAAACTAAGATCTCTACTCCCATTTAACAGCAATGACGAACTGATGGACAGATCCCCCTCTAGACCTTATCTCATTAAAAACCCCAAAGACATGAGCACAGCAGAACTAATGCTGGCACTCAATGTTTTACATGTATAACTGATATTGCCATGCCAACCATGACAAAGGACAATGTGCTTGCTAAAACCATGTTTCACGAACTTTATACTATGGACAATGATTATTGATTGATAGCAAGGATAGCCAGGTCTAGGCTAATCCAGCTATACTATTATGAGTACATTTATGATTACTTTAACTTGACCTAACATGTACATTGTTTTATATGTGTGTACTTTGCAGTCCGGCTGAAGCCAGTAGTTAGTACTTCAGCCACTGCATATTATCTGTGATTTTTATAATTGATTGACTTTACACGCTGTAGCCAGTAGTTAGGGACTTCAGCTGTGTCAAGTGTACCTTGTGTTTTAATTCATCCAGCTGAAGCAGGTAGTTAGTTACTTCAGACCGAGGTGAAATTTGTTAGTACCCTCATGGTACCACTGTATGTTTCCACCTGTTTAGCTTAGTTTATTCAAAATTTGATAAAGAGGATATGAAATAAAATATCCTGCACCCGGCATAACTTTATTAACACATGAACTTTTTAATACTCTAAATTAGCAAGCTACTCAAAGAGAGCACCCATGGTCACTCTGTATCATACTCCACTACCTTTATGCACATGTACCATCATATGTACCTTAGTGGCCATCATAGGACTGGCATAATAAGGGTGACCAGTATGACAGTACCCTTCCAGTCCTGACACCCTCACGGGGATGCTTGGAAGCCGCATTGGGGGGTGCCTGTCACCCTACTATCTGCCACATCCAGCCATTTATGACCGCTGTTGGTATTATTACGTAACAATTATGGTTATTAATGTTAATATGTGAAGTTATATTATATATAAATAAATCATAACCACCCAGACGGTAAGTAGTCCGCAATAAGGACAAATCTTATACATATCATAACAAGAATATATATTATTGACATTTGTATATATTATGCTTTATTATATAAAATATGTAACAGAAGGAATATGGACTTTATTAATCCATCAATAATGCTGGTACAGCTGCACCAGCATAATTCTAAGAGAGCCAAAGGATTATACCCTCATAAGACACCAAGCATCAACCTCTACCTTTACCTTATTACCAAATATGGACATATACATAAAACTTGTGTCAGAAAGCGACGACAGCTTTCACACCTTAATGAGTTACATACTTACCATATATGGACATATACATAAAACTTTGGACCAAAACGTGCCGCTGCCAGACAGCGCCCCCTGAGGCTGGTGAAAGCTTCCGTTGCACCAATCAGCAGCTAGCTTTACTACCATGTGATACTCCCCACCAATAATATCCATTGTTTACTGTATGTACCGACCGGTCACCATGGAGACACTGACTTCCTGTGCCCCCCCAGGGTTGGGATATAAACCCTGGAGTAGCTTTTGGAAACCATCAGTCGCCTCCAGGTGGTCAAGATTGATACTCTGAATCAATGTACCACTTACGCCTCAAGATTACGCTGAAGTTGGACTCTGATCATTTATAAAGAAACGTTTGGGCAGATTCATGATTTGAGATTCAGATTTAAGGTAGAAGTATGAAAAAATACGAGAAATGTGAAAAGAAATATGTAAAAGGTATGCTTATTTCAGTTAATAGATCTAGCTGTAGACCCATAGACAATTTTCATAGGAAACAGGTGATAAATTATGAAAATTGCAAAAGATACCTTTAAAATTCTCTACAGTTCTCAAAACTAAAAAGAATCGAGGGTCAGCCATCTCTTGCTAGGGTCGTTATGGATACTGGAAACCAACCTTTTTATAAGGCCGTATAGCAAAATATACAACAAGGTGAACCAAAACCTTCAAGTCTTCAAATTATACTCACAAAATGAAATACATAACGCACTATATGGGACAATGTCAGGGATGGACAAAATGTTGTCTCTGACAATAGGCTTAACTCATGACAAAATCTTATATCTCTTCCTTCAATCCGATTTAGCTGTATTCTTGACTGATTGTACTCATCACCAAACATAAATGATAACAGCATCGGACAAGAAGCGACTACTGCAGGGCATTTCAAAACGATATTAACTAAGTAATGTATGGGCTAACAGGCACCGAATGGCATGTATCGTAGGATATCGTAACGAGTGGCCGTAGGCCACGAGTTACGATATCCTATGATACATGCCATGTGGTGCCTGTTAGTCCATACCTTACTAAGTTTATTACACGATTAATCAATAAAAAATCAATAAATAATCAATAGAATATCAATAAAAACAAGTTCAAAACAAAAATCCTTCCCCGGGACGCGAAGCCTGCCATAGTGTTTCTACACGATCAGTACACACAGCTCGGCGCCCGGCAGCGGACAGCGACAGCCCCCGTCTCGGCTAGCCTTGGCAGCGGCACACAGAGAAAAATAGTGTACATACACCTCCTCCCCCGGCAGCGGACAGCGACAGGGCACACGGCGAAAAAAGACGCATCTCACTGTTATGTTTGTGTATAATCACCTCCTCGCCCGGCAGCAGACAGCTACAGTGCACACGGCGAAAAAAGACGCGTCTTGCTGTTATGTTTGTGTATAATACACCTCGTCGCCCGGCAGCAGACAGCTACAGTGCACACGGCGAAAAAAGACGCGTCTCGCTGTTATGTTTGTGTATAATACACCTCGTCGCCCGGCAGCGGACAGCGACAGCGCACATGGCGAAAAAAGATGCGCCCGGACCGGGGTTCGAACCGCGTACCTCACGCGGCTGAGTGCAAAGCGCTAACCGCTAGACCACCGTGCCTCCTCTATTCACCACGTCTCGCGGTTATGTATGTGTAGAATACACCTTGTCGCCCGGCAGCGGACAGCGACAGCGCACACGGCTTTGTATCATATCCAGACGTGGTTCGAACCAAGCATTTCTCGTCAGTCCCTGTGGCGCAATGCATAAGGAGTTGGATTAGGGATCTGAGACTGCAGGTTCGAGCCCTACCCTGACCATGGAAATTTCGTGGGTTTTAACATGTAAATATGACATGTTAGGAGTGCTGATATCCACCCCAAACAGTGCTGATATCCACCTCAAAGAGTGCTGATATCCACCTCAAAGAGTGCTGATATCCACCTGGGATCTGCTCATAAGGGGTTGCACAATATGCAGGAATATCAGAACTGGGATATCCAGAAAAAGCACCCAAAATCACAGAAGTCGTGTAATAACTATAGCTATGGTTTTCAAATGCTCTCTAGAGGAAGACTGTTTTAAATATGTGATTGTAAATATCTCTTGTGTCTGACCCCAAATGATTGTGTTGAGCCTATTCTTTGTTCCACCTGAAAATATTTGTTACAGCATAAATTCACATTGTAATCACCTGAAGGAAGTTCTACGAGGATATAATGTAGCTAAGGCACTTTTCATTGAAGAGACTTATGATATCACAGAAGACATCAAAAGTTATCCAGTGATTCAAATCCAAGGACATGCTAAATTATAAAGATGTTTCACAGGCACTGTAAGCACTGATGTAACACTGCAAGGTACACTTATACACAATCCTACATCCACTGTCCTAGTGGCCACAATGTTAATTGTGCAACCAAGCATCACAGGTACCCTATCCACCTGGCGTAGTTGTATACGCATTGTACTTATGCTAAAAGACTTGACCCTAGTGGACCTTGCCCCTGTTGCAGGCAGCTACACCCAGCACCGCATGGCACTACACAATACTCACGGTGGCTGGGTCTTTTGGGAGGCCAAAACGCCCCAGTGGCCAAGCTACATGGAGGCTCCATGGCTTCTGTTGTGTCCTATTATGGCAAAGTGAGCTGATGATCAGTCAGTTTTATGCATGTATGCAGGGTATCTGCCAGCCTCAATAATCCAGGCTCATACTTAGGGCCTGGACGGGTCTTTACTTGTGACTATAAAATGGGCCTCCTTGGGTGCCCATTTTCAGCAGAGGGAGGCCAAGTGCCAACCCAGGGTTCTTGGGTTCTTGGACACCCCCTCAGCAATATAAAACTCCCATGTACAGTGCTGAATAGAGGGAAGTTATTTAGCCAAAATGAGAAACAAAATCATATAATACAAGGAAATGTATTACATCACTGCTAAGGGTGGGGGGCTCTTTTGGTACAAGTGACAAACAGTGACATTGGGGTGGGGGTCCTAGCAAATGCCAAAAAAACAGTGAGATTTTAGTCTATATACTACTGAAAGAAGCTATAGCCTACTAAAAGTTTGATCTATGCATAGCCCTTGTGTATGTGTCATCTACAAGGTTATGCATGGGATATACTCCATGGAGTCAGAAGGAAATATCATATAAGAGCTAAGGGCAATATATGTTACTACTTTCTGCAGGTGTCTTTGCAAAGTCATAGATAGGCCCTAGGTGTCAGAGTGACATAATAAATTGCCTTTAGTGGTGCACAGTTCAGTCCCTTTCGTTAGACTCTTGGAATATTGTGCACTCAGCTGTGACCAGGCCCTTTACTGCAAAGCAGAGGTAGTTAGCAGGGTGGGAGCAGTGGGGGCATGGTGATCAAAAGTCAATGTGCTCACCAATAATGTGTATTGCTTCCGTTCATTTTGTAAGATCGCACTGTGTTAAAAGCCGTCCTGTCATGATACCTTGATGTATAGGGTTGTTTTTAGGGGTTGTATTTGAAGCTAATCGTTGTATTAAGACCAAATTGAAACAAAAAACATCAGCAAAGATTATTTATTCCTCCTGTTCTAATTTTAGTCGGGCTTCCCTAGCCCACTTAAAAGGGTCTGTTTCTCCTCTTTCCTATCCCCTCGGGATGTGTGTGGTGCACATATGCGAGGGCACTGACACATTCCCCTGTGAAATTGTGTAATGTAGTTCTCGCCATGAATATGACCTTAGCTGTCGAAATGGCGTTAAACATCTATTACTCACTTACTCTCTAATTTTAGTACCGGTAAGGGTCGGGCACCATAATTCCACTTGTTAGGGAAAAAATGACATGGTGTTTTTGTTTTTCAGTTCAGCCATAGCCAAGTACAGAGTGTCATGTTGGGAGTCCTCAGACCCCGTCATTGTCCTTCATCAACAAAGGTAATTTCCTGACCACAATGAGCCTGGTTTGTTATAGAAATGACACTGCGATACTGCAATGTAATTACTGAGCTCATTGATCAGTTTATGAGGATCCCTGGTAGATTCAACAATTATTTTGTAGAGTGTAGCAAAACATCACTGATTTTTGAGATTCATATATAAAAAAAAAATCTGTTATTGTAGGTGTATTGATCTTACTTACAGGATCATCGACCAAATTATGAGTGTACACTGTGACCAGAAAGCCACACAATAGCCTATTGTCATCCCATAGGGTTGAGAATGATGAAACCACTTTGTTAGTGGTCAAACTTGATAATGCTAATACATAGGATATTGGCTTCTAAAAACTCCTGCTAGCAAACCCCGGAGGGCATTTCTCAGTAATCCTTAAAATAATTGTTAGGAAATATCCTCCAGAACAGGTTATGGGAACTGGGCCGAAGACACAGTGTTGAATTTCAATTGCCATGTTCTCCATGTCCAGTGACTAGATGATATATCAAGCATCAAATCTAAAAGTAAATGTCAGGAATTTGTTGCTTAGATAATGGAACGCCCATTTATAATATAAAAGTGAATTAACTTGAGCATAAAATACTTGACCATATTAAATCATTAGAAAATGTTATATGTTCTGCTTTAACTGTTTGGGGGCGTTGAGCTTTAGCAGTGATTTTGATGGAACCTAAAGCGGGGACAAGGTTTCCACTTTTGGTGAGTTCACATGTTCTTTCTAAAACAAAGGTTTCAAAATTTAGACTACCACATTTTGAAATTGGAGGCCTGTGCTTCAAAATCAAGAGCTCTATCAGATGAACGTATGTTGCTAAAAAACATCAAGAATACCCGTTGCTTAGCAACCACTTGCCCTAGCAAGAAACTGAGTGTCTTAATAGATTCTCTGGTTCAGATTAGGGGGTAGGATAGATTAAGAGAATATGCACGTTAATAAAGGGAGTTTGATGATTTGGAGGCCATTTTGATTTACACATATTTGCCAATTTTCCACTGCTGAAATTTGTGGTGATTTTTTCTGGTCATTCTATAGACCTTTCTGAGAAAAAAATGTCGATATTCAAGTCCTCTTGAAGACCTGAAGCTGTCAGTTTTAGGTATGATGGATCAAAAAGTCTTCTGCATTGACGAAGTTTGTGTACTGGTGTATAACACAACAGGGGCGTAGGAAAAGGGGGGGGGCAGGGGGCCCCCAATAATGAAGAGGTATAAGGCAATATAAAAATATAGCGGGGCCCCCAAACCGAGACCCCTGGGCCCCCCTAATATAAATTTGCTTCCTACGCCCCT
Organism: Acholoe squamosa; assembly: GCA_949317995.1. NCBI lineage: Eukaryota > Metazoa > Annelida > Polychaeta > Phyllodocida > Polynoidae > Acholoe > Acholoe squamosa. The sequence continues at coordinate 12,194,879 of OX439046.1, read as the reverse complement.
GCACGAGCCCTGGTGAATGTTTAACAGTATAGGGTCATTATGATGCACTGATGTACACATGTACATAGCCCAAGTTACAAAACGAAAAGATAAAACAAGAATCGAGCCTTTTGTCCATCCCTGACAGAGTTTTGGGCTGCTCAATTTATTCATTAAGAATCTTGTATTGTATTCCAGTAATGTCTGTTGACAGACTATGTTTTATATATATATATATCTTGGGAGTAGGTGTCATATGCTTCAACTGGCAATGTAACATTTTACAAAACTATTGGGGGTTAATAGGTAATAGCAAATTACACTTTTTTCCAAATATATATTAAGTTGAACCTGAATCCTCAAGAATAAGCACTGTTGTAACCCTGCAAGGCATACGCAAATATACACAATTCTATATCCATCATCCCAGAGGTCACAATGTAAATTGTGCAACCAAGCATCACAGGTACTTTTTATTCATCCGCCGTATTTGTATGTATACGCATTATGCTTAGATAACAAAGATTTGGCCCCAGTGGACCTTGCCCATGTTGCAGGCAGCTGCACCTACCACAGCATGGAACAACATATACCCTCATGCCTGGCTGGGTCCTTGGGGAGGGCATATTGCTCCAGTGGACAGGCTACATGGAGACTGCATGGGTTCTGTTGTTTAGGACAGATAGAGGTGATGGTCAGTTGGTTTTATGTATGCATGCAGGGTATCTGCCTAAGGTGTGCTTAAAGGTTGATGAGTTCATCATCAATGTGTATTGTATTGTAGCGTGTAGAATGTTGCGAACCATCACTGACCTTTGAGATCCATATTAAAAGTACATATTAAAGGTACATCTCTAATTGTAGGTGTAATATTGGTTATTACCCACATAATTACCTACCACACGATGGCTGAACACCCTGACTACAAGACCACACAGTAGCCTATTATCATCACTTAACTTTCTCATATGGCTAAGGATGGTGAAACCACTTTGTTAGTGGTCAAACTAGATATTGCTAATAAGGGGGTATTGGTTTCTGGAAACTCCTGCTAACAAACCCTAGAGGGCATTTCTAAGTAATCATAATAACCATTGTTGGGAACTGGGCCCCAGACAGAGTGTTGAAATATATTTGTCATGTCCTCGATTAATTAGAGACATATCACGCATCACATCTCAGAGTAGATGTCTGACTTTTGATGAATACACAATGAAATTCCTATTTAGTTGAAACTAAAAAGACTTGAGCTCAAATAATTGACCCTACACAATGTTTATATTTGTTTTAACTGTATAGGGGAGGAAACATTAACCTATCCCAGTGCTTTTGATGAAATATGCCCAAGGTTGAATGAGTTTTCCACTTATATGATGGTTCACAAACCAAGGTGTCTACTACATTCAGAATATAAAGCCTCTGCTTCCCAAAATGCCATAAAATACCACCATAATCACATTCTAGCATAGACAACCTACCAATGATGTTTATGGTCAAGTCACATTGAATAACTAATGTTGCCATATTGACAATTGAAAGCTTCCATGTTATCCATTTTGAATCATCTTATTGAAAACTTCCAATGCAAGAATGGTGACCTTAAACCAATGTAAGGCTGTAGTCTTAGGTCTATGTAAGGCTGTAGTTTTAGGTAGTATCAATCAAGTATGTATTGTTAATAAAATGTCCTCTGCATTCAAAAATGTTGTGTGGTGCATAACACAAACCCTGATAAATTTTAAACTATGTAGGGTCACTATGATGCACTGATATAGCCTCTTTGTATCATAATGACTAATAGGCATGATGCATCCATGCTCTATTCACTAATTCTAAGGTTCAACACACAAGGGTCGGATGAACAGTTTTGGAAATATTGACAATCCTCCTCTGAAGCAGGAGGGAAAATGTTGGCCCAGCCCCCAACATTTCTGGCTGAATTTCATATCCTGTAAGGTCAAGAATAGAAAAGGCAATTTGTGGGATGCAATTATGATTTGTGCAAAGAGGTTTACCTGTATACCTTGTGATTATCCAGGTATATGTATGAACCCATTCAAAGCAAAGTTGAGTATGATGAAATATACTGCATTTACAGTATTTGAATCATTTCAAATTATGCATTTTCTGTAGACTCCATACCCGCTCTCTCACCTCCCTACCTGCATTACTCCCACTGTTGGGGGTGGTCCAACACGCATTAATCTCTTATCAGCCATCACTATGGCAACCAGGAGATAAGAACACTCACTAGGAGCTAGTTTCCAACAGTGGTTAGTTGCCAAACAGTGGTCAACTACTGGGGGGCCAGTGCCCAACAGTGGGGAGTTTTCCAACAATGGCTCTAGCTCCTCCACATACAGTTTTATTAGTGCAGATATGACCAACGTTTTTCTCCAGTCCACTGTAAGCATTGTGTTACCCTCTGCCAAGCCTGATGAAAATGGCTTTAGATAAGAAGAAGAGCCTTCATGTTTGATATGCACGTCAACGAAGATTTCCATTATGGGCAATTAGTGTCAGTATTGCAGAAGAGGCATCTCATGAACCAAGGTAAACACAGCTGTTGTATTTAATTGTTTATTCAATTCAGAAACATATTTGTATTAAGCTTTAATGGGAAAGACCTTATTCTCATTGTTTCCTAATAAAAGACACTGTGCAGTTCATGCTTATATAGGTTTATTTCATCTTCTCTAATAATAATAACAGTGATGTCTTCTTCTCTTATGTTACTATGATGTATCTCTCCCTACTGGGAATTTTTAACTGCTAGGACAAAATAGAAATGGACACCCATATACAAATTAATTAACTTGCTGTATTAATAATTAACTATTGATAAATCACGTCCAAAAGTATCATGAACCTTCGGGCAACATATGAACCAAGACATATTGTGCAAAACCGTTGTAGCTCATTCAATAGTATTAATCATTTTTCAATCACCTTAACCGTACAGATTTCATCAGGGCTCATGCATTAAAAAATGTTGTCTCCATTTACAAAAAGTAGACTTATTACTGTGGGGCAATAAACATATTTCTAACTCATTTCTACTCATACAGCAGATGATGGAAGGTTATTTAGGATCAACGCAGGCTGAAAACTATAGAAAGCCCCTGTTGAATATTTCGCTTATGCTGGGTAATGGGTTGACTGTATAGTGCATGGGCGTGGACTGGTTACCAGATTTAGTCTGTGTAGGTATTATCCATATGCTATAGTAAGGGTGAGAAAGTAAAGGGAACAGTGCTGCCCTCTGGTGCCTTTATTTGCTATGCACAGACCTTGATTACAGAGGTGAGTGGTGACTTTGCCAAAGTAACCACTCACCTCTGTAATCAAGGTCTGTGCATAGCAAATAAAGGCACCAGAGGGCAGCACTGTTCCCTTTACTTTCTCACCCTTACTATAGCATATGGATAATACCTACACAGACTAAATCTGGTAACCAGTCCACGCCCGTGGTATAGTGGCTATGTATACAGGCTGCACCATGGTAGTAGCAGTCTGTCACAAATGTGCCGCTCTTATCTTGTTCTCCAGATGCCTCAAGGAAGTTGCCCAGAGAAAATAAGGCTGTTGGCAGATATCTATTGACTAACTCTCACAGATATACAGATCTATATTTTTATTTTTCTATTTTTCTTCTATAGAGATGTGTTCTATGCAAGAAGCAGATCCTTGATATTAAATCAATCATTTCTTTTCCTAATTCAAAAAGTGCTGAACTTATGATTTGGTCATCTGCCTGAAATATTGCTGAAACACCGAGGCCTTTTCTAATGTCAGCAATGTTAGAAGTGATACAAAGTAAGGAGGGATTGAAGCTTGCTTTGCCAACATGGAAGATACCATGTATGTAGGGCATTTCTTGATTATCCTATATAACGCCATTTAGTGACACCATACATTGTTAATTCCTCATGACTAGCTTGGCTGGCTATGAATGGCTATGTTGGTTCCAAAGGTCAGGAGGGTCTTGCCAAAAGAAAAAGAGGATGAACCTCTGAAAATCTTTTCAGAGAGTGCTGAGACAAACGTGTATGGCCTAAATCGTTTTCATTGTATTGACAAAGAAGATGCAGCAGAATGTATGGAAAACTCATTTTGAGATATGAAAAAATATGCACGTTTTCTCTAAACAATTATCCGAACAATTATTTAGCAAGACAAAAGCGTGCACGTTTTCTTTCGAGGTTCATGTTTCCTTTTTGACAAGACCCTCCAGAAGCCTGATATGCATAAAATAATAATTAAAGGTATTTGACCTTACTGGTATTGGACTCACTGAAAATATGGAAGATCCAAAACTAGTCAGCGGTGACCACTTTAGGTCCTCAAGTTGACGATACCTAAAACTAAAACTTTAGGTAGTCAAAATGATGACTTTATGTTGTCATCCTGAGGACCCGAGTCATCATGATGACAATACTGACAGTACAGAGTCATCATGTTGATGACTCAGGCCATCACGATGATGACCTTAAATTGTCATTTTGACTACCTAAAGCTTTAGTTTTAGGTATCGTCAACTTGAGGACCTAAAGTGGTCACCGCTGACTAGTTTCAGATCTTCCATGTTTTCAGTGCTGTATTACTCTTCCTTGACTGGTTTTGTGAGCTTTTCAAGCACATAAATTGTTTTGTATACTCTATTATGTATTTTAACACATTCACAAATATTTCGAAAGCTAGGAAAATAGTTTTGAGCATAAGGCATTCATCTCATAAAGCATGGAAATTGATATCAGGAAGTGGCCCTGGGCATTGTACTACAATTTCCTCTCCAAACTACTTTCCTCAGGACAGCACCATTTTATTTGCCAATTTGGTTAGAGGGAAAAGATATTGATAAGTATTGTGAGGTGTTCTTTTGTAAACTGAAAGGCTTGGATAGTGAGAGCTGCTGAGACATATTCAGCACTATTATTTCCTCAATCATTAGTACCTGGTAAATTGGGTAGGTATAGAGTCATCTTTGGGATGACGTGGACAGTTTTCTACGAATTATGGTTTTGTCTGAGTGTTCTACAGATTTGCATGACCTGGTGAAAAATTTTGCTAATGATTGCATCCGGTTTGATGGGCTAACAAAAGTAAAATGATTATGAATGTCAGTATATTTCCATTGCTTACCATGGTATCAGATATGTGTCCTGCATCTCACCTCTCTTAACCTACCTACAACCAACCATCATTATGATCAAACTGAACACTCCCTAACATACAGGTTCCAGTTCAGCTTATGCATACATCTACCTATCATTCATGCTGTATATCTTTCAGTCTGTCTATTCTTAATGGTGTATATATCCCCTGGTCTGTCTAATCAGTTCTCTATATACCTATCACCTTTTTTTAATATCCACTTGGCAAAAAAACATATTTTCAACTTTTGCAAATCTTTTCATTAAGTTTGGGTGAATCCAAAAAATATTTTTGTACATACAAAAAATATTTTCATTTAAGGGTTTTATTCTTAGATTAAGAAATTGTTGGGTTTCTTTTCAACATAGAAGAAATGTTACTTAGGACCAGAGAAGAGTAGGAAAAGTCAGTAGTAAACCTTTGTATTTAGGCCTTTGGAAGATAGCCGTGTTTAACTCATGATGCATTGGAGAGTATAAGTATGGGCAGTATAAGTGAAAGATAAACTAACGGATAGGCAGAATGTGGGGTAGGCAGAGTAATGCAGTTTGAATACTTGTTAGACTGGGAGACATTTGGATATGTGCATTGAGGTACTAACTCTGGTTTACATGTTGCATCTATAAAGACTTCTCATCATTTTGAATATTATTTTTGTACATCTTTGAAAGGTTTCTTCATCAAACCTTATTTGTTGGTACTTTTAGTCAATTTCTGATTCAGAAGGATTTTCTGGTCTGGATGGTTCCTTCTTCCCCTTTGGTATCACCCTGATAAAGGAATATCATAGCTCCATGAACCACCTAAATCAACAATGAAGACACAATGGCACCTAGTCTCATGGGGGGGTAGAAGGGGGTGGCCTGTCACACTCTACCCATAGGCTATTCACTCAGTGAGCCCTCCTATTGTATCTAAACTCCTTGATACAGTCCACTCGTTTCTACATCAGGTGTCTGCTAATTTCAAGACTCACTAATTTGGTAACCTGGGGCAGGACTAATGTGTGAGCCTACCTGTCCCAGGTAGGCACAGTACATCTTTTTGTTTGTTACTCAATAAATCTAAGGGGTTTAAGAGCGCCAATTTTGATAATCACATACATTGATAGTTTCTAACTAAAGGAGTTTAGTTTCCAGCTGCAAACCAGCACTTTTACAACTATCCCCCAGGTCAACAAAACATGGGACAATGACCACTTAATACACTGAGTACTATGTCTATTTTCCTTTGACATCAGAAGTATATAGAATACACCCCACTTGCAAACTCCTGCAAGATCAACAAAACCCGTTTGTGGTAGGGAACCTTGCCCCCTCCACAATCTCCCTTCATAGACCCATGCTAACATATCTTTAGGGTGGTTAAGGGTGCACTGATCACTCACACATCAAGCTTCACTCTTTCTATAATCATAAGTTCATCCCACCTATAAATATACATATATATATAAACAAGAAAAAGGTGAACGGGGATCCGCAAACCCGTACCATTTAGGTAGTGTCATACTAGTAATTGTGCATGATCAAGTTGTCATATGAGAAATATAATAAGACTAGTGGTATATAGTGTAAATACATTAAGCTCTCATAAAATAGTGTTATTTCCAGTTGTCACTGGTTTATTCAGCTTTAGGCAACATGTAAGAAATATCAATCATACAGTGGTTAGTATGTAGGTAATTTGTACATACAGTAAATATACAGTAAGTTATAAAGTATAATGTTCTGTTCCACTCCACCTGTGAGGTAATAATAATACACTGTCCAGCATAGTTCTAGGTGGGTTCCCACACCTAGCTCCTGACCTGCTGCTTAGAGGAACAGTGTAATAATGAATAACTTTACCCTCTGGTGGATGTCTTGAGGAAGATACCCTCTGGCCACTAATGATGGAAACCAATGCCTGTCTAGCATCTATATATAGTTTCACCATAGTGCAGTGGTATAGCAGGTAGCAGGAGATGACTGGAGATGTTACCTCTGGAGCGGTTCTTGGTGTTCTGATTTCTAGGAGGTGCAGCCAGGCTATTTGTAGCAAATCTTGGAAAAGCACCTCAGACTGACTGGGGCCAGTGGCATCTGCCTAACTCTGCAATTGTTTGAGGGGAGGCTTTCATGTGTCACTGGGTCCACAAAGGACCCCCATGGGCGACGCTGTGTCCCCCATTGTCTTGGTCGGTTGTGTAACTTCAAACCCCCATATCTCGGAAGTTTACGCTGTTACAACCGCCATTTTGCGCATGCGCGGAGTTGAATATGCCAAGTTTATAATGCCTGCTTAATAGGCGTGTAACTTGCGCCAGTTCGTCTGTAGTGCACTCGGAGGTCGATTCAGTCTCCATAGCGTAACTTCCTTAATAATGGAAGTTCTGCCTTGATCTTGGGCTCATTCTGACCGTCTAATTATGGGCTTTCCATAACTGCTTTGATATTTGACCTAGGTCGCTCAGGAGCGACGCTAGAGCGACCGGATGGTTATGGCGTCGTGCTTATGTAACCCATTGTTCAGTTATTAGAGTGCTCAGACACTCATGACGGTGTCAGCGGTGCTCAGGTACCCGTGACGGCCGGTTGCATTCACTTACAAGTTATTAATTTGTGCATTGAACCATGAGGTCGCACACTGAGACCCTCATTTTTATTATATTGTGCAGTGAACCATTAGGTCGGACCCTTTGATGTCATAAACTCTGTCTAACTGACTTGGTTTGGTGTGCAGTGGGGCATGAACGCTCTTATACAAAGTTTGAGCGCTCTTATAGCTCTTAGAACCAACCTATGTATTAATTTCTTAGATATTCTTTGATTAATACAATAATATGTTAGAATTTATGGAATAATAAAATGGTATATCATAGAATACTCCCTCTCCCCCGAGAGAATGCGAAACTCCGTCATTTCGCCGAGGGAATGTACAATATATATATATTTTCACCTTATTTGGAGTTATACTGTTTGTAAGAGGATTTGAAGTAATGGGGAGTGCTTCAAATGCAATTTTTGTGGTAGAGCTTTGTCAGTATAAACAATTTTCTCCTGGGTATTAGTACATTTCCGAGATCCTATATCTTACCATATCTGGGTGTATTTGCTTTATGTATCATCAATTTTGGGTACAATTTTCCATTTTTATGTACAACATACAATTTGGCAAATAGCGTGCAATTTTTGGCATTAATGTTCAATTTAGTGTGCAAATTGAACATAAATGACAATTTTAGTGTGCAAATTTACAATTTCGCGTGTAATTGCGTTCAATTGACAATTTTAGTATGCACATATATAATTTTGCGTACAGCTTGGTTACACATAAAAATGTTGATTTTTGTAAAAAAAAAAAAATCTGATTTTAGTGTATGAATTGGGTACAGACATACAGTATAATGTGCAACATACAATTTAAGTGTGCAAATTGGGTACAAACTTACAATCTAGTGTGCAAACATACAATTTTAGTGTGCAAATTGGGTACAAACGTACAATCTGGTGTGCAAACATACAATTTTAGTGTGCAAATTGGGTACAAGCGTACAATCTGGTGTGCAGCATACAATTTTAGTGTGCAAATTGGGTACAAACGTACAATCTAGTTTACACTATACAATTTTTTGGGATTTGAGACAAATTTTTCCGAGGACGGGAAAAACAAAGTACTTCATGTACAATAGGCTTGTTTGTCTCTGAGTTACTCTGTGATTTTGCTATATGGGTGTATTAATTGGCAATTTCGGCAGTGGGCCGCTGCTTTTAATTGACTTTTCCCTAGCCTTCTTGAGTAAGTGTCCCTGAAAGAGATTATTTGGTGAGTATCTTAAGTAAATATTTTTCATGCCAACAATTTTCTCAACAATTTTTTTTTTCTTTTTTTTTTTTCATTCATTTTTCCAACAATTTTCTTGGATACCTAAAGTGTGTTACCTTAAGTAAACCTTGGTGTAGTATACAAGTGCTAGTGGGTACAAGAACTGTCTTAGTTATCTACCTGCATTCATGTATATTAATGTTAGATTTGTACAATTTACAATTTGTAATTTGCAATTTCGCAATTTTGCGCGTATATGCGCGCATTAATCATCGATTTTGTGAGAATACCATAGATTTTCATATTATACATCAACAAGTGGCTGTGTATATTTTCTAAATTTTTTTTTCTAATACTTTGATAATTTCATTGACAGTGGAGGTGTGTCAGGAGTGAGATGTGAGTCTCCTCCCTGATGTGCTCATGCAGTGGTGGCACTTGAGGTGTTAGGTGCCAGATTCTGGCATGTGTCTGTGGCAGTGCCTAGCTTGGTGTCAGTGGACAGTTCAGGGTGGGGGGGGGGGTGTGTGTGTCCATTTAAGGAGTGGGTGGCTGGTATTGGAGTATCAGTTCCTCACTGGAAACCTCTGCTGCAACATCATGGCTCACCTTCAAGCTATCCTTGAATTGCCTGTCTCCCAGGTGATGGTGGTGGGGAGTCCGGCTAGGGCCCTGGTGGAGGCCAACCAGACCATGCACTATGGCTATATAGTGAAAAATTTTAGAGAGATCAGTGAGCATGGTGATGTGCTGGTTGACATGTATTCCTGCCACTGTTTTCTGGGTTCAGCCTTACGTCGGGGGGGCCACTGTGGCCCTTTTGGCCAGGGCCTTGAGTAATATAGGGTTCTGGCCCATGGACCCTAACTTCGGACCGCGGGAGCGAGTGTTGTGGGATTATTTGTTGGCAGTGTCCTTCATTGATCTTGCGGCATCCGGGGACCCATCTATGGCAGCCGAGTATGGACTGGGATCAATGGAGGCCCGACTCGTTGAGTGGGATCATGCCCACGGCCACATGTATGGATCGGACTCTCACTCTCCCATCGATGTTGAACCCGAGGCTCTGTGGTAGACTCCCGACTGACTGAAACCTAGGGTGTAAAAACCCGCCATCCCAAAGGCCCTTTTCAGGGCCGGCAAATTGTCCGAAAAGTTCTGAATACTGTCTCTGATATGTTGTCTCCTGGTGGTGGACTGGGGGCAGTCTAGGCTGTGGGCAGTCTAGGCTGTTTCCACAGTCACCGGGGAGGGCTGGTGGTTTAGAAAATTAGCAATAGTCTGCATGTTTGACCTTGCGGTCTCCTCCTGTTGTTCATCAATAATTATATCTGTTGTATTTTCCAGTGCTGTCATGGTCACCGGGCTGGTGCCACAATTATTCTGGAGAAGCATGGAGTAGTACAGTCCTTTGTTTTTAAGGGCTGGTATGGTACTGAACCTAGTGCGCCAAGGTAGGTGTATCACCTGAGGGAGGTGATAAGCAAATTCTCCTCTCTGTGTTGTTATAACTGCTGGTCCATTCCAGGTAAATATAGCCTTAGGTAGTGGGAAGGTTTTAACCACTATATCCTTATAGGTCGGGGCAGCTGCTGATTTAATCTCATCAAATTCATGTGGTATTGGCCTCAAGGGTAGGGCGAAGTTTGAGTCTCCACAATATATTTTAAAATATATTGTGGGATTTGTGCGCTTGGCCACATTTTTCTTGCCACAGTGTGTCTGTGCAAATTTCTTAAGGTACTTCATTATTCTGTAGGCTGAGTAGATGGTCAGGGTGAATAATATAGCAATTATCAGGGTGTGGGTTTCCTGAATTGTGAGGAACGGGGTGTGGGTTTCCTCTGTAGGGGTAGATTTGGTAGGATTCTTATCTGGGAGCAATTTGTGTAGGGGCAGCTCGGTGACTAGTCTAAATGCTTTGGCTGTAGGCAGGTAGGCTACAGTCCCTCCTAGTCTGTACAGTTTGAGTAGTATGTATACTATAAAAATGTGAGCTGATATCCCTAGGATGAGTCCTAAGCTTTGGAAGATTGGATGCTCTGTAACTCGATGTAGGTGTGATTCTACGTAGCGTGTTTCCATTGCCTTATCGAGGTTGGAGGCATCTTTCAATAATGTTTTGGCAAAGGGCTCCAAATTTAGTTGAGTAATATCATTCATGATTGGATTTTCCTGTAGTTTTTCTAAGGTTCTAGAAAGGTTTACTACTGGGAAATTTGGAAGATTCTCTGTTTCATCTGGTTTGGTTTCAGAAATTTGGTTAAGTGCTGCCATGAATGGTAAATTAATTGTCTTGAGAATGTAATGAAATGATAAGGTTGAGTTACAGGGCAACCTTGTGTTTGGAAGAGAAAATTCTCCTAGACTGATTGTGCACCCACAGGGTACACCTATGATTGAGTAGGACTGGGCTTTTCGAGTTTCAGACGTTTTACCATGGCAGTTGATAAAGTAATGGGGTTCATTAGTAGTGACCAGATACTCATCTTCAGAAATGGAAATAGCATGGGTGGCAGGTGCTTGCAGTGGTGAAACTGTAAACTTGCAATGTTCCTTAATCTGTTGAGCCTGGTTAGTAAAAAATGGCTACAGGGCATGTAGGCCTGTGTTTATAAATTCTACCATTTACATCTCTGCATACCTTTACTGTAGTGCCTTCACATGCCTGCATATCTGCTGAGTCCAATTCGATGAATAATGATTCGTTGTAAGATACTGCTAGAAACTCAGTTGTGGTTTGCAATTTGGTGACTCCTCTGGTGGGGGTCTCCTGTGTGTCTATAGGCATGGGTGATGTAATCATTTGGTACAGTTTGAAGGTAGAGGTGGTAGATTGAATTATAATGTCCAGATGAATATATATATGGTGAGCTGAGTAAGTGTATGAGGTCAGCTTCTGTGAATAATAGAAATCTAAGTCATTAATTGCCACTTGTGCTCCAGGGTGTGTAATCCTAAGTTTGTTATTAATGTCAATTAAGTATCTAGCAAGGTCTGAGGGTGGTACTATATCAGGGGTTAGGATTCCTGATGATAGCATCCTCAGGGCTGCATTTGTCCTTTGCAGTGATTGAACTGTATTCATTCTTGCTGCTATGATAATTAATGCATCATTTAATACTTGCATTTTTTCCCTTTGAGTTTTCTCGTGCCTTGAATATGAGTCAAGTGACCTGGACATGTTTGAGGCCCACAGGTTGACGGTGTCACCTATAGTGTTGATTGTGCTGTCCAGTACCTTCTTATCTTGGATGTATGCTTTAACAAACTAATCTTGTCTGTCCATGATCTTTTCAATGAGACTAGCTGCTTCCTGATCTTGTTTAGCAAATTTTCTTAGTATTTCATCTATGTTCTTGAGCTGTCCCATTACTTGGTTTACATCTTCTACTGTGGCTAGACCTAGCACACCGCGAAACAGGGGTGCTAGAAAACCCAGTATGGCCTCTCTTTTGGCCTTGTCCAATGTGTTAATGGGGTTGGATAGGAACAATTTGATGGAGGCTAATGTTTCATTTATCTCCTTGTCTGCAATTTCCAGCAAGGTGTCAAGCTCTTTGGCTTGTTGGATAATTTGACCAGAGGTATGATCTTGTAGAGTAGGAGTGGTCAACTGGAGTATTCTATCCCTTATGGATCCTTGGGTAACGGGTGCCCGAGGTATCTTGTAGGGGATAGCTAACAACAGTGTTGTGGTTGTATGTCCATTGACCAATGGTTGAGGGCTAGGTTTGAATACTACTCCTATGTTTTGTCTCACCACAGGTGTATAACCTGCAGTAAGTGGTTCTATAGTATATAATAACAGCATAGTTAGCAGTATGGGTGAAACTCTCAGTCTCCCCATGGTGCTTGTGTAAAGCAAGTTTGCTGTTTAAAGTCTTGTCAAATTTGTAGTGATTTGGTGCTGGTAAAGTCTAAGTGTATGGTGTAACACTTTAAATGAAGTGGTTCAAACTGTACCTTTGCAAGATTGAGCTGTCTTGGCAATATGTCCGGTGAGTCTATAGAGATTGACCAATAAATGGTAAGGTCAGGTTGAAGGTGAAGTAGGTGTGTTCTTTATCCTAGTGCAGTCTCTCCTAATGGAGAAGTGGGCTGGCTAATTCCCAAGTGAGGTCCTGTAGACTTCTGTTCCAGACTGCAGCTGGATGAAGACTGATGGTGGGCTATGGTCCACAGTGCTTCTTATGTAGCCTACCCTACCCACATCCATTGTGGGCCTGGTATTGTTTCTCTGGAGTCATGTACCTAATCTCCAGTGTCTGCAACTGTGGGGTTCTATTGTGTAATCTGTGTACTGGTAATTAGCTCCTCCTGTCATCCAGGACAGCCATTCATGATCGTCTAGACAGTTGTCTGAGTGTAGCTTATAAGGTCAATTGATCTCTATAGACTGCTGTGTTGGCATAGCGCGCTCTTTCATGTGGGGATTAGGCTTTAGACACTCCATTGTGTTACCCTTACTCTTCTTAGACTTCATGTCTGCTTTACTTGGAGGGTCCCAGTCTTTGACCATTCAGAGGCAATAACCTACTGATATATTTACAAATTTTATTGGCTTTATATACATATAAGTAATTCATTATCAGTCACACATGTCTTATGTGTGGATGAAGAGAATTTGTAATACATTTTGAAAATCTTATGTTCTTTTGGTATCTCAATCTGTTTCTAATTTCTTGAAACTGCACCACACCTAGATGTTTTTCTTAGTATGTGGTGTGCAGGCCTAGGCTTGATAGGGCCTATGCCTGTGGTTTCTCTTGTAAGGGTGATATCATTTTTGTTCCTTACAATTTTGTTGTAGTATTTGGCTTCATGTGGAATAAGCCTGTGTGCAAATTCATTGTTTCTGACAGCCACAACCTTTTTCAGTCTGTCTATGTGCACTGGTCTGGCCACCAATAGATTGGTGTCCAAGTTTTTGAGTTTGGCACTTGTCAAACTAGGTCTATCTACTACAACATATGGTCCCATAAAAAGGGGTTGAAGTTTCTTACACTCTGTGTTGGTCAGGATTCTTGGTATGTTTAGGTACACCATGTCGGTGACCTTGATTTCCTGTGGTGTAAGTTTCTTATCATATCTATCCTTCCTTTCCTTTTGTAGCTTGGCGACCCTTTCTATAGCTTTCCTCCTAGAGGTATCCTGATTTGTTATCATGTTAGCTACATGGTCTGCTACGGTGGATATGTCTTCCTGTATTCCCAGCCCTAAGTCCATTGGAGTGGCTGGGTTTCTTCCATGAAGTAGGAAGAAAGGGGTGAATCCTGTGGTTTGGGATTCAGTGTTGTTTAATGCAAAGGTTATGGGTTCAATAAATGAATCCCAATTGTTTTGGTGCTTTGAGCAGAATGCTCTGAGCGCTGTGCCAATGCTACCATTGAATCTCTCTACAAGCCCATTTGATTGTGGCCTGTATGGTGAGGAGAATTTATGTTTGATCTTGAGGTGTTTAGTTAACTTTGTGAACTTTGCACCTGTATAACATGTTCCATTGTCTGTTTGAAGAGTGGCTGGTGTTCCATGATGACAAATTATATTCTTGTAGAACTCTGCTGCTGTTGTTTCAGCTTTTAAGTCAGTAGTAGCCCAAGCTGTTGCATATCTGGTAGCATAATCTATGCATACTTGTATATGTTTGTTTCCCCTGGCAGTTGTGGGAAGTGGTCCCACCGCGTCGAGGTTTAGGAACTTCATTGGTGAAGCCATGTACTCTCTCACTGTCATTGGTGTTTTGTGTGAGTGTACTTGCCTTTTTGCTGTGAGGCATGTGTGGCAGGTGGAAACATATTTTGTTGTGTCTGCTAGCATAGACTTCCAATATACCCTAGGTCGGAGTGCTGACAGCATCCTACTTGAACCAAGATGGCCGCCAGTAGGTGAGTCATGGAAATACTGTAGTGTACTTGTTACCCATTGCTGTGGTATAACAATTTGAAGTGGTACAGTATTGGTTTTTCTCCAATTTATGGGGCATATATGGACTAATGTACCATTTACCAAGGTGTATGTCTGGCCTTGGTTGATGATTCTATTTCCTTGTGCTTTTGGTGCAGGCAAGGTCCCATCCTCAAGATATTGTATGAGGGGCAACAGGTCCTTGTCCTTCCTTTGTTCCAAGCCAAGGTTTGTACCTGAGATGGATGTGTCGGGAATCTGATCCAGTAATTGATTTATATCTAGCACATGTTGTTTTAGTCTGTCTCTTTCTTTTTCTTTTCATCGACTATTGGCCTATCTTGTGCCTTTTGTTGGGGTGTGTCACTCTTGTTTTGGTGTGTAGGCTCCTTTGGAGGGCCTATTCTCGCCTTGATGGGAGTGGCAACCTTTTTCTTTAAAGGCACAATTTGCTTTTTGTCATTCTTCTTTGTCTCAGCGTTCTTTGACTTAGTAGATGCAGTGTCTTTTGTGACATTTTTCCTGGCAGGTGGGGTTTAGGTAGGTTTGTTACCTGTGACCTTTTTCTCATTTAGAATAGTTTGTGATTGTGTGGGGGGTTTTGGTGTGCCCTCCTGAATCATTTCTCTAGTCTTTGAGCGTGTGGTCATAGGACACAAATGGTTTGATGTTTCCTCTCCCTGCATTGATTCAAAGAATCTGACTGATTTGGAAGTTGCTTGAGTAATAGCATATAGTGTGTCTTCTGAATCTTCATCATCTGAGTCAGGTGGGGTGAAGGGTGGCTCCTTAGGAGTTGCCTTCAACATCTGATTGAGTGATGAGAATTCAATAGGCTCGAAGTCATTCTCTGGAAAGAGTTGTGAGTATTCTCTCTCACAATGGCAAAACACATAGTGTGTAGATTGCTTCAAGATACCCCTAATGGGTGTCTCTGGCCTTTCAATGGTGTTGGGTGGATCCTCCCTTTTGAATGGTACTTTCTTTGTTACTTTTGCAAACTTGGTTCTACTGGCTGCTCTAACTCTCCTTGGTGGGGGTGGAGGGTTAGTCATGGGTCCCGAGTCTGGGTATTCTCTTCTAGACATAGCATCTGGTGGTGTGTTATCATCACCTTTCACATGTTGGATGGTGAATGAAAATTGTTGTATGTCTAGAGCCCATCTGGCCCATCTATGTGTGAGTCCTGTATTGGTTAATAGTGGGATAAGGGCTGCATGGTCTGTGTATAATTGGAAGTGTCTAGTCTCTAGATAGTGTCTGAAGTGTAATACTCCATACACTACTCCCAGTAGTTCTCTCTCTGTGGTATTGTAATTTTTTCTCATGTTTGGAGAGGGTTCTACCTGCAAAGGCTACTGGTCTGAGCACTCCTTCATTATCTCTCTGTGAGAGTACAGCTCCTAAACTCACATTGGAAGCATCAGTTGCCAAACTGAACTCTTTCTCATAGTTTGGATATCTGAGAAGAGCATTGGTACAGAGGGCATGCTTTAATGTTTTGAAAGCATTATCTGCATCCTCTGTCCAGACAAATGCTTTGAGATGTGTCTGTAGATCATACAATGGTCTAGCAATTTGGGCATAACCTTTGATAAACTTTTTGAAGTATTGGCATAGGCCTGTGAAGGATCTGACATTTTTGACTGATTTTGGTGTTGGGAAGGTTTTGATTGATTCCACCTTTGTGGGAGATGGTTGCAGTCCCATGGGTGTGACTCTCATCCCCAAGAAGTCTATTCTGTCTATGAAGTATTCACATTTTGATTTCTTCAGTTTGAGTTTACCAACTCTTAGGCTGTTGAACACATCTTCCAGGTCATGGAAGTGTTGTTCGATTGATGGTGATAATACCAATATGTCATCTAGGTATGGTAGGGCACATTTGTATTTGAGTTTGTTCAGAATTAATGTGACTAGATGGCAGAATCCTGCAGGTGCGGTCGCTAAACCCATTGGCATCCTTTCGTAGACATATTTTTTGTCATTTGCTATGAATGCGGTTTTATGCTGGTCTTCCTGTCTTATAGGAATTTGAAAAAATCCCTGTTGGGCATCTAGCTTACTGAATACTCTTGGTCTGAGTGACCCTATCATGTCTAGAGTGTCATCGGCTCGGGGTGTAGATAAGGCTTGATTTATCGTGTTCTGGTTCAGATAACGAAAATCTGTGACGAGCCTATAGCCTCCCGATGATTTTTGTACTAAAAAGGATCTGGAAGCCCAGGGGCCCTCAGCACATTCTCTTAGAATGCCCTGTTGTACTAGCCTTTCACATTCTTCCCCTATTGCGGCCTGTTTTTCTGGTGTTTGTCTATATGGTAGGAAATGACATGGCACTGCCTCAGGTTTTACATGTATTGAGTGGGTATACAGGTGTGTAGCACCAATGTCTCCATCTTTTCCTACAAATATATCATCATACTTGGTCAGCAGTGATTCTAATCTATCATGCTGATCTTTGGATGTGAGCACAGATTTTGGTGGAACATTCTCTTCCAATTCTGGCTCGAGGTCATGTGCCTCACTATGTATAGCAGCTATTTCAGAGAGTCTGATTGAGTTGGGTTCAGGGTCAGCATATGTGGACTCACAGTCTGAGTCTGTGTCACTGAATTGAGTTACATCCTCAGGCCGTATGGCTGAGATGGATTGATCAGTGTGTGGGGTAGTGTCTGACACCTGTTGAGGTTTTTCTAAATCAGATTCCTTGACTTCCTGAAATAGAGCTATGATGGCACCCTTTTTGATTTTATGTGGGCGCCTGCTGGTGTTGAGTAACACTAGGGGATGTTTGTTTTTTTCCCTGGGGGTTACTGCTGCCCTTTGAACTAGATATGGGGCATTGTTATTTCTTTGGAGGTTATCTACTACTCCAGTTTTGCCTTGCAGTGATTGAGTAGATGTGACCTTACCCAATACTGCAAGTTCAGAGAATGGAGGGATGGTAAAATCCCTCACTGCCCTAATGGGTTTGAGAATTTGTTCAGGATCAACATTAAATTCAATTTGAGATTTTGTAGTGCTTAAGAAATCTGTGCCGAGAACCACGGGCTGTGTGAGGTTGGGTATTACAGCAAATTGGTATTGGAATCTGACACCTTGGATTCTAAAGTTCAGCAGAGCTGAATGTCTAACATGACACACCGATCCATTTGCCAAATGGATGTTGATTTTAGATTTCCTCAGTTGGATATGGAATCTCTTTTGGAGATCCATGAGGAATGATTGTCTGACACAGGTGATAGTAGCACCTGTATCAACCAAACATTGTACATCTGAAACATCATATAGATTTGCATTGATACAGCCATTTTGAAGAAGTACAATAGAAAGCTTGGTACTCTCACCTGTATCCTTTGATGATGAATCTGGTGGGGTGATGTGTATCACTGATGGACGTCTCTGTCTGTTAGATGGTAGATTAGCACTAGCAATTGTCTCTGGTTGATCCTGATTGATTGTTTGTTTTTGGGGTGTCACAGTGCACTGGCCCATCGGCACTGTGACATCCTAGTTTTCCTGGTTCTGTGGGGCGGTTGAGATGCTTGCCACCAGGAGCTTGGAGATTTGATCCATTACATGAGGTGGTATTTGGGGGTTACTGTGTTGGTTCCCCTGGTAACCTCTTGTGTCAGGTTTGTAATCCTCCTGGCGTGAGTTGGAACCCTGGTTATATTGACCAGAGTTGCTGTATTGACCAGAGTTGTTGGATCTCTGGTTGTTGTAGGCACCATTGTTGTTGTAGGATCCACTGTTGTAGTTCCTATGTGGACTATGGCTTCTACTGTTGGATCCTTGATTATAGGATCCAGAGTTGTTTGAACCCTGGCTGTTGTTGTAGGATCCAGAGTTGTTGTAGGATCCAGAGTTGTAGTTCCTATGTGGACTATGGCTCCTACTGTTGGATCCTTGATTATTATAGGATCTGCCATTACTTGGGGTTCTGTCTCTCCTATCACTGTATGAAGAGTTACCATTGTTGGAGTTGGAAGAGCTGTTGTCCTTCCTACTGTTGTGACCCCCCAGTTGTTGTTGTTGCCCCCCCCTACCTCTACCTCTATTGGATTGGTAGTTGGGGTCATAGTTATTTCCTCTATATCTACCGGTAGGGTCTTTTGATGTAACCTTAGCCTCCTGTTGCCTTACATGGGCACTAGACATTAGGTTAACATCTTCATCTGCACTGGTGCTGATTTCCTGGACCTTTTTCTTAGTAGGCTGTGGGTTAGACTCTGCCTCCCTTATCTTCCTAGATCTTTCTTGGGTCTCAACCTCTAAGGCTAGGTCTAGGGCTTGGTCAAAAGAGTCTATTTTCTTGTTTTCAAGAGCTACAGAGATCCAGGGCCTCATGCCTTGGGTAAATGCCTTGCTTAGGATTTCATCGCTTTGGCGTTGGGCATTACACACTTTCCTGAGATGGCATGCATAGTCTAGGACAGGTTCATCTACCTTTTGTGCACGGAGTGCTGTCCTTGAGATGATATTGTCTCCCGTAGCAAAATACTCTTCTAATTTATTCACTACATTGGTCCATGTCAACATATCAGGTGTGGCACTTTCCCTGAAGGATTCAAACCAAGCTAGTGCTTGTCCTTCAAGGTACTTGGGTAAATATGTTACCATGGTGTCACTGTCTGTTACTTTGTACTTATCCTTCAGATATTCTGGGAATTTGTGATCAATAAATAATGCTGTTGACATGAGTGGTGATGGGTGTGAAAAGGTTTTGGGTTTTGTTACCTCATGTAGCCTGATCTTTCTGTCGTCCTGTTGTTTTCTGTCTATGAGTTTGGTCATGTTGGACACCATGGAGATTATGATGTCATCCTTGGATCCAGAGGCAGATGGTGTGACAACAGGTGTGATGGCTGGTGTGGGAGGTTGTGGGGTCTGGGATGATACCATCTTCATGAGATCTGCTATCTGTTGTTGTTGTCTCTCTAGGGACTTCCGCTGGTCTTCCATGGCCTTCTGTTGGGCGTCTATTGCCGCATTCCTCTCTGCCAATTGTTGGTTGAGGATCCTCTCCCTTTCCTCCTGCTGGGACTTGTTGGTCTCTAGGGCAGTAACTGCATCTTGGATGGCCTTCTCATAGGCCCTTATCTTCTCAGCTATCTGATTAGGTTGGGGGCCTTCATCGGTGTCCATGATGGAGGGTGTGGGAGAAGTGTCTCTGGAGGAGTGGCTGTCAAAGGCCGGAGCTGGGGTGGAGGATCTAGATGAGGGTGTGGATCCACCCCCTGAGGCAGATCCTTCTTCCCCTGAGGTAGATAGCGTGAGTTGAGCGTCCTGTAGAGATCCCTGGGAAATGTTGGATCCCAGAGAACTGGTTGTTCCCTGAGTAGACAGGGTGGGAGGTGTGGGGTCTACTGAGTGTGGGTCTGTTGTACTGGAGGCTGTGCCCTTTGTGGGTTTCCTAGATCTAGGTGGGAGGGAGACCTCTTCAACAGGCCCCTGACTACGTAAGGTCTTTGTGTGTTGTTCTGCCAGCTTGACTGATAAGACCTTGATGTGTGGGGTAGACCTCACTGACGTGCGGGAGACCTTATGACGTGTGGGAGACCTCACTGACGTGTGGGAGACCTCACTGACGTGTGGGAGACCTCACTGACGTGTGGGAGACCTCTCTGACGTGTGGGAGACCTCTCTGACGTGTGGGAGACCTCACTGACGTGTGGGAGACCTCACTGACGTGTGGGAGACCTCACTGACGTGTGGGAGACCTCACTGACGTGTGGGAGACCTCACTGACGTTTGGGAGACCTCACTGATGTTTGGGAGACCTCACTGACGTGTGGGAGACCTCTCTGACGTGTGGGAGACCTCTCTGACGTGTGGGAGACCTCATTGATGTGTGGGAGATCTCACTGATGTGTGGGAGATCTCACTGATGTGTGGGAGATCTCACTGATGTGTGGGAGATCTCACTGGTATGTGGGAGATCTCACTAGTATGTGGGAGATCTCACTGGTATGTGGGAGATCTCACTGGTATGTGGGAGATCTCACTGGTATGTGGGAGATCTCACTGGTGACCTTTGTGGGCATGGTGTCAAGGTCACTGGGTGGGTGGAGTGGGTTTTACTGTGTGTATGATTGTTTTTAGTAATGTTGCCAGCTTAATTTTCATGAGAGCATTGGGTAATTTGGGATCTTAGTAGGATGTTCTCCACCACTTTGTCATACTAGTAATTGTGCATGATCAAGTTGTCATATGAGAAATATCATAAGACTAGTGGTATATAGTGTAAATACATTAAGCTCTCATAGAATAGTGTTATTTCCAGTTGTCACTGGTTTATTCAGCTTTAGGCAACATGTAAGAAATATCAATCATACAGTGGTTAGTATGTAGGTAATTTGTACATACAGTAAATATACAGTAAGTTATAAAGTATAATGTTCTGTTCCACTCCACCTGTGAGGTAATAATAATACACTGTCCAGCATAGTTCTAGGTGGGTTCCCACACCTAGCTCCTGACCTGCTGCTTAGAGGAATAGTGTAATAATGAATAACTTTACCCTCTGGTGGATGTCTTGAGGAAGATACCCTCTGGCCACTAATGATGGAAACCAATGCCTGTCTAGCATAGTTTCACCATAGTGCAGTGGTATAGCAGGTAGCAGGAGATGACTGGAGATGTTACCTCTGGAGCGGTTCTTGGTGTTCTGATTTCTAGGAGGTGCAGCCAGGCTATTTGTAGCAAATCTTGGAAAAGCACCTCAGACTGACTGGGGCCAGTGGCATCTGCCTAACTCTGCAATTGTTTGAGGGGAGGCTTTCATGTGTCACTGGGTCCACAAAGGACCCCCATGGGCGCCGCTGTGTCCCCCATTGTCTTGGTCGGTTGTGTAACTTCAAACCCCCATATCTCGGAAGTTTACGCCGTTACAACCGCCATTTTGCGCATGCGCGGAGTTGAATATGCCAAGTTTATAATGCCTGCTTAATAGGCGCATAACTCGCGCCGGTTCGTCTGTAGTGCACTCAGAGGTTGATTCAGTCTCCATGGCGTAACTTCCTTAATAATGGGAGTTCCGCCTCGATCTTGTGCTCATTCTGACCGTCTAATTATGGGCTTTCCATAACTGCCTTGATATTTGACCTAGCTTGCTCAGGAGCGACGCTAGTGTGACCGGACGGTTATGGCGTTGTGCTTATGTAACCCATTGTTCAGTTATTAGAGTGCTCAGACACTCATGACGGCGTCAGCGGTGCTCAGGCACCCGTGACGGCCGGTTGCATTCACTTACAAGTTATTAATTTGTGCATTGAACCATGAGGTCGCACACTGAGACCCTCATTTTTATTATATTGTGCAGTGAACCATTAGGTCGGACCCTTTAATGTCATAAACTCTGTCTAACTGACTTGGTTTGGTGTGCAGTGGGGCATGAACGCTCTTATACAAAGTTTGAGCGCTCTTATAGCTCTTAGAACCAACCTATGTATTAATTTCTTAGATATTCTTTGATTAATACAATAATATGTTAGAATTTATGGAATAATAAAATGGTATATCATAGTAGAAAGAAATCTCAGTTCCTATCCCATGTTATTTAAAGATCTCGCCCATAATCTAATTGGTCCCCAGACCTTCTGTCCTCTGTTTCAGATGCTGGTTGACCCTGCTGTAGCCCTCAGGTACAGCCTACTTGTCCCCTGTTGTAGCCCCCAGGTACATCCTAGTTGTCCCTTTGCTGTAGCCCCCTGGTACAACTTACCTGTCCCCCTGCTGTGGCCCCCAGGTACAGCATAGTTGTCCCCTTGCTGTAGCCCCATGGTACAGCAGATCCTTCTGATTGAATTATGGATCCTGCCACCTCAGCGCCATATAGAGGGTGGTTAAGAGTTTTAAGAGATTTTATTGGGTCTAATAATACATATACATGTAATACAAGATTAAATGATATGTATTAAACCTAACATGGGCGCGTTGCCCTACTTACGCTAGTACCCCTATATTTCATGTGTATTGCCTTGGCTTTAAACTCAGTATTGCAAAAGAATCACTGATGCTTAATTATCAACTGCAGGTTACAGAGGTATTTATGGTGCCAATATGATGAGATGAGATGAAATGAGAAGAATGGGTACAACATGTCTATACAATGAAATACCAATAATTTTAGTAAGAGAGGGCAGGTCTCTTACATGAAACAAGTTGGATAGTCGGCTAAAATTTTCTTTTTGAAAGCTTTTAGACATTCAATGGTGGTGTATTCAGCCTTAAGATCATTCAACCTTCTTATAGCTCTATAGTATGAACTTCTTATGACAAGGGACTTGAGAGTGGGGTAGAATGAGCCTAATGCCCTGGATCGTGTTTCAATAGTTTCCACGACAGGTTCAGCCAGCTACGACTGGAGATGGGTCAAATCTTAGCAGGTGATCTTAGGATTTTGGCCTTGGTGACTAAATAGCTGGCTACATTACTGGGTGATCGTACTGCCTGCTGGCTAAATAGCCACCACAGCAGTGCTTCAATGAGGGACCCTGGAGGGCATTTCAAAACAATAGCTATAGATATCGTTTTGAAATGCCCTGCTGGTATGACAAACCTCTGTGTGAATAATTAGTGGGTAGCCTTAGCTGCTGCCCTCTGCACTCCTTTGCTCAAATGTATCCAATCTGGGTTCTTCACACTACTACCTATAACCCTGTGGCCAGCGCCTTTGACTCTGGGATGGCAGGGTTTTTTTTCTAAAGAATAAATATCATTTGGAAAAGTGTGGTGTTTCACCTAAGAATTGAGCATTACTTCCACACATGGGCCAACTATGTAGTTACTAGTATGCAGTGGTGTAGATAGAGCACTATGCCTTACAAAGTTGTCATGCCTGTCATACCTAACCCTCACCCACCATGGCTTTCTAATAAAATTACAAAGGATTTCACACCTAGCTGACACCTCAGCCCTACTATTAAGAAAGAATAACAGCATACATTGTTTTAGATACAATTAGGTCATTAGATATAGATCTATCAGATGTAATTTGAAAGGGAATTACTTAGAACAATTATACATCATCATATCTTCCTTAAACCACCTAAAACTGGCCCAACCAGGCCCCTATTCAAGGCCCGGCCCCTATTTGACACCGATTTGACAGCCCTCCTACCCCGGCCCCTATTCAAGGGAGGCTGCTATTCAAGGCCCGGCTCCTATATGAGACATTATGGTAGTTACTGCAGCCCTATGCTATTTTGAACACAGGAGTGCATACTAGACCATGAAGGAGGTATGACTGGTCACTATGTGGCCAATAGTGGCCCCTACGACTGGGTGCTATGACTTCATAGTGGTGTGTATTGTGCCAGTAGTTGAATAAATAGCAGCTGCTATTTTGAGGCCTCTACTGGAGCTCACTATGTAGTCAATGGTATGGAGTCATTTCTTACACCTCCCACTACGATTTGATGGTGTCCAGTCGTGGAAACTATTGAAACACGATCCTGATTTCTCCTCGTTGGGAGGTCCCTATTGTAGGGGCTCAGGGAGCGATTTATATGGTTTTAGCTCCCTATTCGAGAGCGCAGGTCAGTCGGTGCGGTTACCACTGGTAGGACCAGGATCGTGTTTCAATAGTGTCCACGACTGGACACCCTCAAATCGTAGTTGGAGGTGTAAGAAATGACTCCATACCAGTGACTACAGAGTGAGCTCCAGAAGAGGCCTCAAAATAGCAGCTGCTATTTATTCAACTACTGGCTCAACACACACCACTATGAAGTCATAGCACCCAGTCATAGGGACCACGATTGGCTACATAGTGACCAGTCATACCTCCTTCATGGTCTAGTATGCACTCCTGTGTTCAAATAAGCATAGGGCTGCAGTAACTACCGTAATGTCTCATATAGGAGCCGGGCCTTGAATAGCAGCCTCCCTTGAATAGGGACGGGGCTAGGAGGGCTGTCAAATCAATAGGGGTCAGGCCTTGAATAGGCGCCTGGTGGGGCCAGTTTTAGGTGGTTTTAGGAAGACAATCAAGACCCCCAGCCCAAATGATTTAAATTGTTCTAGATAGTTCCCTTTCAAATCACATATGATAGATCTATATCTAATGACCTAATTGTATCTAAAACAATGTATGCTCTGTTATTCTTTCTTGATAGTCGGGTAGGTGTCAGCTAGGTGTAATATCCTTTGTAATATTATTAGAAAGCCATGGTGGGTGAGGGTTGGGTATGACAGGCATAATGTAATACTCAATCCTTAGGTGAAACACCACACTTTTCAAAATGATAATTTATTCTTTAGAAAAAAAAATGTCATCCCAGCACCAAAGGCGCTGGCCACAGGGTTATAGGTAGTAGTGTAAAGAGCCCAGATTGGGTAAATTTGAGCAAAGGAGTACAGAGGGCAGCAGCTAAGGCTACCCACTAATTATTCACACGAAGGGTTGTCATACAGGATAGTGCTCCAGGATCGTGTTTCAATAGTTTCCACGACAGGTTCAGCCAGCTACGACTGGAGATGGGTCAAATCTTAGCAGGTGATCTTAGGATTTTGGCCTTGGTGACTAAATAGCTGGTTACATTACTGGGTGATGGTACTGCCTGCTAGCTAAATAGCCACCAGAGCAGTGACTCAATGAGGGGTGCTTGTATGATAGCCCCTATGTGAATAATTAGTGGGTAGTCTTAGCTGCTGCCCTGCACACTCCTTTGCTCAAATGAAGCCAATCTGTGCTCTTTGCTTTGTAGTCATATAAGTATTCTCTATAAATAGACTAATGATCTAAAATGTTTTGACCCCAGGCCACTCACAGAGGTCGAGGAGCATTCCTATATATAGCATCCCTTTCTTCAATCATCCTCTGAGAGATTGTGGGATCATGACATCTATGCATTTTTGATCTACCCTATGCATTGATTTTTTAAGATTATTCTAATTAATTGTGTTGTGCATTATAATATGGGCTCCTAGAAAAAATAAGCAGTATGCAGAATCATGACCATTGACCCTTTTCAAAACTATGATCTATTTTCATGAGAATTGACCATGTGTGTGACCGTATAACCAGGTGGGATCACCTTTATATAGGTAAGGACGAGTCATTTATTGCCAGGGGGGTTGATGGATTTTGGCAGATGGGCAATTTTTTTCCGACAAAAATGATTGTGACCCCCCCCCCCCTAAAAACTGATTTTGCAAAATGATCCCCCTAAAAAATCAAATACACATGTGGAATGATGCGTTGCGATGGGTATTTGAATTGCCCAAGGGAGTCTTTTTCAAAATGACTCCCCTATATTTAACAACCTACCCACCACCTGGCAATATGTTACTCATCCCTTACTTCAGCCCTATGTTCATTTGAACACAGGAGTGCATACTAGACCATGAAGCAGGTATGACTGGTCATTATGTAGCCAATAGTGGCTCCTACGACTGGGTGCTATGACTTCATAGTGGTGGGTATTAAGTCAGTAGTTGAATAAATAGCAGCTGCTATTTTGAGGCCTGTACTGTAGCTCACTATGTAGTCACTGGTATGGAGTCATTTCTTATACCTCCCACTAAAATTTGAGGCCATCCTGTCGTGAAAACTATTGAAACACCATCCAGAGGTCGCTTCGATCTCTGGCCGCTATGGGGTGGTGGCAGTACTGGTTGTCGCTGCTTCAGTCCCTACCTGGGACAGCATAGGGAGTTCAGGCGGCTTCTGGCTCTGGCCAGAGCAAAACCTGCTGAGCATCGAGCTATCCTTATAGCACAACTTCGAAATCATGTGACTCATGAATAAACATGTGTCGGTTGCACTAACCTGAGCTAACTTGTCTGGCTTTGCTTGATATTAACATATCTCAAACTCAACCAAAGTTATATAAGAACTCGAACCATTACACTATCATCAACTAAATTTTGAGATTTTTTTAATCTAAAAGCATATGCTAACAGGTGTATGTCCCTTCTATTTATGAGCTTCTGACATCCACTTTTTTCATGCAAACGGTCTGTTGTAAATAGATGAAATTCCTCAAGTTTAACCTTATACACAGAACGTAAGCCTTTGTATTGAAACAGCTGTAAATCCTTTGTCTCGCCCCTATAGACCCTATCCCAAACATAATCAGCGTAATCCAATACAGACAACACAAGTGTTTTATATACTATAAATGCAGTATCTTCGTCAGTATATTTTCTAACCCTATATAAGTCATATAACCTTTGTCTAAATTTCGAGCAAGTATTTTCCCTGTGCTCGGTAAACGTTAGACCAGTGTCTATAGTCACACCAAGCTAGGTGAATTCATGTACTTGTTCCAGGATTGTATTAGCTAACATAAAAACTGGTAGAGGATCATGTCTTTTCCTCTGAAAAACCATCCATTTAGTTTTTGCACCATTGATAGTGAGACTATTATTAAAACACCATGCTGGAATAATTTTAAGTGCTTCAAGTATCTTGGCACTCGATGTGACAATGATTACAGCATTATCAGCATAGTGGGTTTATATAAATAGAAAAAAAAAACACAGGACACAACACAGACCGCTGAGAAGCACCATAGTTAATGGGTTTTAGTATTGAAAAAGTGTCGTTAGCTAATGCTCTTTGTGTTCTATTGATTAAATAATTTTGAAGAAAGGTACAAGTGTTTTTGCTGAGTCCAATATCCAAAAGTTTATAATTTAATGACTTAATTATGTGATCTAGTATTGAAAGCTGTTTTATAATCTAAATATACACAAAAACTATGTTTATCTTCAATCATATTATTTGCTATATCCATTAGGTGTTCATCTATTACTGTCTGTGTTGAGTGCACAGCCATGTATCCAT
The DNA here is from genome assembly GCA_949317995.1 of Acholoe squamosa. Taxonomy (NCBI): domain Eukaryota; kingdom Metazoa; phylum Annelida; class Polychaeta; order Phyllodocida; family Polynoidae; genus Acholoe; species Acholoe squamosa. Next base: position 12,167,236 of record OX439046.1, on the reverse strand, counting down.
GCTGATGCTCACTAAGCATACCATTATTTTCAAGGAAATTATTAAGTCTAGAACATACAATTCTTTAAACAAAAAATCCTCCCTAATAAGGCGGAGATCATTTACATCAGTGGAGTTTGGTTTCTTATACAATGGCTTAACAATTGCTGTTTTCCATGAATCAGGGAATTTTATATCATCCAGGTCTACATATATTATACAGGCATTGAAATACTCCTGGTATTGAAATGAGGCAGTCTTTAAAAACATTTGTTTTTATATGTGGGATAGAGGAAAGTTTTATACCTTTAAATATCTTGGTTAATTCGATGTACGAGACAGGAAATAATAGATTACTATCACCTCGAATGGGTCTATTGCCCTGATTAATATTGGTTTTTGGAAGTGCATCAGCTATTTTTGTTGAGAAGAAATCATTTATATAGTCTGCACATTCAGAGGGGGGTAAAATCATACCAGTGCTTGAATTTATGAGCTCAATCAAGGTGGCAATAGTTTTATTGGGCAAAAGTTTTCTTATAGCCTGCCAGAATGCATGGGGCTATCACCCTTAGTGGCAATCAACTCTTTGACTTAATTTTTTCTACTATAGAATAAAATAGATTCTACTCTGTTTCTATGAAACTTTGAGATTCTCCAGTTGGCAATGTCCACAGTTTGTCTGGCGTGCTTATACAAATCATCTCTAACGCTCATAGCTTCTATAACTTCATGTGTCATCCACTCAGGTGTGTACTCTGGCAACATCAGTTTTTTAATAGGGCACATTCTATTCAAAATCAATTGTACTACCTTTAAAATTTCACCCCACATATTATCAGGGTTACGTATATTCACAATTGTATCCCAGTTGTAGTTTGTGAGGGCATTCTTGAAAGCTGGAAAGTCATAATTCCTCGAACTACGGGCCCTTACTTTTTACTGGAATTTTTCTTTTTCACATTTTAAAACCAAAATTTGGTCCAAAATATGAAAATTAACCAAGCCAGAGGTATTTACATTATGTATATTAGTGTAAAAAATGGTCTAACAGTGTCCCAGATTGTGGTCTGGTGGGTTGCTGAATCGACTGAAATAATCCATTATTGGTACTGTGGAATCATCTATGTCCTTTTGATTCAAAAGATTCACATTGAAATCTCCCATATACATATTTTTTCTATTTTTTGTAACCTTGGACTTTAACATTGAAAGCTTATTATAAATGGCATTCTTACCTACATCATCGTCTGGTGGCCTATAACAGACAAATATTTTGTTCTTAATGACATTGATTTCAATATCGACACATAGTAATTTATAATCCTTTGATATGGTACAACCATCAGTATCCTGGGAAGTAATATAGTGGTCTCTCATATATAATATCAGACCTCTAGTCTTCTTACCCCTTTTTGGATATCTATCCAATCTGAAAAACTGATAGCCCGGTACTTCAAGGTCTTTACAACCTGGGTAGAGCCTAGGTAGAGCCAGGTTTCAACAATACCAGCTATGTCTACTGACCTGACAAGTGTAAAAGAATTTACTCGCTTATCAAAAGTTGATCTAGCATTGAAACACATTATTAATAGACCCTTTTGTTAGATAGATTATGTAGAGAAACCATTAGGGTATGAACTGATATAAATGTACATGATGTGATAAGGAACGGTAACTAGTATGAAGGTGACCGCTGTATGGCATTACTCTGTAGACGCTCTGAGGGAACCTCAGAGACCAAGTGTGTCTGTTGTAGTCTGTTTGGTCAGCCAGATTGGCTGAGTGCCCAGTTCTCACAGAAGTACTTACTGTCAGGTCCAATGCTTCCACCAACACTTCCCTCAATGTATATCCAAAGATTCACAATACACAAAGCACTTGAAATACTTGTAATAATTAATAATCCAGGTGATTTTCAAATCTCCCTCCCTAACTCCAAATCATTGTCGGCCATCTTGAAGCCAGGTGTAGCCACCTAGTGCCAAAAAGACTACACTATTCTTGGTTGGTTAGCCCTATGTTTCAAGAGCAGTCTAACACAAAGTAGCAGCACAAGATGTTGACAATGGAGGCCATTGAGGTAGTGATATCTAAGCTCAAGATAAACATGTCAGATTTATTGGATATATCTCATGTTTCAGTCAATATAAGCTGATGTACATGAAAATTACATGTTTGTGAATAGGAGGGACAATTTCCAGGAACTGAAAGTGAGTACTTAGTTCAGACTAGCCATGTGTTTGTGCCACTATAGACTTGTATACATCTTGGATCCTGCCTGTGAGCAGGCAGGTATTTCGGCCTATATGGCATATAAGGCACTCTGTGAGTATGGCTAGAAAAGTGTACAGCAATGCACCCTGATTTGGCAATATATATATATATATATATATATATATATATATATATATATATATATATATATATATAATGGAGTAGTATACATAGATAACTATGTCAGTATCTTAACATGATGGCTATAGCAGGATAAAAATACCACAAGTCCTGCTTTGTGTATATGGTACATTATACTAGCCACTAGTGTGGCACTGGGTCAATGCAATTATGCCACGACCGACGACCTGTTAGCTTCACTCGAGCGTAGGGCTTTAAATAGATTACATAACACCATGTTCATTTCAAAGTCAGCTGTGTGGAGACTGGTTGGCGCAGTTCTGAAATTAATACTGTTTTCAGTTGTGGCTCTAACCTATCGTTGCTGATTTAATTAATGCAGACCAAAAAAATGAATAGTTAAGTAAAAGTGGTAGGTTTTATTAGTGACATTAGAAAATAACTAATTTGGTTTGATTAAGAAGAGGAGATTGGAAAATCATGGTTATTAATTCACACTGCTCACTCTAGATGTTATAGTCACTGTTCTACTTCTTGTGGAAAAGGCCTTTGAGGTGGCCTAGGAACTTTGATTGGAAATGTTCAGTCTCTGGTTTTACTGCTGATTTCTGTTTGGCTTTGTCCTTATCTTTTACTTTTTTCTTCATCGCTGACTGCAGTGGAGAATTCGGTCTGGCCGTTCTGCCATCTGGGCCTCCTATGTTGACAATTGGTATGGTGGCGGGTAATAATGTTATCTTCAGTGGACCATAAAGCAGAGAAAATAGCTTCAGTTCTAACAATCGTGTTCAAACATGATAAATCAGAGAAGTTCAAGACTCCAGGCATTCGCATTATAGTATTGGTGAAACCACTTAGTGGCCTTGGGGAAGGGAAGGGGGGGGGGGTCAGGGATGAAGGGAGATTGAAATTGTGGAAGGGGTTTAGTATAATGTCATAGTGTGATATTTTACATCCTGAAGTATAATTCCTGCAGCTCATAGAGACTCCAGTACACTCAGGTTTGGCTCGATCAGTGCCATATATATATATATATATATATATATATATATATATATATATATATATATATATATATATATATATATATATATTGCTGTTAGCACAATGTCATCAACATAGGAACAGACAAAGAGGAAGGCAAAAGAAAAATAACCATGAGGAAGAGATCTACTACTGTGCCTCCCTCTCAGACTTTTGAAATTAGCCCTATCATGAGTTTGCCTTGTGGTCATGCTTGGGTTAGGTCCAAGCCTGACATTATATACTATTCTCAATGCCTTGTTTTGAAGGAGCTGCAATTCTTTGAGTTGGTCTTTACAGTTATCATCATAGATTACATCACAATAATCATAATGAAGAAGAATGGTGCTGGTATAGATATTCAGAGCAGTATTAACATCTGTATACTTTCTTATTCTAGCTAATTGTATAACCCTGTAGTTTCCCCCATCATTTTGAACAAGTAATCAATGGATAATTCATGACTTGTGTGTGTAATTAGCCTTTGCTAACACACACAAGTCATGAATTATCCATTGACTACTTATTTTATACCACAAAACCAATAAATAATTAATAGAATACCAATAAATTCAAGTTGAAAACAAAAATTATTCCCCCTCCCCGGGACTCGAAATCAGCCATTGTGTGTACACGATCGGTACATACACCTCGGCGCCCGGCAGCGGACAGCAATAGCCCCTGCTTGGCTTGCTTTGAAATTGAATGCATCTCACTGTTATGTTTGTGTATAATACACCTTGGCGCCCAGCAGCAGACAGCGACAGCCCCCGTCTCGGCTTGCTTTGAAATTGAATGCGTCTCGCTGTTATGTTTGTGTATAATACACCTCGTCACCCGGCAGTGGACAGCTAAAGCTTTGAATGCGTCTCACGGTTATGTTTGTGTATAATACAGCGCACACGGCAAAAAAAAGATGCGCCTGGACCGGGACTCGACCCGGGTACCTCTAACGGCTGAGCCCAATGCGCTAACTGCTAGGCCACGGCGTCTCACCCCTTAGCGCCCGTCTCGGCTTGGCTATGATTGAATGCATCCCGAGGTTATGGTAGCGGACCGCCCGCAGTCTTAGCCTTCCCGGGCTTTGTATCATAGCAAGACTTGGTTCTAACCAAGCTTCTCTCGTCAGTCCCTGTGGGGCACTACATAGGGAGTTGGACTAAGGACCTGAGAATGCAGGTTCGACCCCTACCATGGCAATGAAATATTCTATAGGTTTTAACATGTAACATATGACATGGAGGGACATGAGAGGCGAGCGGGTTATCCATGGATAACCGCACTGGGTGCGGGTTATCCATGGATAACCGCACGCCTTACAAAATTGATGTTACAGCCTACAGGGTGTGAAATATCGACAGGTATGTGCATATGAATATCCAGCAAAAAGCACTGTGCAACCCAGAAATCGTGGTATAAACAGTACTAATATGCTTAGTGAAGGATAGTTTATTACCCCCCTCATCTATGAAACCTCCCCCACTTCAGATTGATGTGGACTCGAGTCTGTCTGTTCGTCTGCTATTTTCACACACTGACGTGACTGCTTTTATCAAGACATCTCTATAATTATTCACTTTCAATCCACCCATTCTTCTTTTCTCTCAACCCTTCATGTATTTCTATCTGAATTTGTCATCTATTTAAGAGGAAAGAAATAATAACAGGTATTTGACAGCCTGATAGTTGGTTTAGGGCCGAAGTGTCAGTCTCACTTTATGCTCATTGAGGCAGTCCCAGCATACATCATTATCATGAGTCTGATGCAACTGAAAGTTCACCCGAAGTCACTAAGTTGGTCTCAGTTTCGTAAATTGTAATATTTCTAATCTTATGTGCTGCAAAGCTTATGATTAAATCTTATGTTTAAAGAAGATTTAATAATATGTATTCTCTGCAAGGGGGTTTCAAAAAATTTTTGTCCATTATCACAGCGCCGTAGGCGCTGGTTATCTAAGATTACACCAAAATATTTGAAGGCTTGTACTTCTTCCAATTGTTCTCCCCTAATATAGAAATTGGGATGTATGCCGGTGGTGAGCCAATGAACATCCATTTTCTGATTTATCGTAAGACTGTTAATTTTTCCTTAAACCATGTTGGGCACAAGTGATATAATTTTTGCCTTCCATATCATTTTTAAGCCTTGTAATAACTAATTTCTCAAGAATTTTGCGAGTTAGTGGGATTTGGCTTATGGGCCTTAGATCATTCACGGATTTGCTATTGGGTTTCTTTGGTATGGGGCTGACAATGGCATGTTTCCACACATCAGGAAAACTTGCATCTAATAGTGATTTATTGAAGATCATCCTAAGCTTGCTACAGTCACGAAGTAATAACTGCTTAATGACAGAGGATTTCACATTCAAGATAGCAGATGAGTTAGTGACATCAATTTCAACAATAGCTTTTTTATGTCATTTTCATTAAACAGAGTAAACAGAAGTCATGCTTTATACATATTTGTGGTATATTGTAGTTTTTTACCAATCTTAGTGAAAAATTCATTGTTTTAATCAGGGATTTGAGCAGGACCATATTTGTACCCAGTCTCATCATCAATGAGTTGATTTATACAGTCACCTTTATATTTGGGGAGCAATTTTCTAACACCTCTCCAGAATTCACAAGGATCAGTTTTATGCTTATCCAGCAGCTTGCTCAGGGTATTCTATTTATTAACAGCAATAGCAATGTCAACTCTGTTGGCAAATGTATCAGCGACAGCCCAGTCACCTGGGTTATTGTACAGCTTGGCTTCTTTATAAGCATTGTCACGGAGCCTCATTGCACCTATAATCTCATTTGTTAACCATTCTGGCTTATCTACTGACACATATGTCTTCCTCATTGTGAAGGATATTAATATCAAAATTTCTGTACACCCTAATGGTTTTTAATTCCTTAGGAATTTTGTTTCTTTCAGGTTTTAAGATTTGAAACACAGGCATTTAATCACTCAGGTGAATATTACCTGTACCATGGTGACTTACATAATCACAGTTTCTATACATATGGTCAATAGGGGTTTTGGATATACCTTTTACTCTTGCTGGGATTGTAATATACTGTTTTTAAGACCATTAACATTAGTTATTTTCTTAATACGTTTTTGATCTATGTCAGACAGTGTAAGTAAATCAATATTAAAATCTCCCATAATTACAATCTTTTGAGTGGGTACAGTTTTATCAAGCAGATTAATCAAGTAGTCAATAAAATGTTGATATCTACCTCAGGGGGCTTGTAGACTAGAATAACCTTTTATATAGCTTTATGGATCTCTAGTCAATAGTCAAAACTTCATAATTTGGAGTTATTGCTAACTAAGTACCAATTAGAGGACAAACTGTGCCTTCTGTCTCTTATATTTTGAGAAATTTAGGAAGCGTCAGACCTAGAGCTCGCTACTCAACTTTTCCCGCCATTACTCATATGGTATTTGAAACTACAACAACAACAACAGTATGTTATCCACCTTCTGTAAATTTTTCATCTGAATAACAACCTGGGCCTGGGTCTGAAATTAACAAACTCAGTATGTCTTAATCACATTATTTTTTAATGATAGCCCTATCTTGGCTTATTAAAAAGTTTCATTCAAGGATCAAAGTCCTAACATGTCAGTTTTTATCACAGATGCCGTAAAATCTTCTAAAAACATCAGGCATAAGTGAACGGAAACAGTTGCAGCATGATTATAACTACTAAATATAGGTCTAGCTGCACCAAGTTCTGTGTACAAAATGGTACAAAATATATCCTTATATATACCAAAAAGTTAGAGTAAGAGTTGGAACTCTTGAAATTACGCGTCGGCGAAAATTTTGGAAATGCTGAAAAATTATGAATTATTTCTCCAATTTCCTTATTTTAGCCTAGCTCAGTAATAAACACTTATACAATCATTATAATAGCTCTCCATTGTCTCCAATATGTGTACTTTATATAACAATGGCAGTTTACCTCCTATAATACCAGTGCTGTGTCTTCAGCGCCTGCATTGAGACTAATATATTCAACGAAATTCATGCACATCTCATCAATCTTTACGAGAATGTCCACAGCTCAGCAATACACCATCATATACCATTAAATACACTCAGAAAATAAGTTCGGAGGGTGTACTACCTATCCAGAGTCATTTAAACATATGTGACCCATCCTTACAAAATGGTACGGAAGTCGCACATACAAAATGTTTAGTTATTGGCATATTCATTTATTTGGTTTATAACACTTGCATATTTGAACCAGGTGGTCCTCTAAGGATTTTCCGTCAGTAAATTTAGTCGGATGAATTAAAAATCATTTAAACTGAGATAATTGACATTTTAAACATATCATAATTAATGAATCCTATATAATTCTTATGTGATTCTGTATAACCAAGAAAACTACACCCATAGGTTAGAAAAATGCTAAAATATCAATTTAAAAAATCTGATATTTTTGACACTATACCACTTGAGAAGCCTATATCTAGGCTTCTAAATGTGAGACTTCAGTACCACTTTGTTAGGATGGGTCACATATTATAAGGACCATCTTCAGTGTCCACCGTGACTTTGAAGATATAAATTTGCAAAATTTCTACACTTCTCGCAAATGTGCGCTTGACATGCAGTACAGAATAATATCTTAACATACACCAAATAATCATTTTTAATAACTCACATGCTCCTATATATACTTAAAAATGATGGTTAATAACCCCCCCCCAAAAAAAAAAAAAAAAAGAGAAAATCAGAACCAATTAAGATATTATGGAAATTTTTAGTGACCGCATATATGCGGTCTATCAGAAACATAGAATTTCAGCCATCACAAAAATTCTTTGAAAATAAATCATCCAGAATCTACCCATTGACAATTGTGTGAGTTAGGGGTACCATAGGGGCATATCATGGTGAAATATGATAGAGCTGTGTGCATTGGATGTGTCATTCCTGGCCAAAATACAGAAAATTAGGTGTGAGTCAATTCAAGAAATATAGTATTACAGTAGTGTCGGCTTTGTGCAAAGGTGAACTCACCTGGTTAATAAAATAGAGGTAGGACATATCTAACATACCAAACACAAAAAGTTTGCCTCAAACCTACATAACGACCAGTGGGTGGCCATCTTGTCTTGCATGAGGCGTGGGTGAACGTATGAGGCGTGAGTGAATGCTACCACTAAAAATGGTCAATATGGCTGTTTTTGATCCTAGAGGAGGGCTAACACACTAAAATGAAGAAATAATGGTAGAAAAAGGAATATAAGCTCAGAAAACCATCGAAAATGGCCAAATTTGGCCGTCAGAGGGCCTTAAAGTTCATGACGGGACCAAAATTTTGCCGTAGGGGACTCTATCCTAAGAAATTATCATCAATTTAGACCCAAGGATACATGAATTGGACCTTAAGAAGGCAAAATCTGGCCGGGGAAACAAGCATTCACTCACGCCTCACTTTTCTGCAAAAGGAAAATCTTGCCCCAATGCATCCAAAATAGCCCAAGTATCCCAAGTGTCTCCCGGTGGCACATTTTACCCCCTAGCACCTAAAATACATCGTTTCGGTACACAAAAAGCGATCTACGGACACCGACACACATCTTTAACAATATTTCGGGGCAATTTCATCGAATTTCCTTAACTTTTATGTGTAGTTGATGAACAATTTGCATTGAAATTCTGCGTGGACTTTTCTTCAAGCTCAGTGTAAGATCCTCTGAGTTGATTTTCCTGAGACCCGCATGTGGGCCTCCAGAGAACAAGAAGTCGTCTTCCTGTTCCCGCGCTGTTTTTCCTGCCGCGGTTCACATACGCCTCACTTTGCGATGAGACACCTAATACAGCCCAACCAGCTGGTATATGATTGTTATTCTTTTTCAGACATGATACATACAGCCTAAAAGTGTGTATAGAGTACAGAAATTATATGTAGTAATGAAATTTACTTCTGTTTAGAGGGAAAAGACTGTGAGGCGTGAGTGAATTTAGTGTGCATTGAAAATCACTACCTGGCTTGGGTAATTCTCAAAGTACATCAAAAAGATTTCTATGGAGGTTACTAATGCTCCAGGACCCACCCAAACCTAAAGTGAGGTAGGATTGAATGATAGCTACATGTTGTATGGGTTAGTGATAGAGATTTGTCAATTTGATTCTTAATAGAATGACAGTCAAAGACATGAGGAATGTACAAATGCATCTACCGTAAATCCTCGCGTATAGGACGCCCCTCGTGTATAGGACGCACCCTGACATAGGCAAAATCATATAGGATGCATGTGGCATCAAATTTTAATACTGATCTAAAGTAGAAAATCCTCACATATAGGACGCACCCCCAACTTCTGACAATCCTATAGGATGCACCTGGGGTCATTTTAGTGTATAAGATGCATCCTATACGCGAGGATTTATGGTACCTTGAGTAGTATCCAAATTATCACAGGATTAAGAGTCAGAAATGAATTGAAAGAAGAAATAATGTCAAAATCATATTTTTTTTTTTACATATCTAGAATAGGGCAATAAAATCTTTGCATTGTAATTAATTCTACCTTTCTATGTAGTAAAGGCTCTGGTATGTTCTTATTGAATTCAGTCATCTACAGATCTACTTATTTCTGTTTATTCTGGTTCCTATTAATTTTCCAGTTCCTAGATATGCCATAAACTGTAATCACAACACTTTTGGAGCCAGGGACACCACCAATGATTGTTTCTCTTCATCAATATCATTCAAGGAAATAAACCATTGACACTGCAAAGATCTTTACAAGTGTTATTACCCTCAGATTATATATAAATGCCCCATATGGAATATGGAATGTCCTCATTTAATGGTTAGCAACAGATGGTGCCAGCATTATGCAAGGACAGTAGCAGTAATTAGCACATTTTTATCCACTCATTAATCTGTATGCTTTATGGGTAGGCCAAATAAGGGCCGCTAAACAACTGATTGATATATGAGCATGTGATCTGCAGCAGTTGTGTTTTTTTAACACAGGCACTCTTTAATAATATCAGGCATGATCATGGAAGAACACAGGTCAATATAAGATATTTTGAATTGATCAAAGCATGGTGAAATTTTTCTGATGATGGCTGTGCTTGATGTAAGGCACTTGCCCAAGGTTGATTTCTTTCCCCTACAAAGAATAGGTATCAATTGCAATGTGTTGAAAGACAATGAGAAACAATGAAAAAATATCAGTTTGTGTTTAATACTTGGCATATCATGGTACTTACCTAAACCTTTAAGGGCCATGAGCACTTTTATCCATCAGACCCAAACGTTTCTATAATGTTCTGTATTAATGAGGCTTTGGACAATCAAAGAAACAAGCTTATATTCATGCAGTGTATCAACCATTTTATATTGGAATCAAAACTAATGGATCGGCATGATGCAAAAATATTACTGATAAGAGCTACATTCAGGTATTGGCAAGATGTAATGAGTCTCACACTGCAACTCTTCTTTGGAGAAATTTTTGAGAGATTCTTGGAATTATCATTTCTTATTGAATGTGTTATTTCTAGTCAGACTTGAATGATATCAGGCATGATCATGGAAGAACACAGGTCAATATAAGATATTTTGAATTGATCAAAGCATGGTGAAATTTTTCTGATGATGGCTGTGCTTGATGTAAGGCACTTGTCCAAGGTTGATTTCTTTCCCCTACAAAGAATAGGTATCAATTGCAATGTGTTGAAAGACAATGAGAAACAATGAAAAAATATCAGTTTGTGTTTAATACTTGGCATATCATGGTACTTACCTAAACCTTTAAGGGCCATGAGCACTTTTATCCATTGGACCCAAACGTTTCTATAATGTTCTGTATTAATGAGGCTTTGGACCATCAAAGAAACAAGGTTATATTCATGCAGTGTATCAACCATTTTATATTGCAATCAAAACTAATGGATCGACATGATGCAAAAATATTACTGATAAGAGCTACATTCAGGTATTGGCAAGATGTAATGAGTCTCACACTGCAACTCTTCTTTGGAGAAATTTTTGAGAGATTCTTGGAATTATCATTTCTTATTGAATGTGTTATTTCTAGTCAGACTTGAATGATATAAGGTCACATTTGTCATGCAAGTTATTTCCAAAGGCAATAAATATTTATAAGAAACAATGTTGGTATGATTAAGCAGTACTTTGCATGTTTCTATGATTCATTCATTCAGCAGCATGGCATATCAAAGAGTGGTGTCTATAAATAGTGAACAACAGTAAAGCATATCAAAGACAGCTGTTACTAAAACAATAATATGCTTGCATGTTTGGAGCCCTCTCATCATGTATACAAAGAGACAAGATGAGTCTCTAACTCCTAGAGTACAGAAGGTTCTTAGCTTTTAAAGTATTTGTAGATGTGCCCACTATGTACACTGACTATACTAGTGGATTTGGGGAGAGGCACATCTTCCTCTTTAAGGCAGAGACAACAGGTTGTTCAAACAATAATAAAACACAATTTTATTCTACCTTAACTCAGGCCAAGAGGGAGCATACTATGACAAGGCAAACACAAAGTAACTATTATTATTGTTAGCCCCTCAATGATTATTAACAGCATTTTCTAGGCACAATCCTTGATCATATCAATAAAACCTCTTTCCCAATCTCATCTTTTACAATTTTTTAAAGTAATTAAAAGCATGATGCCTCTACAGGAGGTTCTCGCTGTCATTCTTTTGTAACACACACTTTTTTTTGGGGAAAGAGGTGTTTTTTTTTATCTGATCCACCAACCTCCCCTCCACAGTGAATATTTTGGTCCCCTTTGGTAAAGAAATAAACATTTTAATAACATTGTGGCTTAGACCCCTGAAATCAACAGAGCAACATCTGCCCTTTTGGGCATTCATGACATGGGGCATTAGAGCTTTTATTAATTGATCTGAGGGAGAAGGATGTTTCTTAACATTGACATGGTCCAACAAATCCTCTTTTGGCAAATGAGAAGAAAAATCATTGGATTGACAAAGATTCACCCGACTGAAGGCAATGGAACCAGCCTTTCAGGGGGTGATCCTGCTATATGGTATTAACCACCCTGGTCATTAGTAGTACATACAGTGGACCCACTCCCTACTTTATTATACCAAACTAGTGCCTTCGGCACTAGGGGAGGGGGGTAGCCAAACTAATTTTTTTTCCACTAGAAAATGGGGTCTATCCTCACGGCAAACTGGGGTCTATCCTCATGGCAATCTGAGGCATATATCTTCACGGCAAACTGGAGCCTACTCTGAGGAGAAACTGTGGCTTGTTTCACGACGCTACTGACGATGCCTAGAGACGTGCCGTTGCTAAGTGACATGACATTGCTAAGCGATGTGATGTTGCACCAAAAACGTCTGCACTCTCCCAGCAGATACTCTCCAAGGTTTGAGTTTAAATATTTCTGGAACTATACATCAGAGTTTTGGGTAGACCCATCTAATTGAAGCTACTGATATATAGAATGCAAATGGACTGGGATTGAAAATGACTTTATGGGGAAAAGTGCCGAACTTTTTTAATCGAGATCCAAGATGGCAGAAATTACAGCTTGAATGACAATTTTTTTGAGGCTATAACTGTAATAATATTACTGTTAGTAAATTCTGGAAGAAAAATCGAGTACACTTTGAAAAAAGAAAAACACTTTCATCTAGCCTATTTTGGTTCCTAGCAAGCAGTCAAGCTTATTTTAATGGGGTGGGGACCAGTGACGAACCAATGCCTTTTTATATATAGGGTAAATACCTAGGATCAGTGTTGGTTGAAAACCATGCCAGTGGATTACCCTCTTTATTCTCTACTCTCCAAATTGACAGTGTGCTGTCTGGAAGTCTCTTATGCTTGGCTCTTTAGTCTCTGTGCCAGACCCCAGCAATATATCACTTGAAGTTGATATTGCCCTCCAGAATGGCTTATGAAAAAGTGATGAGATGAGAGTGTGCTGTCAAGGTCCTTAAAGAACATAAGGATTTCAAATTTTAGTAGGGTAGTGTTGGAGGGAATGAGCCAAAGCTAGAGTGGTGAGATGTGACATCACAAACATTGATATTGACAGGAGACCCAGCACAGATGTCTAAGAAAATAGTCTGTCTGCAGTCTCTTTCGGGTTGTGTGAGTAAATTCATCAATGTAGGCAGACACATTTGATAATTATTTTCTATTGACTTAGGTAAACAATTACAATTCAAAAAGTTTCTGTGTGCAAGCATGTACAATATTTAATGTAAATAATGTTTCAAATCCCTTTTTCTCAATTCCCCTCTACACCATCATTCAATTATGTAATTCTCCTTACAAAATAGAATCTTTGATAATGCCGTCTTCATTAAAGAGAGTGGAACTAAGCTCTATTTCTCCTGGCTCCATCTAGTATTAGCCCTGAGAACACTGCCAACATTGATCAATACTGATGGCAACAAAACTTTTAGTAGAATTCCTCATGAATTATTTCAGCTGCCATCTGCTGTAGTTCCCCTTGTGACAAAAGCCCTTTCTCTACTACTGTCGTTAAGGCTAAGTAACAGAGGGAGCTCGCCTCTGTATCCAGCATCTGTCGATAAAACTAGGTGGCCTGGAAGGCAAAAGGGTGATGTTTAGTAGCGGAGCCAGGATAGGTGAAAGTGTATCTCTTTTGTAACAACCGATGAGCTCAGTGGGAGTTGCCCATAGCATTCCAGATAGCTTAAGAGTGGGAAAAGTTAACGTCATTATGACAAGTACATTATGAAGTCTAGAACAGGTATATGAGAATAATTATATTTACTTTGCTAAGGAACTAAAGGTACTCAATTATTAATGGTAAAATCAGTATATCAGTGGTAAAGAAACTGTGAGAAAACAAAAGAAAAAAAATTATACGGAAGGCCTGTGTAACATCAGTCTTGGTTCACAAAAACAACATTCTAAGACACTAAATAGGACACTAACAACTATGGGTACAGGTATGGGTAGCTTTACCACAGAAAGAATGACTTTCCTTAAATACATTTCCTGTCTTGTCTTCTCACAGTTGATATCTTCAGGGACCCTTATTGTTTTCCCAACATGAATATGTTCTACAACCTTACATACAAGATACACTACAGAAGCCCCTCACATCACCATCCAGACAGCAACTAGAAACAATGCAGTGTCTTAGCACTGATAAAGCTATTTTAGAGCTGGTGAAAAACTGGAAAATATAGTTGTTTACTTAGTCCTTGGTATCTAGTAGATGACAGGCTCTCTAGGCATTATTCACCTGTTGGTTTGGCATGATCTTGGGTACCACAGTGAACAAAAAAAGGGAGAAACCAGCTGATCGAGAAAAATGGTTCTACCTCAGTCATTTAGTGTTTAAAGTAAAGCATGTTTGGTGTAGACCCATCAGCTCTACAAACTGTCAGTGTCGGTTGTATTCTGCCACTTGTAACTTGTGCTCACTATGGCAGTCTATAACTGCAAGTTTTATGAAGTATGCCAATGAATCACCTTTCATCAGGGGTGCTGATTGATGTAGGAGTAGGTGGCCTCAAGATAATCTGCTGCTCAAGATGTATCATGTTCTTAAGTGCATAAGTCATTATTGATAGACTTAGTTAAGTGACTTAATCATATGAGTTACCTATTTTCCATGTGAACTGGGCCCATGCAGTTTAGTACTTTTAGCTCACATTGACCTGTAACAATACAAATTTCAAAGTTAGAAATAAAATTGATCTAGTTTCTTGGCACTTTTTGACAAAGCAAGCATTACAAAATTTTAGGTAATTTCTCGTTGACCTTTCTTTTTTGAACACATATATGTGTGAGAGTGAGTAAAATATACTTACAGTTCACTTATATCATTAGTAAATACTTGATATGGAGTAGCAATCAGGATAGTTCAGTTAGTTATTGTATTCTCCCTAAACAATACAGACAGTATAAAAAATGTTGAACAATAAAGGGAGGATTTTCCACCAAGTGCTTGAGCCGCAATCGATTAATCATATCTAGTCCAGACACAAAGATTCTCCTTGGCATAAACCGATTGCAACTGTCAGAACACACCTTTACCATTTTTACTTTCAGACCTGACAAAGAAGCAGGGAAACAGATTGTGTATTCTTCCTTGGGAAGGGTGCCGCTGGAAACACACATTCCCAAGAAAGTCAGCGCCAATCACATTGCATTTTACGATTCTACCCAATCCTACTGTAAGCTATACCTATAATGTCTATACTTTTAAGGGGTACTGTACTCCCCACTGCCTTGTTGCTACAGGCCCTCCCCCTTTAGGCAGATGATGGCAGGGAGCTTGGGGAGGGGGTGGTGGCGTCTTTGTGAACAGTGAAAATTATACCACAATTGAGGCTCCACCTGAAACCCTCCTCTCTTTCCACTGAGCAGCTAATAAGAATTGCCTGTTAGCATTTAAAGGTGTTGATCCACCCAGACCCCATGTATACACTGAAGGAGGGCTGACTATCTATAATTTGACTACATACACTGTAAAAGAAATGTCATTACAATAACGGTGCATTCCTCATCCATAAGTTAAAGTTGGGCGCTAATTTGGGATAATGTCTACAGGAAATCTTTGTTTTTGGTATATAGATACCATATAGAATTGAAAAATGAAAAGAAAAATGGTTAGTCCCGAGCTACTTTTTAAAATACAGAATTTTGAAAAATAAGTGTATTTTATTTATTTTCTCTTAAATGAGAAAAAAGGTGGAAGATTTTTTAATTTTACTTAGCATCAACCATTTTATGGGATAAAATGACAAAAATATTTTTTTCAATCATATGGCAAGGAATTCTGGGTAAAAACGTGTTGCTTTAGGGAAAAGTGAGGTCAATTTGGCATAATCGTATAATATTTTTGCCTGAAAGGGTTTTTATACACTCTCAAAAGATGTGTCACTTAATTTATTCTCCTTATGAACATATTTTTGACATATGGACCCGCATATAATTTCAGGGTTTTGGACCCTTGAAATAAAA
Source organism: Acholoe squamosa (assembly GCA_949317995.1). NCBI lineage: Eukaryota > Metazoa > Annelida > Polychaeta > Phyllodocida > Polynoidae > Acholoe > Acholoe squamosa. The sequence continues at coordinate 12,150,880 of OX439046.1, read as the reverse complement.
AAAGTACCCAACAAATGAATGAAATTTCATAATTGGAGTATTTTGAACAGATAAAATCTACATGCACTGAGACCTGTGCATAGGGTTCGTTTTCAACAAGTAGGTCACAAATCATAGAAAGTGTGCATATGGGGCCTCACATGTCATTCGCCCAGACATGTGCCCAGAATCATGAAAAATAATTCTTATAAGTATGCTTCTTTTATGATAGTAAGGACACATCTGACATAAATGATAATGTGATTTTCTTAATCTACAGGTTAAAATAGTCTGGACCTGAGATTTTCATGGAGGTATGATGATTGTCTCTGTAGGAAATGAAGCCCCCAACATGGCTTGTAACTTAGGCCCCTAAATGTCATTCGCCCAGACACAATTTCGCCCAGACAATTTTGGGCCCATTTTACCCCCTGGAGCCCAAAATATTCATATGGGACCATCAAAACCCATATGTAACACAAGGATCTCATCCAGCCTGACACTTTGAGCCAAAAAAATAGAGGGGGAAACTAAAATTCGAAGAGTAGGGGCTGGAATACCTCCAAATTCGTCATATGCAAACCTTCTATGATTTTCGACCAGTAGCGACCGACCTTAACAAAAACCCCTGTTATTTCCATTAAGATTCTTTTTACATTTGTGGTCCACTGTGATGCCACCTTGGGCTACTTGTAAAAACTGCACTGGTTCGGTACTTTTCAATTACGGTGGTCCATTGTTCAGTTTTAAGAGAACCAGTAGTAATTCAGCAGTTTCTTTACAGTGTTGTTATTCTTAGGTATGTTGATACTTTTGATTTTGAACAGAATGCGCAGGTCCCTGTGCATGTGACTTATATTTATCTGAAATTTGGTAGGCACACCCTATATCAGTTGAAGGTTTCAGGCCATTTTAACCAGAATCGGGCATTATATGTAAGATTTTGTCCAAACTGGATTTCATTTGTTTTGTTTTTTTTCTTCTTTTTTTTTTTTTTACATTACTTCATTTCTTTGACATGAAACATTACAAATGGTGTGATTTTTAGTGGCGGAGCATGACTATAGCGGGTTTATCATGATCCCAAAAATATCAAGTGTGACCTGATACCCAGAAAGTATTCCGATCAAGACCAGACTTCCTTACAGATCTAATACCACCAGTACCTTTGCCTCATGGAACTTTTAATACTGTTATTTAACATTGTTGAGAAATACCCTCCAGAGGTATGCTTACGTGTCACGTGTAACAAGTTAAGTCAGGATGATTTATTCCTATGGATATGGATCTAGTTCCTATTATATACTTGAAGTTGGTAAGGACCAAATCAATTGTAGAGTCATTACCATCTCTATTTGAATTATACCACTGTATATATCTAGTAATGGACTTTATCTATTGAGAAGCACCTAACGCAGCTGACATTATTTAATATATTTTGGCCTGGGTTCCGTTAATGTTGAACTCCCCTATCATAAATATCTCTGGGTATCCGATTCTACTCCATTAAAGGCGTATTTGAGGATAGTGCTCAATAGATTAACCCACTAGGTGACCTGTATACATTTGCTACGACAACTCTTCTTATTGTTGTCTTTGTTAAGACAGTGCATAGCATATCTGTATCGTAGTTACTATAAGTGCATATAGCTAGTTCTGGAGCTTAATTCAAAACATCCTGGGATCCCAACCCCAGCGATCTTAGTGTAGGCACATATCATAAGACCTGGCGGGTCTACCCTATGTAATGCAGTGGTTGCAGGCCTGTCCAGAATAGCTATAGTCCTGGGATCACTTCACTATTCCATTTCCACCACTAACATCACTGCGATCTTAGTGAAAGAATTGCAGAGTGGTTTCACCTGAGTACAAGAGCACTTACAGGGAACACTCCTGATCGAAAGAGTGAATAGCCTGCTGCATACATAAAGAGGGGAGGGAGGACGTTTGCTGAGTGTCCTTGAGGGCTACTCATGCATTAAGTGCACTGTAAGGTAATTCTTCCCTTCTCTCTCTTTGTCCTGGGGGGAGAGCACAATGCTTCTAATAGGCAAGCATAAATCATACATTCATGGGAACAACTCTTGAATACTGTACGGGGGTCAACTGCACCCTGTGCTCTTTTGTTAGCCCATATGGGGACGGGGAATGATGGTATAAGCACTCTTGTGAAGAAGAGTGACTCCACAGCTATTCCATTGTTTTGGGACTTTTACCCCTGTGCCTAGTCAGTTTTTCTTGGAATAGTGTAGGAGGGCTGAGGCTAAGATCGATGCGATCTTAGTGCTGGCTAGGATATGTGAACCCAGTCAACTCTTAAGATCGCTTAATAGGAGAAGGCTGATTTATTCCTAAGATCGCTGGGGTCGTGATCCCAGGATGTTTTGAATTAAGCTCCAGAACTGGTTGAGACGGCACGTGTGTAAACACTACTGGCACACTAAAACTTAGGTAGGGTGTTATGTGTAATCAACATGACTATTGCTTGAAATCTTAGTTGTTATATTAATGTGTTATGTCTAGAATCTAAGTGCAAGAAGAATATTGATCAGATTGATGACCAGTGATTGAGACCAATTTAATCAGGAGGGTATTTCTCATGAATGTTAGATTAAACTAGCGATACCCTAGTGGCCACAGCTGATTGCTCATGACCAGATAGTAATGCATTGCCATTCGTAAAGACCAATACCCCAATAAACCTGAAAACCGCATACAAATGTGTTTAATCTACCCACTTTTTGTAAAACCTAGACATTCTAAGCTTTAAAGGGGTTGTAGGATCTGTATGTTTAACAGCATACAGAACTGACTTATATAGCAACACAGACAATTATCCCTGGCGATAATCAGAAACGTTGTTTCCTCCCTACCCTGCCTGCCATTCTCTCCAGGACAGCCCTGTTATTTCACACCTTGCAGGGGAATAATAAATATGATAGTTCTTGATAGTTTTTGCAAAGTGTTAGGACTGCTGCTGATGATGTCTCAGCCAAATTGAGCACTAATAATTCCTATGTCATTAGTGCCTGTAATTGTCAATATAATTTTATATCCTTTTCTCTTCCATAATACAATGTTCATAAGTCAATAGACAGTTTACAGAAAACACTTGGGAAGGATTATTTTTAGATAAAATGTTATGTGCTGTTATTTTCCTCTCAATTCTAAAAATATCTAAATGGGCTTTATTTTACATAAACTAGTTATAATAAATAGGTAATGACAGCAATCAAATGAGTCTGATCCATAGATCTAGGTAGACTGGATTACGGAGACATTGGAAAATTGTTTGCCATGTTATCAGATATGTTAACTGATTCCGGCCTGGTGAGTCCGAAGGGAAGCCATGGTCTGTCTGGTGGGCAGTATTTGTACAAGATATCTGTACCTGATGCACATGAACGTCAGAGAAGTCCCCCATACAGCATCATAGAAAGTCAAAATATGGTGCTGATTAGACAGTACCCACACTGACTGGGGCAAGTCTTTTACAGTAGATTGCTTCTATTTTTGGACAACAGTGCTAGTTGCTGTCAGCACAAATCCAATGACCCAACAGTGGGTTGCCCTGTACCCACTGCAGGGTACAGTGGATTTTATAGCCCATTTACAATTGGGGCTGAGAGTGCATGAAGGTACTGACAAACAAACTAAATATTTTCTCATTCTCATTATTCTTGTGAAAAGGTGAAATTTGCTAATAATAGAAGTGTGTTACTTTTCTTTTTCAAATCACCTTATGATATAAACTTTGTTTGATATCATGACTTTGTGGGTATGCTCAAGGGTAACATGGTGGTTCTGGAAAAGAGGAACATATAAAATACCAAAAGAAATTACATTATGATACATTGGTCTCTATGACATTTACATATACACTGCATAAATCTAACTACATAGATATGTTCAGTCCAAGTCTACTATTGTATTCTATTATACAGGGGATAACTCCAGGAATACTTCCTGAGAAAGTATTACATTATTGAAACAACCCTCCAAAGCATGTGACTTTGATCCCAAGTATAGTATAGACACATTGACACGTTAACACTAAGCTAGCTGTCAGAGCAGACATGGTGGGGTGAAGGGCGGGCTGAAGTAGCACGGACCTTCAATTTGTCAATGCCCAGATAATATGTCACCTTGCATAAAGCATTGTATAGCACCTATGGCAACTGGCAATGGGTTAGATTGCCCAGTCATGATCTGTCACTGCACAGACCAAGGTCCATCTAAAGAATACAAACTATAATCAGTATCGCATTTTTGGTTCAACAAGACAATTCGATCCAAAGCCAAATAGCTACAATACGCATCTTACTTTTGAATACAACAACTAAGGTGTATACACATGTATTTGTGACTGCACTGGGTTGGTAAGGAGTTTCTTACCCGGGTGCTGATATTTTATCTTGCACCCCTCAAGGATGACTGTTGTTTGTAGATAATTATGTAGTGAACCAAAAAATACTGTATGATACAAGTTAGCTTATAACAGGTATTAATATTATACTTATACTCCCTTTAAGTTTACGTTTTCCTTACAGGACAAAGGCTTTCTTGACATGATTAGATATGGGAACATAGGTAGTTTGCTTATGAAACAAAGTCTCCTTGACTCTAAGTACAATGAGAGCTACCACAAATACTAAAAAAAAACTGGCAAAGCCTTTTTTTCTAATGCCTTATTGGTCAGAGGTGAAATAGAGGATGCAAGGGCATTAGCCTTTAAATTAGGTAATTTGCCACCTGACGTGCCGAGGGCAATTTGGCCCTATGACAATAGAAATGATTACCGTTTACCTGAGTACATTTCCTCAATGATGCTGAATTGTCCCATTCAGGGACACGATTGAGCATAACCATGCCACACTTACAGCTCGATAATTATGGTCTATATGCCAAATGAAATGCTTTTTAGGTAAATGAAGGGGGGAGGGATATTTTTTTGGAATGCATTTCTGATCTGTTTTCAGGTTTTATCCTGCCCAACACTGTGTTCATGGAATGTAGAAGTTCACATGATAAACTTCCTTTATAACTGTAGCATAAAAGTGACTTATAATCAGGAAATGTCCCCTTGGATAGATCTGCAATTTCCTCTATCCCCTTCCATTCCCTAGAGGACAGTACCATTCTTTTAGACACCTAAGGCAGAAAAGGATTACATATCCGTGAAATGAGGTATTCCTGAGAGGTCTGCTTTTTTAATGAGCAAGGCATTTTGGTGATGGCTATTGAGACAAATTGGGAGATATCATTTCCTGAGCAGTCAGTGCCTCGTAAATTGCCAAGATTATTTTCCAGGTATTCTCAGTTCATCAGTCAACAGACAATTTACGAATGACCTGGTAAGCGTTACTGTTGTATTATGCAGTTCATTTCTATGAACTGTGGCATTTGTCCAGGTGTTCTTTATGTACATAACTTACTCACCAGCTTTAGTAGGGATTGACTGTGTTACTAGGAATGTTGTTCACCATAAAACCAGATTGTTTTAGCCCGGCAAATGTAGAGAATTGTGGTCAATCTCTGAGGCATCTCATAATTTTGGTTGATTTATATTTTGGTCTCAATTGCTATTATTGTTACTACCTATACTGGTCCTTCTTGTATTTGGCAACATATGAGTCATTTGTTTGACTGACATGAGCAATGATGCAAAATCAAATCCTTGATGGAGACTGACTGTCAATTTGCACAACTGACTAGAATGACCATCAATGAGGAATTGGTGAAATAATCCTTCTATCTATTCTCATACCAGACACTATGACTATTGTACAAAACGGGTATCCTTGATAATTTATTTCTACCTGCTGTATCAACTATATAAACACCTATGAAATAACAATAAGGGTGCTGTGAAGACGTTGCCCTGGTCAGGCAGCTACACTTACCACCGCCTGGCACTGTGCAATAGTCTCACGCCTGACCGAGTCCTTAGGGAGGTCATAAAGCCTCAGTGGACAAGCTTCATGGAGGCTGCATGGGTTCTGCTGTGTCCTATTATAGCAAAGGGAGGTGAGGCTCTGTCTGTTGGTCAGTATTCATGAACAAGTAACCAATGGATAACTCATGACGAGTGTGTGTTAGTGAAGGATAATGACACGAGGCCATAGGCCGAGTGTTATTAGCCTTTGCTAACACACACAAGTCATGAGTTATCCATTGACTACTTATTTTATACCACGAAACCAATAAATAATCAATATAATACCAGTAAATTCAAGTTGAAAACAAAAATTATTCCCCCCCGGGACTCAATACCAGCCATTGTGTGTACACCATCGGTACATACACCTCGGCGCCCGGCAGCTGACAGCGACAGCCCTGGTCTCGGCCTGGCTTGGCAGCAGCACACGGCGAAAAATAGTGTACATACACCTCGTCGCCCGGCAGCGGACAGCGACAGCGCACACGGCGAAAAAAGATGCGCCCGGACCGGGGCTCGAACCGCATACCTCTAACGGCTGAGCGCAACGTGCTAACCACTAGACCACCGGGTCTCCTTCTGCGCCCGGCAGTGGACAGCGACAGCGCACACGGCAAAAAAAGATGCGTCTCGCTGTTATGTTTGTGTATAATAGACCTTGTGGCCCGGCAGCGGACAGCTAAAGCTTTGAATGCGTCTCGCGGTTATGTTTCTGTACACGGCGAAAAAAGATGCGCTCGGACCGTGTTACTAACTGTTAGACTAGATATACACCTCCTCGCCTGGCAGCGGACAGCGACAGCGCACACGGCTTTGTATCATATCAGGACGTGGTTCGAACCGAGCGTATCTCGTCAGTCCCTGTGGCGCAGTGCATAGGGAGTTGGGCTACGGACCTGAGATTGGAGGTTCGACCCCTACCATGGCAATGAAATATTCTGTTGGTTTTAACATGTAACATATGACATGGAAGGACATGAGAGGCATGCGGCTATCAATGGATAACCACACTGAGTGCAGGTTATCCATGGATAACCGCACACCTTAGAAAATTGATGTTAAAGCATACAGGGTGTGCAATATCGACAGATATGTGGATGGGAATAGACACCAAAAAGGACTGTGTAACCCAGAAATCATGGTATAATGCAGACTATCTGTATCAGACTTACATGTCTATAGGTTAAAAAGGTCCATAAAGAAAAGAAAATATAGTATAAGGGTATAACAACTGAGTAAAATGGACGAGAAAATGTATTAATTTACTTTGAGTGCTTTAGTCACATTAGCTTTACCTTTTTCCCTTACACACATCACAAAGCAGCAGGGAAACAGATTATATACCTTTCCATAAAGCATTGGTTCCACATTTTTGGTTGGGCAACAATTTACAACATTGCCAAAGTATAGAAAGAATTGGTTGAACCAACAGAAGTGGAACCAGTGCTTAGAAAAAGTGGTCACACACATTCCCAAAGAAGTCAGCGAACCTCATTATTATGACTCCACCACATCCCACTGTAAACTATGCCTACAAAGTGTAGACTTTAATGCAGCACAGAACTCCTAACTGCTTTGTTGCTGCAGGTCCTACCCCTATTAGGCAGATGATGGCAGTGAGTTGGGGGGGGGACATCTTTGTGAACAGTGAACATTATACCACCACTTAAGGGATAACGAGAAAACCTCCTCTCTTCCCACTGGGCAGCTAATACGAATTGTTTGTCTGCCTTCAGTGGTGTTATCACCAAGCGCACAGAAGGAGGTTCATCCCTGGATGGTCATCAAGAACATAAACCTTGAGCTATGCATAAGGATATTCATGAATCATCATAACAATGGTGTATACTACATTTGATGCACTAGTGATTCATAAGGCAACAACCAACCTTAAAAAACAAGTAGATAGGCAGGGGAGGCTGTAAGTGTTTTTGTTACCATGTGACAATAGAGATATCCATTATGGGCATTTAGTGCCAGAATATCAGAGGCAAATTATACGTTAATATAGATACAGCTGTCCTTCTTTATGCTATACCGATTTAAAAAGTGCATTATTATTAAGCTCTAACAGAAAAGACCTATTATCTCACACAGTTTTGTATGCAGGTAATTCTGCCTATGTATGGACAAAGAAAAAAAGAACTGCGCACATAATCCTGATAAAACTTATTTTTGCCATTTCTTGTGCATTTATTATTTTAAAAGGCCTTCGAGGAATACTTCATTGCTACAACTTTTCTGGTGTGTAGTGGTTTGATATGAAATGAATCAGCATGTGATACAGAAAATAGGCTGACAAATCTGGATAATGTTTCATAGTGACATCGCTGCAAATTTTGAAATTCACCAATTGAATTGTAAAAAAAAGGAACTGTTAGCTTACCAGACATTCAAAAGAAGGAGGGAGACACATTGCTTCTTTAGTTGGGAGTGATTGGCCACATCTCCACAATGTCAGCCACAGTCGCTGTATTATTGTACGACTATCCCACTGTAAGCTTTACAAAAGAATGTAGATAAGTTTTGAATCAGACTCACCTCCCCACTGCCTCCATGCTGCTGGCCCTGCCCCATTAGGTGGGCCAAGGCTGGGGAGGGACATTCTTTGTGACCAGTTAGTATTATATCACCAATTGACCAAGACCAGAAACCTCCTGTCCACCCTCAGGCTACCCAATAAGAGCATTCAGAGGTGTCATCTATGTAGATGGCAGTCAATGTGTATGCTGAAAACATAGTAATGGCCATTAAGGCCTCAAGAATACAGACCTAAATCACTTTTGCAGCATGCTATTAACTTCTGTTTTGCATGATCAATGTTTCATGAAAGTCATCTTTAAATCCATTTAGCAAATCAAATTACAGGCATCTCCTGGAAGTATGTAATATTTCAGTATCAAGTTATCAAAAGGTATTGATTTCACGAAAATTAAAAGATATCAATGTGAATACAAGCCAGTTTCTAACTTTCAGTTTATAAAGAGAACCTTATTTATCTGAAACCAGTTGAATTGCACACTCTTTGTCAAAGCTATTTTGCTCTTACAGATGTTTCAAGGATCATCTGTCATCATATAGGTTTTGGGCTGTCACTAAGGTGAAAGGTTTTGTTTCTAAACTAATTGTTATATTATGTTATATGGAATGCCGGGAAAGATCTCAACTTCTGATACCTGTCGTTATACCACGATTTCTGGCTTACACAGTGCTTTTTGGGGTCTATTCCCATCCACATATCTGTCGATATTGCACACCCTGTAGGCTTTACCATCGATTTTGGAAGGTGTGCTGTTATCCATCTAAGGCATGCTGTTATCGATCTAAGGCGTGCTGTTATCTAGGATAACAGCATGCCTCTCATGTCCTCCCATGTCATATGTTACATGTTAAAACCCACGAAATTTTCCAGGCCAGGGTAGGGATCGAACCTGCAGTCTCACATCCCAAATCCAACTCCTTATGCACTGCGCCATAAGGACTGACGAGAAATGCCTTGTTCAAACCAAGTCTGGATATGATACAAAGCTGTGTGTGCTGTCGCTGTCCGCTGCAGGGTGTATTATACACAAACATAACCGCGAGACGCAGTGAACGGAGAAGGCGCGGTGGTCTAGCGGTTAGCGCTTTGCGCTCAGCCGCATGATGTACACGGTTCAAATCCCAGCCCGGGCGCATCTTTTTTCGCCGTGTGCGCTGTAGCTGTCCGCTGGCGGGCGACGAGGTGTGTTATACACAAACATAGCCGCGAGAAGCTTTTTTTCGCCGTGTGCGCTGTAGCTGTCCGCTGCCGGGGGAGGAGGTGTATTCTACACAAACATAACAGCGAGACGCATCTTTTTTCGCTGTCCGCTGCCGGGCGAGTAGGTGTACGATCGTGTACAAACACTATGTTTTGCCGTGTGCCGCTGCCAAGCCTAGCTGAGACCGGGGCTGTCGCTGTCCGCTGCCGGGCGCCGAGGTGTATGTACCGATCGTGTACACACAATGGCTGGTATCCAGTCCCGGAGAGGGGGAATCATTTTTGTTTTGAACTTGAATTTATTGGTATTATATTGATTATTTATTGGTTTCGTGGTATAAAATAAGTAGTTAATGGATAACTCATGACTCGTGGGGGTTATCCATTGGTTACTTGTTCAATATTGCAGGTTGTAGGAGTGTTGATATCCAGGATATCAGCACTCCTCTTACATGTGGAGAAACATATTTAAAACTGTTCTACCCCAGCTGGGAATCGAACCTGGATCGCCATAACTAAAGGCAAACACGTTACAGCTAAGCCATATTGGCAACGAGAGAGAAAAGGTTAATCCTTATAGAAGCTTACCTCGGCTCAATTAGTGCTTCAAATCACATCAAATTTTGACCATTTAAAGGCTTGTCAATGGGAAATTGTGCAGTCTCCATGTAATATAGATATCCATGTTGATAATAGTAATCAATTTAAATGTGTATATATTATGTATTAAAGTGAACCAGAAGTCGCCTCATGACCTATTTTTTTCTTACCTCCAACCCTCAGAGATTTCTACAATATTGGCTTTGTTTCTTTGTATATAAAACGGCTTGGCAAGCGATGTACAGAAAAGGGACAGTTTGTAGAAGTTCTACACCAGGATGAATGGATTCAAAGCTTTATTGTCAAAAGCAAGGAGACTGGATACAGAGAGTATGACATTCAATTAACCCTTTGCCTAACAATAGTGCATTAATGCACTTCCACCAGTAGTGCAGATAGTACATTAATGCACTACCATGGGAAATATGTATAGTGCATTAATGCACTATTTATCATTTTCTAAGATTATGTACTGTACTGCTAAGGTTTACATGATGCTTTATTCTCAGAAATGGCCAGCTGTGGGGGTGCATTACATGTGCAGAGTATGGCTGTTTTGTCATATGTACTGTTTTATACATCTGTAGGCAAAGGGTTAATGAGCAACAGTAGGATTATAACTGCTACTGCTCGGACAATGCGGCCTAGTAAATTGGATTTGGGCGACAATGACTTTGCAGGACCGCCACAGCCAAAACCTAAGCAGGAAGAAAAACCTAAACGATTCGAAAATATCGATGCTCAAGCCCTTAATGAGTTAGAATTGGGTGCAAAAGCCAAAAATACACATCGTCAGACATCTTGGGGCATGAGAATATTCAAAGGTAATTAATTTTCATTAAATTCATCTAGTAAACACGATTGGCATTGGCCGACATATTGATTATACATGGTAGGGGACGTGCCACTGGCCGTGGGCCGGAACATGTACATACAGAAGCATAAGCTGCAGGGAGCATTTATTATTTTAACTGTGTCTTATGCACTACTTGTTTGACTATGGCGGTGTAGCAAATTTTTTGTACTACATATGTATGAAAGGTAAAGTGTGTTTCTTATTAAATAAATATTAATAAAAAAACATTGTTTTCTTATAGACTGGCTTGTTAATGTTGGCGAGGATTTGCAGTTTGAAAAAAAGGAGAAGGAATTGGCTAATGGGCACCGAATTTGATATCCTACAATACACTGAATTCGGTGCCCGTTAACCCATTCATTACTCTCTTAATACATCACATGTGTGAAAAGCATTTACCAGATGCTATATTTCTCTAAAACATCATGCATACTAACAAATTTCAATAGTATCCTATTGTGCAGTGTTATCATTGTAAGGGGAATAATCTGATGAAACTTTCTGATGCAAGTGACATTGACCCCGAGCAGTTTACAAACACTTTGACACTTAAACATGTTAGACCAGCTGTGAGAGCAGACACGGTGGGGTGAAGTAGCACTGACCTTTAATTTGTCACTGCCCAATTAAATTGTCACCTGGCATGAAGCATTGTATATATATATATATATATATATATATATATATATATATATATATATATATATATATATATAGCCCCTTGTGGCAAGAGTCATTTGGTTGGAGTGTCAGAAAAAAAACAAGAAGCAAATGATGTATTTTACAAATGTGTCTTACTTAGCTTAGGTCAATGTAAATGGCAATACTGCCCAGATCCAGATAATTGTGTTGCTTTTCTGAATCCTTTGACGGAATAGCTGAACCTGTACCTGAATTATCCACTGGATCCACTGTCCTGGCTGAGTTCATTTTCTGCTAATCCAACATTCTTTTACATGCATTTGCTATATAAAGATAGAACTACTGACACCTTAAGGCATAAACTTCTCAATGATATCAATTACAATCAGTGAGAACTGCTTCAGTCACCTTTTCTAACAGTGGAAATGTGTACCATTGCTAACAATCAAGAATTATGAAATAAAATAGTCCTTTTTTGATCAAGGTTTAGGATAAATGATCCACACCTGTAGGTTATTTTGGGAATTCAATTTCTCAAGATTATTATGTATACGATTGATAGACCTGCTCATCCTGCTATCATATCCTACCAACTCCTAGTGCCTATTCACAAATGGGCACATTTGGGTACATCAGCAAGACCATTCCAAATAAGTCAGTCTTCTCTCATCATGAATAACCTCCCTACCATATTGTATGCAGCATGGGATGAATGATACAGAAGGGCAGCACTGGCAAGTAACTCACCAGGGCCGTAATCATGCATCATTCCGACCCCACAGGCTCAATACCTTTCCTGGAGGCAGCAATAGGAATCAGCAATACCCATTGCAATAGCTAAATAGGTCAATTTCTATGCATAGATAAAATTGCAGTAGCTCACTTTAATGACTGGAAGATGCACCCTTATTTTGAACCCACTGTGCTATTGGTAATGGCCGTAATCTACATTGCCCTCTAGCTTCAGGACCTGTACCCATTTTCAGGGAACTGCTGAGGGAATTCCTTTGTCAACCTCCAACATGATATCCCTTTATTGAGATAGGACCAGATAACCTCCTCTCATCCCACTGGGCAGCTAATATATATTTCTTGTTGCCCTCAGAGGTAGTCAGACAAGTGCTGTATTCTGATAAAGAGATAAGTCACCACCTTATCAAGAAGCCAGATTTATATAATCACTATTCAAAATCTATAGGCATATAATCTTTACTCTTTTCCTTGATAAGTTTTTGTGCTGTAACAGAAAACAATGAATGATTTCTTAAAGGCATAAAGTAACCTGATTGGCATAATTATCGCTGTGTGTGTATAGCTTAGAAACTGGTAGATCCTAGGGAAGCGACATCCAGACGAGGAGGCCGTCCGAATAATGATCCTTATTCGGACGGTAGAGGTGGGATACAAGACACATATATGGGGGTGGAATACAGGACACACATGGAGGTGGGATACAGGACATACATGGGGTGGGATACAGGACACACATGGGGTTGGGATACAGGACACACATGCTGTGGGATACATAGGGAGAACTAAACGACCTAGGTGTACGAGGTGGCTGATCCACACCCCGAGGGGTGGATCGGCCACAGAGGACACCAAGGGAGTTTAGTTCTCTATTTATTTTATGTTTTTAGAGGGTTTAAATAAGGACAAATCAGCAAAATCCAGTACCGTAGTTCCCCATATGAGCGGCGGTCTGCCATTTTGAATGTTTACATGCGCCCAGAACAAGGCTGCAGTGGTGGATTGGCCGCTGTGGTTAATCGAGACATGTTACACAACTGGGGGTGTGGCGATCGGCTCCGCAATGCTCTCTCTATGGGAAGAAGTTATTCACATAAAATAAAGGACACACATGGGAGTTGGGACACAGGATATGTTAGGGGTATATACCTGTACAGCTCTAACATTTAATGTGCGGCCTGGTGGCCTTATGGATAACATTCTCAACTTTGAATCTGATATTACTGGCTCAAATCCTGCAGTAGCAGTAGTTTTTTAATGAACTCATTAAATCAGGGTCAGACACAGGACACACTCAGATGGTGGGACACTGGCACACAGATGGTTGGACACAGGACACACAAAGATGGTGGGACACAGGACACACACAGATGGTGGGACACAGAACAACACAGATGGTGAGACACAGGACACACACAGATGGTGGGACACAGGACACACAGGGAGGTTGGGATACAGGACATACCTACACAGTAGGTTGTCAGTCTAGTCTTATGGAATATTCCGATAGAATCTTTGACAGAGGGTGTCCTGTATACCACCCTCCTGTATGTCCTGTGCCCCCCCTCACCATCTAGTCCTGTGTCCCACCTGCACTGTCTAGTCCTCTGTGCCACCTCAACCATCCGAATAAGGTTCCTTATATGGACGATGAGGCCATCCAGATATCACTTGCCGAGATAGGCCTATTGATTTGAAAAGAGGGTCTCTCCTTGGGATTTTACATTAGGTCCTATGTCCTGTATCCCCCCTGCCTGCCTGTCCTGTATCTTACCCTGCCTGTCTCGTGTGTCCTGCCCTCCAGGAGTGTCCTGTGTCCTACCCTCCAGGGGTACTCTCCTTATGTTCTGTGTCCTACCCTCCAGGAGTACTCTACCTGTGTCCTGTGTCCTACCATCCAGAACCCCCGCTGAATAGTCCCTTGTCCCACCCCCACTGTCTGAATAAGGATCGTTATTTGGATGGTGAGGCCATCCTGATATCACTTGCCTAGGTTCTACCGTTTGTGGAAGCCAAAGAAATATCAGTGTCACCGGTGGTGCAGACCCAAGGGGCCCAAAATAGCTTATTCCATTCATTGCAATGGTGCCCAGTGGGCACAGGACATCAAATCAACATTGACATAACATAAAGCAACCAAGATCAACGGTATTTCAGCATTGGCTCAACTGTAAGTGCCCATAGCCACAGGGCATGTGGCTTTTAAAGAGATAATAATGTTGTTTAATATCTCTGTATTATCATCCATACAAAAGTAGCTCATGCATCTCATTTACTATCTCATTCTTTCCTGGGTCCCAATTACCATTGTTTCTACCACAACAAAATGTCATGATACATGAGAACAAAATGACGGCTGTTTTTAGGCCTCATTTATTCAAAAGGTACCGTGAAACTGAATCACAACTAAATACATTTTTATTTTACCCTAGTCATTCAAGTGATGGCAACTATTTCAAATCAAACGGCCACATGGCACAAAGACCTGAAAACACAAACTGTTGATTCCCACTGCTTTTGGAAAGCTCACCTAAGAGCTGAATTTATGAAACAAAAATCCTGCTTTCACGTTCTATCACTCATGTAGATTGGAATTACAGATATGGATATTATGTAAACAAAACAGGAACCTCAACCCTCCCACATAAAGCCTTTGTGGTGCTCTTTGGTAAGTTAAATTTGTAGTGGAACACAGGTGTAATCTGACATTGCATTTTATATAAACGATCTACTTCTTGAAAGAAGCTTTTTGACAGTGTTCGTTATTCACAGTGCCTTTTTGATAGAGGTAAATGATCGTAGTGGTCAATTTAAGCATCCAGGTTCTTTTTTATTTCAATACCCCTAAACCCGGCTACCTTATATGAGACGTATTGTTTGTCTTGTATAAAAACGCCTTCATTACCCCTATACCCCCTGTGCCTGTTCAAGATGGGTGGTTATTTGAGACCATGGTGGTTGGGAAACATTGGCAAGCCTCCTCTGTAGGAGAAGGGAAAAACGTTGGCCTATCCTCCAACATTTCTGGTTGAATTTCACATACTGTCAGGTTAGGAATAGATGAATCAATTTGTGCAAGGCAATAATGATTTGTGCAAGGAGGTTGACCTGCATAGGGGTAGACCTGGTTATCATCTAGGTATGTGTATGAACACATTTAAAACAAAGTTGTATATGATGAGATATGCTGCATTTACTTTATCATGAGAATGATTTCAAATTATGCATTTTCTGTGGACTCCATACCCCCTCTCTCACCTCCCCACCTGCATTGCTACAACTGTTGGAGGATGGTCCAACACCTGCACTTGTTTCTTATCAGCCATCACTATGGCAACCAGGAGATAAGAAAACTCACTGGGGAGCAGTTTCCCAAAGTGGGGAGTTGTCCAACAGTGGGCCAGGTCCCCATTGTCCACCAGTGGAGAGTTGTCCAACAGTGGGCCAGGCTCCTCCACATACAGGTTTATTATTGGACATATGGCCAACGTTCTTCTCTAGTCCACTGTTGGTGTTGATTTACCTTTTTCCACACCTGATATGATAATAACATTTCATCTTTTTCCCAGCATAAAAAGGTTTGTGAAATCATTCCTCTTAGAAACATGTGTTTAGTGTGAGGTATGCAGGCAAATGATCTCCGGATATATACCAAGACAACCCCTCAGGAATGCATTGAACACCTACCAGAAAAGGATCTCACTGGAACTTCTACCATCTCACATTTGATTAGCGTTTTTGTTCCCTTTTCATTCTAGGTCTAGCATCATTTTGCGAAATGGAATCTGTTTGCAGGAGACAGCATTTACCGTCAAATTGGTGCAATTTACATGCAATTTCATTATACCTTTAACATATATATAACACCCTGAATATGTGTTCAACTGAATTACCTAGGAACCCTTTCTTAATGTAAGATGTCTAAGTAGAAATGGTTTAGACCCTTCTGCCAATGACTGTGTAAGGGTTACTAAAGAGACTGGGTAAAGAAATAAATTGACAAAAATACTAATGGTATATCTATGTTGTTCCCAGAAGCACTCTGTGGGGAATACACAGATAGGATATCCAGCCAGCATTAATTGATATCATTTGCCAGGGATATTGACTCAGAATGTAGTCCCTGGGTTCTAATTGCAATGCCCTAATAGTATCGAACAATCTCTATATTTCACCATTGCTGGGTGCCACTTTACTAGATGCCTTAGGGATATTATTATAGTCTTAGCTTTTTTGTTTCCTTTTATAACACGAGCGTCTATGTGGTCTATCTGGGACTACCATTTCCAGGATCACCAGTGGCAGTCAATTTATCTCATAAATACCTGCATGCTTTGGTATGTTCATTTGGTAACAGAAAACATATCATTAACGCCATGGAAAATATCTATCCATTCTTGAATTCTCAATAACGTTTCTTCTCATTGATATATGGCCCATTCTGCATCTGATTGTCGAGCGGTTAAGGGTAGATAAGGGCCTTACAAATATTCTGTTGATTACTTTTGATATGTTGAGCCACCTTTTCTGTTTTACAAGATAAATAAAAATATTCATTTTCTTGTCAGTCTCATCTGATATCAGACTATTGTTGACTATACTATAGACATTTGCCTGATACTTCCACATTATTGGAGAGCCATGGGGATAACACTGTTAATCATTAGGGGAAAAAGGTTTAAGGTCATTCTCACTGATCTGATTCACTTATCTCATCTGTAAGTGATCCTGTCCCAGGACCCTGATATCTACTGTTACAAATTGGATAAAAAAAATCTTCTCAGGAGTTAATTTTCTTTTAACACAGATGCGTGTGATGTATTGACTATATATTTTGAATATAACAAGAGGTCACTGCTGCAACACCATAGATATAGACTTTTTAATTAAATCTAAGATATTTCTAGTGAAGTGAAAATTAAACAAAAAAAATAAAAATAAAAATTAAGCTAGCCCTCAATCTTTATAATAACATTGACCAAACCATGAACATTGGCACTCTTATATCAATGATATAGCAGTGGCAATATTATAGTGTCACTGTATATATATTTAAAAGATATAGTTCTGAATATGTATTGAAGTGAATGACGCTTTCTGGTAGATTGAAAACAGCTAACCCAATAGGTAATACACCATAATTTGATATGAAAGGTTGTCTATTAGTGCTTTGTTTATTACAGAGTAAATACGTCTAGTCAACAAATGAATAAAAATGTAATGAATACAATTTTAACCTACCACCAAGCCTGGAGGGTGTTGCTCCTATTGTAAAAAGAGCTGTGAGTATGTGCCCTCGTTTCTAAACAAGTCGTGCACTGCTTCACCTAAGTACTTGCACTCACCACATTAGTCTGAAAAGTCACCTGCCTTGTTTATAGTAGAGAGAGCTGCACTACCAGGTACCTACTCATGTCACACGCTCTATAGTTTATTATACTGACTGACTTCTCCCAACTAGGTACCTACTCAAATCCCCCTTTTTTAACACTGTACTTGAATGACCACTTGTGAGCAACAAAAGGGACAAGTTATAGCTACATGAAAAGAAAGGACTGGAAACAAGGGCATTTTTAGCCAGCTCTTCCTTTTACTATAGGAGCAACACCCTGCAGATCTGTTACAAATTGCTTATTAGCAGTGTGTGTTTCAGTCAGCTAATAACCCTACACGCTTTACAGAAAGGCTGTAAAAATACTGTATAAGTATATGGTGCACACAAGTCTGTGACCTTTAGACCATAATGGAACAGGACAGGGGAAGAAAATGACCATCTCAGAAAACATAAAAAAAAATCGTGCATAGCAAGGTTTATTTTAGTAGGTGAATATGTTCACATCTTGCACAGGACAGGTCATTCTACCAAAGGTTCTTATAAGATGTTGGTGAATCTTGTGTAACATTATTCAAGCAGATGGGAGTGGACTATTGGAGTAAAAGGAGACCACCTTTTCTTCCAAAATGTGTAATCTGACAGACTTGTGAGACAAAAGGCTGACATGAGTTTTCCTCCCTTTTCACAAGACGTACACCATGAAAGTAATTGCAATTTATGCAATATGCCATACACTTTCCCCCTTGCAGCATGGGTCTGAAATAGTTCCCATTCCTTCATCTATATGCGACAGGATCTGCGAAAAGGGCCCTTAGTGCAGAGTGCTTTGAGGTCCCTATTCCCAGTACTCGTCACATATAAGTAAAGCCTCACATGAAAGCCACACCCAGCGATCCTGCAGAGGCTATAAGCTGCCCCAGAGGTCTGAAATGGTCTATTTAAACTGCAGCTCATACACAAGGTTTTATGGTGATAGTTGTTTAACTTATGAATCGCAATCCTGGTTGTTCCTAATGCTTGACTTTACAGTAAAACTACAAAGTTCTGTTATGCTGCCCCTGCACATTCAATACCTGCATATCTAGCAGATTCTGTAATGTAATCAGTAGTATCTTAGCTCTAATCATAAATGTGGTATTCACAGAGGCCAGCTAAAGATGCTTCAGCTGCTAACATCTCTTTTTCATAGATCTCTGATTATGTTTCCACCATAACACCTTCAATCCTAAACTTGAAGGTACACAGTATTGACAATAATCTGAATATATTCTGAACAGGAAGCTGCTTTTCTGGGGAAAAAAGTGGGGGTAAAAAAAATGGGGCACGCCTAAAGAAGATGATTGTTAAGGATTCCATGAAATGTTAGCTGTCAGCTGCTATATGCATATAGCTACATCTATAGTGTCTTTAGGAGTTACTGAAGGGATGGACAGGTATCCAAACAGCCACACCCTGATTATATTCATCCTCTGTTATATACCACTACCAGATGATATCTCCTACCCCAGTAAAGGGGCTGCAATAGTAGAATTGAAATGTGAATCCTAAGTGCCCCGCGCAGAAGGCGCTTTCCTTGAGAGCTTTCTGTGCAGTGAAAGGGCTAGTATGGGATATATATGCCATACATTATGCATCCTCATTCTTATGTGGCCCATGAAATAAAATGTAGAGCTTGTGATGCAAAGGTGTTTTAGGTCGCTTTTTATCAGACACATTTGCCTGAAAGATCAATATGCAATGACTTGGTGAAAAGAAGTGCAACAAAGAAAACTGTTTTATAAATCTGTACCTCTTTATGGAAATAGACACACTATTAACTGTGGTGTAGTCTTTGAAGGATGTTTGTTACCTTCTCCCAGACCTGTTACACTGGAGGCTTTGATGTGGTTTCTTGCCTTTTTCTGAAACTATTAACCACCAGTTAGGCAACTGTGGGAACCCTCCCACATAATATCAGATAGTCCCAAAACCTTTTTCATATTATCGGATTATGTGGTTTACACAATTTGAATCTCAAGACTTACTTCATCAAAAAGGAAATCAAGTAAAAATGAGGGACAGGTGAAGGTGATTTAGCTGCACAACTATTGGGGTGTTGCATACGGGTTGGCCATGCCTATTCACTAGTCAATATAATGTGATGTTGCAGATAGGCCCATGTTCTGAGGAAAAGTAGGGGGTGGGTATTTTTTTAAGAGATTTTAAATCTGCTTTAATCTTCATAATCTTTTTTCATAGAACTTACATGTTCAAATCAGAAGTTCCAGTTGTAATTGTAGCATATAAGGCAGGAAATGTCCCCAGGGATAGAGCTACAATTTCCTCCACCTCCCCTGTCCATTCAATAAAGGACAGCACCATTAATGCCTGAGGCATATAATTATATTAAAATATGGGGTATTCTTGAGAGTCTGCTTTTGTAAATTGAGAGGCCTTTTCACAATAACAAAGTGGAGTTAGTGCCTGGATAATTGCCTATATCATATTCTAGGTATTCCCAGTTCATCAGTCAATAGACGATTTATGACGAAATGATTTTTACACTCAGGAACGATTAAAATCCAACTTTCCTGTGGTTTTATATAAGAATAGAGAGACCCTGAATTATTTGTATGGTCGTATGGTATGTCAGAACATACCAGATGATCGTGTGGTATGCTTTTCTCAGCTCTCAACCAATGAGAAACCAGCATTTTAAATAGGCCACGTCCACATCATATGCAAAATGTCGATGTAAACAACATTCTCGCCGATGTAAATCATTATTTTTGACGCAACACAGGAAAAGGTAACATTATGGGGATTTAGTGTTACTCCCAGCAACTAGGTGGCACAACCAAATAATAAAAGAGAGTAATTTTGCTGTAGTCTATCAGAATACTTTCTGAAGGTCTTCCTTCATATTTGGACAATCACAGACCCTGAATAATGGGCATAGACTTCTTTTACAGCACAAATAATCATGTCATCATGTCCAAACGTGATATTATCAGTGCAAATTGACAAAAATTATAGTATTCTTAGTTCGGGTATGCCTATATGATTTGAGTAATCAGTTGACAAAGATAATATCCAATGAACTCATTAAACCATATCTGTTTCAATTGAAATGAAGAGGTTTTAGGAATCATTTTGGTACATGGATCATCAAAATCTGACATGGAGAAGCCGGGAAATTTCCCTGACAATGTATGATGTTATGACCTGTGCATCACTTGCAGAGCCACCTTGTGGACATAAATAATACTAATCCCCGTAATGTTACGTTTTCCCACGTTTTTCACGATGTAAACAACTCAATACACAATGTAAACAATATTATTTGGAAAGGGAAGGTAGAAATAAGTCTTATTGTCATGTAATAAATATTGTATTGAACTCACATGACTCGTATTTGCCTTATGAAGGCCATATGCCTCTTCAGCCCATATGGCAAATTCTCATCATGTTCGTCCAATACTGACTATACCTAATGCTTGGGTGCGTCCTTTTGGGAGGCCTTAAAGCCTCAGTAGACAGGCTACATGGGGGCTGCATGGGTTCTGATCTGTCCTATTATGGGAGACGAGGCTCTGCCTCATGGTTGGCAGGTATACAGACTACCTGTATCAGATGTACATAAAGGTTAAAAAAGGTCCCCAGTCAACATAATAGAAAGTAAAATCTAGTACTGAGTAGATAAATCAACTAAAAAGTTTCTTTTACTCTGTATCAAATGTTTCTTACAGTTAGAAAGGTCACCCACGCATCATAATGAACAACATCCAGTGCTGAGTTAGCAGTACCTATATAAGTGAGATGTGAAACAACATTCAAGCCATGTGAAACAACAATCAATCCAATCAAATCTCATCTTGGTGTCCAATATCACTTTGAAAATTAAAAATCACAACATTTCAACACCTTTCGCTATGCATGGATGCCATGTGGTGCTAAAATTTATCTTTACATACAACAAATAGTCTTTTTCACATAAGCCAAACATGTCTATAATTGAATAGAAATGATACAAACACCATTTTTAACAAGATGATACAACCATGGCCACAGGTCATCTATACATCATCATAAATCAATGGCATTGCACACACAATGACAAAAGTGATTGACCTATCTATCTAGAGTAATTTAAACACATATAAAGTTATCTTGGGTGTCCAATATCACTTTGAAAATAAAAAATCACAACTTTTTGTACACTTGTTGCTACGGGAGCATGCCATGTGGTGCTAAAATTTATACACCAAGTAGTCTCTTCTCATAAGTCAAACATGTCTATAATTGAAAAGAAATGCTACAAACACCATACAAGATGATAGGTTGATACTATGAAAATAGAACTCTAATCATCTCAAAATACCCATAACCATCAGTATTGTTCCGCCGGGCCAGGCACCGATCAGTATTGCTCCCAACTACGAAGATACCGCCCTACAGCGAAACTAGATGAAATTTGGCCGAAATTCTTTTTCAGGCATGATGCATACATCCTAAAAGTGGGCATAGACTGTGGAAATTGTATGTATTGGGCTTATTTTATTTATTTTGAGGCAAAATGGCCCAGAACGATACTGATTGTAGTGTGCATTGAAAAAATACTTATATGTACCTGGGATGGGTAATTCCAAGATTACATCAAAAGTCTTTCTATGGAAGATCCCCATAGGGTACCTCTTGAATGCATATAATAAAAAGACCGGTGCTATTCTCTAACCAGGTTAGATGGTCCCTATCAGTATCGTTCCACTCGTGAAAATTCATTATTAAATGCATATAAAAAATAATTATACCTTAAGACCCCCCAGACCCCATGGAAATCTTAGTTATGACCCCCCACTAAGGAAGAAAAAAGAATTTGTGCTGTAGAAGTGTTTGTCTTGATATTATATGCCCAAAGAACCAGATGTCCAGTAATTCTTTGAATGACCCATGTACATACATGATTCTCCTTAGCAACACTGTAAAAAGTAACTGTTGAATCTACCAGAGATCATCTTAAAACTGAAGAGTATCTTAAAACTGAACAGTGGACCAGCATAATTGTATAACATTGAACCCTTGTATACATAATTTTGTTCAGGTGGCAGGATGGTGGTACACAAAATTAATGTACACGGAATCTCTGAAAAAATAATGATGGATCTCTGGCAACTTTGGGACAAGGACTGTGACGTTATTTCAACGATATTTTATTTACAGTGAATACTTTATTTCGCATTTCAGAAAATACCTTTACCATTTTTACTTTTTAATATCACAAAGCAGCAGGGAAACAAAATATACCTTTCCTTAAATAGTTGGTTCCACTGTTGTTGGTTGGGCGAATTTTCCAATGATTTATAATATTACCAAAATATAGAAAAAAATTGTATCAGCAAAAATTCACCCCCCGATGGCAGTGGATCGAGCCCTTGAGTAGGAGCCTCTGGTCACACACAATCTTTTACATTCCCTGATTATATGATTCTACCATATCCCACTGTAAGCGTTACCTACGTACAAAGTGTAGACTTTAAAGGAGGACAGTACTCTCCACTGCTTTGTTGCTTTAGGCCCTGCACAGATTAGGCAGATGATTGCAGTGAGCTGGAGGGAACGTCTTTGTGAACAGTGAACATTATACCACCACTTGAGGAATAACTAGTACTAGGAAACCTCCTTTCTTCCCACTGGGCAGCTAATAAGAATTGTGTGTCTGCCTTCAGTGGTGCTATCACCCAAGCACTTGAGGAGGTTTATGCCTGGATGGTCATCAAGAAGATTTATAGAACTAGAGCTATGTATAAGGATATTCATGAATCATTATGACAATGGTGTATATTACATTTACTGCACTAGTGTTTCATGAAGCAACAGCTATCCTTATAGAGCAAGTAGATGGGCGGAGGAGGCTGTAAGTGTTTTTGTCATCATGTGTCAATAGAGAATCCATTATGGGCAATTAGTGCCAGTATATCAGACACACTTTATAATCTAAGATGGATACACATGTCCTTCTTTATGCTATACCCAATTAAAAGAGTGCGATAGTATTAGGCTATAACAGGAAATACCTATTATCTCTTACAGATTTTATGCAGGTAATTCTGCTTATGAATAAACAGAGGAAAAAAAACTGTGCATGTTATCATGATAGAATTAAATGTTGCCCTTTGTGCGTACTTTGTTCTCTTAAAGCCATTCCGGGAATACTTCCTTGTTAGGACTTTTCTTTTGTGTAGTGGTTTGATGTGACATGAAGTGGCTGACAATTCTGGATAATGTTTCATAGTAACATAGCTGCCATAACCTTTGTAATTCCCTTATTGGAATTGTCAGATACAGAACTGATATTTTATTAGACATCACAAAGAAGAAGGGATAACACATTTCTTCTTTAGATTGGAGTGATTGGCCACACACTTCGAAAATGTCAGTAAAGTCGCTATATTATTGTACCCCAATCCCACTCTAAACTTTACATAAAATGTAGATACTTTTAGAATTGGACAGTTCTCCACTGCCTTCATGCTGCTGGCCCTGCTCCATTAGGCCAACCAAGACAGGGGGCTGGGGAGGTAATTTCTTTGTGACGAATGATCACCAATTGAGGAATACCAGAAAACCTCCTGTCTACCCTCTGGGGGTCAGGCTTCAGGGGTGTCATCTAGAAGGTGGTCAATGTGTATGCTGAAAAGTAGTAATGGTCATTTAGGCCTCAAACATACTGATCTGAATCACTTTTGCAGCATGCTATAAGCTTCTGTTTGAGATGATCAAAGCTTCATGAAAATCACCTTTGAATCTTGAAATATCTATCATATCAAATTACAGGTCTTCTATAAGTATGTAATATTTCAGTATCAAGTGATCAAAAGGTCTTGATTTTAAAAGGTAATTCCTCCTTTTTGGACCTTTCTTTAGTATAGTGGTATGATGTGACATGAATGTGTTACAGAGAAGTGGCTGAGAAATCTGGATAATGTGTCATAGTGACATAGCTGCCACCTTTGAAATTCACCAATGGAATTGTCCAAAAAAAATATCAATCTTTACATTACAAGTGTCAAAAGTATTTGCCTGAAGCTATGCCATTGTAAAATCCTCAATAACAGCATGCTGTCAGTAGACCGTTATAGGTATTGTACTTATCATATTTATTTTTCACCTTTGACTCTACCATGTAACCCAGTGTCCGAGTCTACCCACAAGCCAAGCCATACCCATAGACCAAAGGCTGGCGGTGTCAACTGCACTCAGTGACCCCGCCTCCTCCCACTGGAGGATACGCCGTCAATCACAAGCAGCTCGCTGCATGCTGGAAATTCCTAGCAGACAATGTTTAGAAACAACTCCTCCTGCTGGAGGACATGCCCATTGATCATGAGCAGCTCACAGCATACCGGGAGTTCCCAGCAGCTATATTTAGAACCACACTGAACTCTGTGAACCCCAGTGCTATGTTTGGGATCTCCCCTACATACCTGCACTGGAGTTCCCCAGTTACTATATTTAGCTCACCTGATACTATTTTTAGGATGAGCTGGGTGAGCAGCTCCTACTACAAATACCTGTGGAGGGAGCAGCTCACTCATCTTTCCACCTCCATACTTCACACCTCACACACTCACGTGAGATCAAGGCCCTTGGCTCAAGGGCTAGGCTTGGACACTGTTGGGCATCTTTACACTGTATCACCATCTATACCTCGTGGACTTCTATGAATAAAGTGGATATCAACTGGATTCCTGATTCGTCTGTATTCATCCTTATTCATCATTTACGGACTCGTTGACAATGGTGGAAAACCCTCACGTATCATCCCACAGTTACCACCTCTCATGAGCCATGGACAACAGTGAGACCCTACCAAAGGAGCCAGCCCCACAACGTATCCCTACATCTCAAGACAGAGACCAGCAAGAAGCCACCAGTACACAGTACGCCGCCCCGATAGACTCCTCGCCAGACGCGCTCCAGCTGGACCCAGTGCTACCAGCCCATAGACGCACACATAAACAGACACCTGTGAGTTCAAACACCTTGCATTTCTCATCTACCATAGTGGACACCAACACAGGTGCACCTACCAGTACACCAGCAGGAGCCCCACCACCAGGTTTAAACCTCACCCTACCTGGCTATTCACCCTCAGAATCACCACCCCTAAGATTAGGTGGTCTTCAAAGTACCACATACAGCACGCCTGAAAATCAATCACCTGGTTACCTCCACCTAGATAGCCATCTAGAGGAAAGATCCAATAGCCTGCAGGAAGCCCTGGAAGCTGCCGGACGGTCACCCTCATCCAGCAGTGATTCTGACCCACAGTGTACACCTGACCTAAGTTGGGACAACCTTACTGTACCGGACATCCAAGCCCACCCATCAGTAGCAGACAATTACTGGAGGAGCAGGCTAGACTCAGCAATCCACAGGTGGAGAGAAAACAGACTCAACACAGGACGTGTACAACTGATACCAACCGGAGCTACACCAAGCTACCAGTGTGGTGAGAGTCCCTCTGTTTTTCTAGACAGGATAAACCGTATTCTAGAAGAGCAGTGGCAAGACAACTCCAATCCCACCAATTTGCTAAGGCCGCACCAAAACCCACAGCCTGATAGCAATCCACCTGGAGGAAACCCTAGGCCTTACTACCCCTACTCTACCTCTGAGGAAGACAGGGCGACACCTCCAGCACCAAATTCATCCCTGAGCACGCCTCCAAGAGCCAGATCCTTTGAAAGGCCATACCCCACCCATAGGCCCAGGAGAAGAGTGCAATCATCCTCCCCTCAAAGGCCAAATACACCTGTATTTTACAGACTTCAAAGAAGCTTAGACTCTGCAGCTAGAAGAGGCGACCTTGTGGCCACTACTCCCATACTACACAGAAACAGTCACTTCCCCGCCCATTTACAGACAGAATCCACCTCTGAAGAAGACACAGAAGTAACCTTCCCCCACCTGCACAGAGCACCTGCCTACCCAAACATGGCCACTGCAGCTCCACCTCCAGAGTATAACCAGGATGACATGACGAGGAACATAGTCAGAGAGTGCACCCAGGCAGTCAATGACTCCCTCTCCAACCTATTAACAGGACAAATGA
Organism: Acholoe squamosa; assembly: GCA_949317995.1. Classification (NCBI taxonomy): domain Eukaryota; kingdom Metazoa; phylum Annelida; class Polychaeta; order Phyllodocida; family Polynoidae; genus Acholoe; species Acholoe squamosa. Next base: position 12,123,944 of record OX439046.1, on the reverse strand, counting down.
ACTTATTGTCCGCTGAAATAAAAAGGATTGGAGACGACTCCTCCTGCCAACTGTCAAGAATAAATGACAGGTTAAATGACATGGACACTTGGAAGTCGCACCTGGAGAATGACATTGGCCAAATACAAAGAAAAGCAGCTCAGGACAACGCTGATGTACTGAGAAGGTCTGAAATAGCGTCAGCCAATCTGTCTGACAGAATCAACAGAAATATTGATGGAATGAGATCTGAAATATTCAGGGCCATTGATAGAACAAGAACACCTACCAGCCAAGGCCAAAACAGCCTTTTCTCACCCACCAACACTAGGCTACCCCCTTCAGGCCAACCTTCACATGTTATGGGCACCTCTACCAGAATGCCGACATCTGTACCGGTAGGATACAGGCTCAGCCCACCAAGCCTTTTCCAAAATACAACCCGAATGATAGCGACAGGTGCCACGCCCACCCAACAAGGCGCGACACATGCAGGTCTTGGTAATTCAGCCACAACCCACCAGATGGCGCCCTCTACCACTCGTCCATCACCGGTAGCCGCCACATCACTTTCAGGCAGTGTTTACAACCATGTATACATGCCCCACCAGGCGCACACGCCCTACAACAACCCTATACCAATGTATAGCTTGTTTACAAACACTCCACCTGCCCAAGCAGCTGCCCACCAGCCTGCAGCGCAGTCCACACCAATGATACCAAATCTAGGACAATCCAATTTCTCCGCTCCTACTGGATATAGGAGTTTTGAACCTGAGCGACTCACATCTGCTCAATTAAGCTGTTTTAACAAGCCAGAACCCTTTGACAAGCCCTCGCCCTACAGATCTGCAGCCAGATTCCTGGCAGAATTCAAATTCTATATAAGAAATGCATACCCCCGCAGCCCAACAATGCATGCATCCTGTATGTATACCTTTTTAAAGGGCAGAGCAGCACAATGGTTTTTTACAAACATTTTTGACAAACCAATCATGTATGACACTGAGGCAGTCTATGCCGCCTTCCTCAGCAGATTCAACCAGCCTGACCCTGCCACAATAATCAAAGGATATAGAAACAGAAAGCAGCAACCCAAGGAGACTGTGGAAGAATACATAGCAGATATGACCTTATTGCTATCCAACAGCAACCTGGATGAATCTGTACAAGTGGACTATCTCATAAATGGCCTCAAAGATGAAATAAAAAATGTTGTACTCTCAGACAGCCCCAAAAGCATTAGAGAAGCCGAGACTGCAGCATTAAAACAAGAATTGGTCATGGAAGCAGCCAAAGCAGCCCATGCCTCAAACCAAACTTCAGACTTGTGCGCCATGAACTATAATAACTACAATGGGCAAAGGAACAATAACAACAACAACAATAACAGATCCAGGAAGGACCAGTACAACAACAACAATTATAACAACAAGCCCCCTGGAAATGGCAATATTAAGCAGTATGACGATAAACCTAAATCAGGATACAACCAAAATCAACAAGGTTATAACAACCCCAGACCCGGCTCAAACAGCAGATCAGGCTCCAAGAACAGGTATCAATCGCCAGGCAGAAGCAAATCTCAGGAGGGAAACAGAAGCAGGTCCAAATCCAGCGACACAAGAAACAACTTTGTTTTCATCCCTGTTGCCTCCACCCCCACCAACACCCGCCAGGTGTCCTTCCAGAAACTACTGGTCCCAGCAGATTTCCCAATCCCTGATGATTGGACCCAGCAACAAAAGAAATCCAGGGACCCAACACCAGGCAGAAATGACAACAAAAAGACAGGAGACAACCATCCTGACAACCAACCTCCTGATTCTGGACAAGGAGAACACTACAATGACAATATTGAATAGGACACAGGGGAGGGCCACCATGCATCTTACAGCCCCGCCCCCACCTTGGACAACAAAATTGGAACGTCCCCCACATGCCATATTTCACACACAAATGATGGAGCAGAACTAAATTCGGCAGAACAACAGAGCCACGACCCACAGCCTGTGAATTGTGACGAAGACTCCTCATCAGACAGTGAGGACCTCTATGAGAACCAGAACAAGAGAATTTCCACCCTCCAATTAAAAGTCGAGACCAGTAAGTATGGGCAGCAAGGTAAGACCTCTTACATTAATACTGAATTGACTAAAGGCGCAGTTAATGTTGATATCAATGGCAGTTCTTACAGAGCCCTTGTAGACTCTGGAGCCTCCCTTTCCTTTATCAGCCAGAAAATGGCAGACAAAATCATATCAACCCCCAATTTCAGACATGGTAGGAGATCTCGCATGGTTATCCTACTAGCTGATAAATCCTCAGTTCAGGTCAACAATTCCATCACTATAACTTTCCTAATCAATAACACAGAGTTTAAAACAAGACTACATGTTGTTCCAAAACTAAATCACCCCATAATTCTTGGCGTAAATTTTATGACCAAATATAGGGCCAAAATTTCCTTTGGGGCCAAGTCCCCTTCACCACACTTCATAAGAGCAGCCAAAGGCCTAACCATGCCACCAAATTCTGAATCCACATTCAATGCAATCGTCATAGGACCTGATTCCTTAATAGGTAAAACAGGCATCACAGAAAATGTTGACACAACATTACCGGTACTAATCAAACACGCCCTTGTTGAACCAAGGTCAACAAGAAAGATCATACCGGTAACAGTGGCCAACCCAAATGATTTTTCCATCAATATCAAAAAGCACATGAACCTAGGCATCTTTGCACTTAACAATCTAGACAAAGCCATTCCCATTGGAAAACTGAACAGCCAACACCCCCTCAGCAGCATAATCTCTGACAAAGAAATGCTCCCCATCAATTGTGGAGATGATCCCCTAGATCAGCTACCCAAAGGGGACGACCCTCTAAAATATACAATATGTGACAAGCTCTCTGAGGCCCAAAAACAACAAATCAAAAGCATTGTTGAATCAAATAGAGAGGCCTTTGTGTTAAATGAGAGTGCTATAGGATTTAACGTTGAGAATGAGGTCAAATTAGAATTAATCCCTGATTTCAAACCCTGCAACAGACCATCCTATAGAATGTCACCCAAAAAAGAGATTTTCCAAAGAGAGCTGTTAGATAAACATTTACAGCAAGGTGTCATTGAAGAATGCACCAAACCCTGTGAGTGGAACTCCCCAGCTTTCTTAGTACCCAAACCCCAGGGAGACAGGTCTGTAGCCTCAGGATGGAGAATAGTCGTGGATTATAGATGGGTTAACCAAAACCTAAAATCTTTTTCCTACTCCTTCCCCAGAGCAGACGACCTCATGCAACAAGTTGGCAGAACAGGTGCTAAATATTTTTCCAAATTGGATGTATACAGCGCCTACCATCAGATTCCTCTAGCTAAAGAATCAAGGCCTTTAACAACTTTCTCTGCCAATGGCACAAGGTATATGGCCAAAGTATTACCCATGGGTTTAAAAACCTCTGGTTTGTCGTTCATGAATGAAATGGAACAATTGCTCATGAAATGCAAATACAGAAATGCAGTAGCCTATGTGGATGATGTGGCCATATACAGCCCCACATGGGAAAGACACCTGCAAGACCTAGATGAAGTGCTAAAACTTTTCATCAAAGGAAACATCAAATTAAAGTCAGAAAAATGTGAATTTGGCACCACCAAAATGGAATTCTTAGGTTTTACCCTAGATCAACACGGCATCTCACCTTCCCCAGACAAAATCTCACCAGTCAAAACCTTCCCAGCACCTAAAAACATCCACGACCTTAGGTGTTTCAATGGAATGGCACAATTTTATAAGAGATTCATTAGAGGCTTCGCCCATATAATGAAACCCCTATATGAAGCCACAAAGGGTACTTTCAAATGGACCACTCAGTGTCAAACAGCCTTTGAGAAAATCAAAGCATCAATTTGCACTGAAGCAATCCTAAAATTCCCAGACTATAACAAGCCCTTCATCATCTTCACAGACTCCAGCAATTTCAGCTTAGGAGCAGTTATCACACAGGTAGATGAACATGGTTTTTATAGGCCCATTGAATTCTCTGGGAGAGGTCTAACACCTCAAGAGACCAGATATGGAATAACTGACAAAGAGTTACTTGGGATAATCTTCGCCGTCAAAAAGTTCCACCATTATGTAGACGGCACTCACTTCAAGGTATATTCAGATCATACAGCCCTAGTCTCCCTCTTCAACAAGAAGGAAAATATCACCAATGGCAGATTGGCAAGATGGGTAGATACTGTTATGTCTTATGATTTTGAAGTGAAATACCTACAAGGCAGTGCTAATCTAGTGGCAGATTGCCTGTCCAGAAGAAAATATCCCCCTGGCTCTGATGATCCAATACCAATTAGATCACAAGGAAAAATTATCCTCCCACCAAAAAGGGTACAATTTTCAGATATATCCATGACAAAGGTTTTCAAATCAGACGACCCAATTCCCAATAACCCCATCTGTTTGGGACCTCCTAGATCAATATTAAAAGGAGGCAAAATTTGGGGAAGCACAAATAAACCACCAAAAGGCGTCATAGCAAGGAAAGGCACCCCAGAGAGGCAACAAAGTGTGAACCCTGACCTGTGTGTACTCACTCGAGCACAGTCCCAGTCTCAGGACGACACACCTCCAGCAGCCAGCCAATCAGCACCCAGTAAAAAGACCCGCCCACCCAAGCCTAAGTGCAGCAGTCCCCGCCCCAGAGGCAGGCCCGCCAAATCTAGGTCACCTAGGGTCTCCATCAAAGCTGCAAACGCCAAGAGAGCTAAGCTCTCCCGCCGTGTGCTACCTCTAGCTGAAAGGGCAATTCAGGAAATCTGTAAACACCAATCCCTGACACCTTCTAGAGAAACACTGATTAAAAGCCAAAAAAAAAGACCTTTTTGCATCCTCCATGGCAAACTACATTGAAAAAGGTAGCCTGCCACAAGACTCAGGATTAATGAATCAAATACTACGTAACCACGACCAATTCATCTTACTGGATGAAGTCCTCTTCAGAATTACTGATACCAATTTGGGTAAGACTTTAGAGCCCACACTGCAAATTGTAATTCCAGAAAAGTGGACAGAATCTTTAGTGGAAGCAACCCATTGCTCTCCCCTAGGTGGACACCTAGGTCCAGTCAAAACCTATACAGCCATAAGGGCTAGGTATTACTGGAGATCAATGTTTAAAGAAGTTTTTGACTTCTGCAGTACTTGCCACACATGCCTGACCACCAAAAAGAGACCCAAAAACCTGAAAACTCCAATGAAACTACGTGACCCAGTGCTTACAGCATACTCTCATGTCACCATGGACACAATAGGCCCTTTTTCCAAGGCCGCTGATGGCTCCCACTACATACATGTGGTGACCGACCATGCCACCAGGCATGTGACTGCCTGGACAAGTGAAGAAAATACTGCTGCAGTTGTAGCACTTGGTTTCTTCCAAAAAGTCATATGTATCCATGGCACTCCCTCAGTACTAAACACAGATAATGCCCAACAATACGTCTCAAAACTATTCAAATATTTTTGTGAAAAATTCGGCATTAAACATGTGACAGGAAGTGCACATTGGTCTAGGTCTCAAGGTCTCTGTGAGCGCCAACATCAAACCATTGAATCATCCCTCAGGGCTTTTGTATCAAAATCACAAAAGCATTGGTCAACCTTCCTACAGGCTGTAGTCTTCAGTATTAATAATACTATAAGCAGCGCCTTAGGCTACTCACCAAATTTGTTAGTTTTTGGCAAGCAGACACACCTACCAACTGAAGCAGCTTTGTCCTTGATTAAAGCTGAAAAAGACTCAAGCACCAGGGAGAAAATTATGACCAGCCTACTACAGTTTAGGGACGATATTCAGATGAGAGCTGCAGAAAACATGATCTCTGCTCACAAAAAGATGAAAGCCAGACATGACACTTCAGCAGAACTGAGCTCATATAACACAGGCCAATTGGTATATTTACATATACCCACCCTGCTGGTCAAATGCACATCAAAAAAGTTGCAACCCACATACTCAGGCCCCTACATCATAATGAAGATGACTTCACCAGTTACAGCTATTCTAAAAAGGCTACAAGATGGAAAAATACTGAAGAAATCAGTACATGTATCAAGGCTAAGGAGACCAATCACAAGAGCTAGCGCCAAAGCCATTATAAAAAGGCTGCAATCAGGGCCCACAAGCTCACTTCACGACCCCGACCAGGACGACCCCTCCAATGTGAGTCTTACCACTCCCAAAACAAAGAAAAAGAGAGGAAGGCCAGCCAAAAAGGGAACAATCTCTTTCAGCCCCATGCCCTCCAGAAAATCAAGAAAAATTTCTAAGCGTCCATTATAGGCCACAAGTCGTTGTGTCAAACACCAAAACATCCATATAAACAACCCTCCTTCATTCCCCACAGGCGCCACGCGCCCCAACCAAATTAATCAACCATTAATACACCAACCACTTAAACACACTGACAGCAACAGTCACAGACCAACGCCCAACCTATTTATACTAACAGCCATAAAAATTCCTATGCATCCAAAATCAACACCGCCTTGATTAACTGTATATACACACACCTACCCCTTCTAAGTGGAACGCCAAACACTGGCAAATGGATTATCAAATAATTAGGTTAGGTTACACACGCCACATACCGACCGCCCAAGGCAGCGCTGTATCCTCGGTTTGTGTATAAACTTCAATACACACATGCGACGGCTTGTTACCACTTCAAGACCACTATTTCCAATGATAAACCTATTGTAGGAAGATGGACCTCTGACACCCACACCCCATGTTTACACCGCTGTCTCCGCCAACCCTTAAGTGCTGTGGTGGCACATATACAAATCAATAACACACTGCCCTCAAGGTCTTTAAAAGCTACAGGGACGCCATAGCAACCATATCACCTTGGCCAGGGATAAAACACCCCCCCGCCAAGCTTCCCAATATGCTATCTTTAGACAATATCTCACCACCAACCAATCCAGGCCAGGATAACCCTAATTTGCATATGGGACCGTCAACCCCACTTGCATCCACCAATAATATTTGGCCTACGCCTCTTTCAGGGCAAGACATACCACCTATGGGAGATCTCAGACTGAGAAATAGCCAAACTCAATCTCAGGTTTATAAGCGCTTGCCCACCCACATCTGATCACAACACAACCCACAACCAATACCACCACACCTTAAGCACGGCAACAAGTGTCTGGGAAGGGACCATGGCAGACCCATCATGCAACCAGCCCAGGTAGGATTATCTTATGGGTCTATTTTAGCATTTAGGATTTTTTTAACAGTCGTTCTAGCATTGTACATGATAGCACTTTTATTATCATGGTGCCCAGGTACCCCTATTAACCAATGGCGGTGTGAGCCTTAAGTGTGTGTAAAATGTGGAAGAACTTCTCCACTACCCTATAATTTTTAACATTGATAATCCAATTTACTAAACCTCTTCAGCCAAGCAAATTCCCCACCTTTACCTCTCCCCCCATTCACAGCCCACTTAGACCCTTTTTCCTTTTATGACTTACAGCCTGGACCCACCGGCAAATAAGCACGGCCCAAATGCTACATGGACCATACACAGCCTCCTTGGACCACATGGGATCAGAAGTGATCTCATGGATCCTTTTGAAATTAGGAGCATAATCATGGAACAGCAACATCTCATCACCTTCCTCGCCCAGGAAGATATTAAACATTACCTCAGCAGCCCTGTGCTAAGACAGGAGCTGGACTTGAGCAATCACTCCACAGCAGCAACCATTAAAGCCTTCATGGTCGCTGTAGCTGGGGATAATCCCCGCCGGCCTCCATGGGGCAGGTTTAATCATAGATCTGCATCATACATAGCTCTTTTATGTGCTCGCACGCTTATAGCGTCGGAACAGCCCCTCAGGGACTTACCCCGCCAATACTCCAGAATTGGACGTGAACTGGCCATAAGGAATACGGCCAGCATAGTGTTCCAGTTTGCTGTCTTCGAGATAAACAGATTCCATGCTCAAGCTCGTGTGCCGCCCCTGACGGTGACAACAGGCACCAGTCCATCTGCATAAAACCTTTCATGTGACAACAAACCCTACCACCCACAGATTCCCCGACCTTTGTAAATACTGGACCATACTAACATCCCATTTGTGACTGAGCTAATGTTATTTTTAAAGTGAACCCCACCATCAAAATTTTCAAAATCCTCAAAATTTTCAATTTTTTCTCATTTTTCTAGAGCAGCAGCCATCCTAGCAGTCTGTATATTCCTACATCTGCTCCTCGGCTGCACCTCAACATCAGACAACAATCTGAACACCATCTTCAGACCCAACTATGGCGCACTGTTTACCAAGTTACCCCAAACATTACTAGCCAATTACATGGACTATCCATTGACCTTCAGCCTTAACTTGACCTTTGACCAGAACCTAAGTCAGCCAAAACTACTCAGCCCTCTCATCAGCACTGATGCACCCCAATACATTAAGCACACAGCCCATGCCCTAGATAACATGATACAGAGCCTATTCTCCAAGTCAAAAACAACACTAAAAACCTTGTCAAAATTGACTTCACCTCCAAACATCAGAAAAGCCAGAAATGCCCCCGGCCAAGTCATTGGTGACATTTTAAGAGCTTCAATAGGCCTCGGGACTCAACCAGAAATTGATATTTTGAATTCTGAGATGTCTGACCTGGATAAAAAGTTAGCCACCAAAATGCACGTGGTAGAATTAGCCACACATTTCTTGTTAAATATTTCGGAATTTAATTACAATTCTGTCAACATCTTCTCAAAATTCCAAAACGACACTGATGATGCTCTATCTTTTATTTCCGGAAAATTAGAGCATTTAAATTCTAACATCTCATCAATATTATTAAAATTAGAACTCCAATCCAGACAAAACACCTTCTATTCCATGTTATTCACAGCAGCAAATTCTCAAATAGAGTCTTTAATTGACCTCCAAAGCGACTTGGAAAATCTGCTCTTAACCATTAATAATCTACTTGAGGGCACCCTACCCCAATCCATCATCACACAAGACGACCTCAGTTTAGGTTTAAACAATTTATCCAGCCTCCTGCACGAGGCACACCACGGCATTATTTTAGAAGGCCTACCCATAAGTTATTATTATCAGCGCCGAGTACATGTGCACTGGAGCCATAACTCGAGCCTGTTAATAACCATACCAGTACCCATAACCAGAGGGGGAAGCACCTTTTCTATATTTAGAATAGAAACCTTCCCCGTGCCTTTCGACACCTCCGACACTAAGTCAGTAGGTCACACCCAGGTGGAGCCACTTCCCGGCTACTTGGCTATGTCCAAGACCCACTCACACTATATACAGTTTACACAAGCTGACCTGGATATGTGTGACCTCGGCCACCTTATCAGCTGTAACCTACCCCTACCCCTATTGTCAGCCACACACCCCACATGCACTCTATCCTTATTTTTAGATCTACCAGAGGCGGTGCACCATACCTGCAGTTTTAAAGCACACATGGCAGCACCCATACCAAATCTTATCCAACCCCTATCTCACAGCACTCTCCTATTAATAACCGACCATCCCACTTCCATGCTCCAATGCACAGATTCAGGCCAAGTCGAAATTAAGAATAGAGCATACTCAGTCATCTCAGTCCCATGTCTGTGCTCCATTAAAAATGCTGGCATGATTTTAACCAATTCTGATTTATCTTGCACCCAAAATTTCACCCTAGAACCCATATCAAAGGCCTATTTCAATTTACCACTGTGGCGACATTTTGGTCAACCTCCAGCCAATGTTTCCGGCATCACCATGGCAACCACTACCCAGACCCTTCACCTGCCCAATTTTGAAAAATTAAAACACCTACACAATCAAAAAATAGCACCCCTCTTCCAAGACACCCTAACCCTTAAAAGAGCCGCACAGGGACTTAAAGACCAATCAGCCCTCCTATCCACTAACTCCCTGATGCATCTAGGATACCACCTCCAGTTCTCACCCTGGATACATTTGGTATCACCCCTCCTGGCACTACTTTGCTGCGCATTAACCCTTAAGAACCATCTTCGTGTCAATCAATTGGCGCGCTTTATCACACTAGTCTCAGCAACCCGAACACCCAAGATGGCTAATGCGGAGAGTTGGGATCGTTTTAAAGATCTGATACGCCAGGCTAACAAAAACTGGCCAGCTCCACAAACGACCCCAAACACAGATCTGGATTTTGTACAATCGCCTGACCGCTACCAGGACATGTTCACCTGGATCTTAATAGCAACCCTCCTGTACATCACATGGAGTACCGCCAAGAGGTGCCTGCGACACTGGCCCTACTGCAAACAGGACAGCCACAGGACACCTTCGATTGTGGCCAAGATCCATGCTAATGGTCAAACCTTTGATTTCACCGTTGGCAAAATGATCTATGGACAGAATCTCTGGGCCCCCACCATCACAGCCCCTAAGGTCTCCCCAGCTCGCCTTACGGCACCCCTGGGCAGACACCTGGATCTCCATTGGAAGTCTGACATCAGGACAATAATCGGGGGACAAGTCCGGCAGATCCCGCTGCAGCGCTATCCTCCGGTACCACTTCTATGGAGAATACCGCTGTACAGGGTCTTAAAAGGAGCTCACCACATGACAGTGGTCATCTCCTCAGAAGGACAACCCGATTTTCAACTTGCCTCTAGTGACACTGACCCCGCCATACAACTACCTTGTGAGTCCTGGCCGGCTGATCGCCATGACTCCCCGGCTGAGCTCACAAAGTACACCCCACTCCGGCATCAGCCAAAGAAAGACAAATACATGTACAAGCAACCGGAGATGATGCTCACACCACCCTCAACATCAACCAGCGGTAAGTTTTCATCAGAAACCTACTTTGATCCTCATGTGGGGATCATTTAACCGCCGGCCACCCCCCATATAACCTGGTAATGGACTCTCCCGGTCGCCCAATCCACCGGATAGCCCAATCTAACACCTTCATGTGGGGATCATCCCCATCCTTAATAGCTCTAAATCCGACCCCACCCACAATTAAAACCATCTTAACAACATCTCCATACCACAACACAGTTTCGACCCACAATAACACAGTTATTTCGACTCACTGTGAAGGCCCACTGCACGATGAGACGTCGCCATCTTGTTTCTAACGTCGCGTCTGGCTCCCCGCCAAACGCTGCGTCAGAACGCCGGCGCTGCGTCTCACCACTGCCGTCGGCCTCCCCAACGTCAGATCTCTTTCATTTTTTCCCACGTTGGCATGACAACTTAACGTCAGTCAGGACACCCGCACTCAATATCTGCGTCAAAACAATAACATAAGCACGTGTTAACAATATCACTAGACTTGTTTTCGACCCAAGCTAACAATACCACCCCGCATGAAATTTGAAAGCCCGCCCATGCCAATTTAGAAGCCCAGAACAAACAACATAACTTCTAACTGGTGGTGGACTTCTCAAATATATTATTGGATAAAATCACAGGCAAATCAGGCTCATGGCACTTGTTATAATCATCACAGTCATTTATCACAATCAATTTTCGAATCACATCCTCGCATTTGGCCGGCCACCTTCTGGATCTAGCCTTTTCCTCTTCATAGCCTTCTCGGCCGCACCACGTGCATCTCGAGGAGTTCCTCGCCTCAGCCCACCTTCTGAAAAACATGACCAATACCCCAGCTAAATACCCACAACTCACAAATACCACCTCTACAAACAAATTTCAAGACTCAGAAGGATAATCAATCCAGTTCCATAGACAATTCCAATTCCCCATACTAGCGTTATACCTTTTTGTTTGTTTATTCTACCCCTCAAACAAAGACTGTACATACCATCCTCGCCTAACAGCGGACCAAGCAGGGCCCACCGGCCCCTCCCTCCGGGCCATCATAGGGTCCACGCACGAGCCCACACACCGCCGGCACCGTGCCCAAAAAGACCCACAAAAGGACGACTCTGAAATCACACAAACACACAGGTGTCAAACCACCGGCGACACGCCCGACTGTACATAGCCCCAAAATTCCCCAAAAAATCATCCACCTGTACTCACCCAAACATGCCCACAGCCACGATGAGCAGAAAGACCGTCCCAGACGGCATGGAGATCAATCTTGACAGCACAATCATGTCTCCTTTTTCTCCTTTTTCGACCTTTTCGACAATATTTCAGGCCTCCGTTTTATCAGTCTTAGTCGCCGCTTTCTGATCCCAAAATAGCCTCCGCCCTCTTTTATATCAGGATCCAAAATGGGAGCATAAAGTTAATTTTTGGACCTATTTTTCCGAAAAAGCGCATCATCAAAATTCAAAATTCCAGCCAACCAAACCCACCTTTGGGACCCAGAATCGCCTAACCCAGAGTTGAGACAACCCTTACACATGAACCCAATGAGTCCATGGCAAGTCTACACCATTGACCATGCCATTTGACCATGTCCTTACACGAACGCTGAACAAACGCCCGCTCAGTGGCGCCAGCCAATGTTTTTCGCATGAACTAAATAAGAACAGGTCCCCATGCAGTGGCGCTACCCGTGCCGCGCAGCAGAACTAACCTGGACCCTGGATATTCCAGTTTCCCGCTCACATCTGGCCATGAGTCTACACCGGCCCGGTGACACTGCACATCAATATGCACTGCCTAATTCACTGCCTTACCTGTCAATTTGGTATTTTTGTTGGTCGCCTTGTAATCCATGCACTATGATCGACCCTAAAACTAAAAATCCCCCTTCTCTTGTTCTGTTTTTTCAATACAGAGGCCAACGACCTAATCGAGGAGGCGGAGACCGCATTGACAGGCCAACAGGAGATAGTGGCAGACCAGGCACGCCCATACCAACCGGCCTGCCCCATTGGAGCACACGAGTCTGCTCTCCAATAGGGCCACCTACTAGATTCGCCACCCTGGGAAGAAATTGTCCCCACCTAATGTATAGCTACAGCTGCCCATGCAGCATGAACAAAGACAATAGACCAGAAACTTTCAAAACAATTGGCTCGACCCAGGTCTGGAGACCCCTACCCAAAACATACCAAGCTTCATCTGAGGAGGACAGTGACTCTGACACCTCCCTCTCAGCAGAACAAATAGACATGGACCCTGCATACAGTTCCGATCTAAATTTGCAGCCTGACTCAGGCAAGCCTAGCAGAATGCATTTCAGCAAAATTGTAAACTTTGTCCCCAACACCAAAAAATCCAGATCCAGGAGAAGACCCTCACTAGGTCGCTCCCTCAACCCACATGTCTTTAACCACCAAGACCCACCACCAAAGGGTCTTGCAAACCAGAGTCGCCATAGAAGGAGAAAATAATTTCATTAACCATCCTCTATTTATTTTATTTATTTTTTGAAACTGTCTTTAATATTATGGACTAAAAGTGTAGAGACACACTTCACTCACCGACCGCCCATGGACACTATGAACACTGACTCAGTCAGCCTAGTCAACTGATTTTTAAAGCCAGTTTTTCTTGTTTGTATAAGGCTATGATACATAACCATGAAAACACGCTGCATTTTTACATTTATTTTCCTTTATAAGAACATTATGAAGAACACAAGCCAGGCAGCAGGTTTTTGTGATCTTAAGATGCCATAAAGTTCTTTTTTCTTTTCACACTGTACCTTTTCAAACCCAACCATGTCAAATATTTATGGGTTTTAGCTAGTTTATATTTTTCTAAAAATTTTACAAGGAAGCGCTGGCAACCAATATTTTTGCAGGATCAACTGAGATCCAATCCAAATATCAGCCAGAGCCACCATTTATTTTTGTATTAACCTTGTCCCCTTTTCAGCCAATCATAACCCCAGGTAGACTGAAGGCTAAACATGCTAAACTTTCCATTGACTAAGACAAACCTTCTACGAAAATTAACAGAAAACTTCTACAAATAAATAAAGGACCAAAAATCCAATTTTTTTTTTTAGAAAACTCCTTAAACATATCACCTAAAAGCCTTCAGACTCCCTAAGCCTTACCAGTATTATAAGGAATGATTGATCGACTTGCCAGTCATCAATTACCTTACCTCTGTTTTTATTTATTATATTGTATTGTATATTGGCTCAAGACCTAAATAATAAGTGCCTACCGGTACTGAAACAAACTTCAGTATTAACTTATCTACCTCAAGGTCTGCCTTAAAGCCAATAACTGCATGTTTTAGGATAGTTTTTATTTCCTTTATCTTTGTGTGAGCTTTAGTGCTAGATAATAATCCAGCCTTTGTATCCTACCACGACCTGAATTTTTCATATTCTTCTTGCCAAAATTACAAACAACACCTCTTTGGCATGGTTTCGTTTTGTACTGTTTATAAATTATTCATGCTCAACCAAAAACCAATATTAAATATCTCCTTAATACTGTATACTTTCAACTTAAATGATAAGATGTAATACCTATTATTAGACATCAAACATATTATCAGTAGACCTTTTCTCGCGATCTTCCTCCTTAAAACCTCGCGTGGAATCGAGTAGGAATGTGGGGATTTGTCAGTAGACTGTTATAGGTATTGTACTTATCATATTTATTTTTCACCTTTGACTCTACCATGTAACCCAGTGTCCGAGTCTACCCACAAGCCAAGCCATACCCATAGACCAAAGGCTGGCGGTGTCAACTGCACTCAGTGACCCCGCCTCCTCCCACTGGAGGATACGCCGTCAATCACAAGCAGGAAATTCCTAGCAGACAATGTTTAGAAACAACTCCTCCTGCTGGAGGACATGCCCATTGATCATGAGCAGCTCACAGCATACCGGGAGTTCCCAGCAGCTATATTTAGAACCACACTGAACTCTGTGAACCCCAGTGCTATGTTTGGGATCTCCCCTACATACCTGCACTGGAGTTCCCCAGTTACTATATTTAGCTCACCTGATACTATTTTTAGGATGAGCTGGGTGAGCAGCTCCTACTACAAATACCTGTGGAGGGAGCAGCTCACTCATCTTTCCACCTCCATACTTCACACCTCACACACTCACGTGAGATCAAGGCCCTTGGCTCAAGGGCTAGGCTTGGACACTGTTGGGCATCTTTACACTGTATCACCATCTATACCTCGTGGACTTCTATGAATAAAGTGGATATCAACTGGATTCCTGATTCGTCTGTATTCATCCTTATTCATCATTTACGGACTCGTTGACAATGCATACAAATAAATTTCAAATAGACACTTTCTATCATTACCTTATTGTGCAGTGTCATAATTGGAAGAAGAATACCTTGAGGTAACTTTCTTATGCATGTGACATTGACCCCAAGCAGTGTACAGACAAACTGACAGCTACACATGTTAGACCAGCTGTGAGAGCAGACATGGTGGGGTGAAGTAGCACTGACCTTTAATTTGTCACTGCCCAATTAATTTGTCACCTGGCATGAAGCATTGTATGTATATATATATATATATATATATATATTGTAGCGTTTTCCGACTCTATGGTTAATAAAGAATTACACAACTCCGACAGCTTGACTTCAGTGTCTTTTATTTCCTGGCAGTCCTCGCCACACCATCTAAGTCTTATATCGTATATATTAATCCGGAGATAAGCCTTTTAGAGTTCTGCTCCTCTCTGTCTGCAACTCGGAACTAACTAATCGGAGTAACAACTCCCTTATTTATACATAGGCAGATACTCCGACCCCGGCCCGCTTTACGGCAGGCCAGCGTCGGAGGATCTCCTCCGCCGACTACTATTGCCGACGTAACCGCGTTACTTCAGGACCGCTGGCCTCGCCGCCCCCACACCAGGATGGTTTCGGCTCCGCCAACGGCCCCTCCGTCTCCGCCACACTCTCCCCAACTAATCTATAGCCTTACCGGGAGAAAGAGTGTGATATTACCCTCCTGCAGATGGGTTTCCAATTTTGAATAATCCTGCCACGCCATGGCCCCTGGGCGTTTAAGTAAATAGCTACACATAACATACACACAGTAAATCCTACTTAAACCTCCTCTGTAGGCGGCATTAACTACTAAGTAAACCGAATCCGCCGTCCCCTATGCGGAGTATAACCATAACAACAACTTTTATACAATAATACGACGTCATTTCGTCTGGATCCGGCAGACATTCTTCGCCCGTTCGCCTCAGGCTGTCTTGTCGCCGCCCTCATTGGTTCCAGCCTTGGTCGTCCGCGCCGCCGACGTCTTTGGCCACCGCTGTCCGCAGCGGCTGCAGCATCCCTTCTGATCACGGCCATAACGGGTCCGGGTAACATGGACCAGTTCAATATCCCCATTGGGGAGAGTGTGAATGGAGGAAGATTGCAGTCCCCCGGGTATAACCCTCATCTCAGGTCCTAGGGTCCGAGGCTGCCCCAGTCGTCTAGAGTGTTCCTTGAGGGCCTCCGGCCCGGTAAAATCCGAATGCCATGGCATAGCCCCATCCTCCTCCGCCTCCTCGTCCCTATTGTCACCCGCTTTATCTCCTTGTTGATCTAGCAGCAGGCGGTGCACCTCCTCTACCCCCGCCAACCCCTCAGTGCTGGCTATTCCCCCTTCCCCCATATCTCCTATAGGTAATCCGGTTATTACAATCACTCGGTCTGTCTCAGTGTTGGGTAGGGGCTCCGGATCCCCAGGCCCTCCGACCACCGTCTCGACCCCCTCCGGCACCATCACCATAGTCTCCGCCCGTCCACTCTCCTCCCCCACTTCTACTTGCAGCAAGAATTCCCCCTTGGGCGAGCAAAGGACTAACCCGTCCAACCCCACAGTCACGGATCGGGGGTACCTATCCAACTTGGGTAGAGCAAATAAGGTCCCCGGCTCTACGAGGGGGGTCTTCGGTACCTTCTTCTCCGCCTGTCCTTTCTCCTTCACCGGTGTCCCTACGGAACACGATTGAAATTTACTCATTAATTGGGCGGTACCCTCATCCATGGATCGGTTCTGTATGGCCTCCTCCTCCGCCTCTTTTAACACTCCCTCCAGGCTGAACTTCCTCGTAGACTTTCCCGCCCCTTTTCCTTTAGGGCTTTTACTTTTAGTTTCCATCTCTTTCCTCAGTCTTTCTTTCTCCGCCTCTTTGGCCTTCCTCTCCTCCTCCTCCTTTCTCCGCTGTTCCTCTTCCGCCTTCCGGCGCTCCTCAGCCTCTCTGGCCTTCCTCTCCGCCTCCTCTCTCTCTTTCCGTTTAATTTCTCTTTTCTTCTTTCGCTCCTCCTCCTTGGCATCGCTGAGTACGGCCAGGAACTGGGCTTTCAGTTTAGGGCAGGATTGGACGTATGCCGGGATGGCCACCTCCTCCGACTCCTCGCTGGTTTCATCCTCCCCTTCCACCTCCCCCGCCTCACCCTTCTCCGGCGGCTCAGGCGTCACGATTGTAACTGTCTTCAGGATGGGTTTCGGTTTGCTAGGGGAAGGTTTACTCATATCCTCATAGGAGGGCAATGTCTCGGGACTGGCACCGGAGAGGGTGGGTTTGGGCTTGTTAACTAGTTCGTAAGGGGGCTGCTTCTCGGGGCTAGAGTCCAGCCCATTTCCCCCTAGTCCCAAGCTCTCTCCGTCCTCCCCACTCGTGGCGGAGATGTCCTCGTAGGCAGCCGACTTTATGGAGGTTCGGGAGGTCGGAGTGTCTTTCTTGGTTTCCTCGTACTCCGCCTCCAGGGCTCTCACATTGACTTCCCCTAGAGGCACCTCCTGTTGCATTCGTAACAGAGTCTTGGTGGGGGTCTCCCCCGCCTGTCCATATCTCTCTACCAGTAATCCTATGACGAACTTCAGTTTCCCCGCCATTTCCTCGTCTATTTCCACCTCCCCCCCGCTCAGTAGAGGTGTCAGGTCGGGTATCCCCGTGGCCAGTGGCGGGGTGGAGGGTCCCGCTTCCTCCTCCGCCTGCCGCTCCTTACCCCGTGGGGATTGTCTCTTCCTCTTTTCCGCCGATTCCTCCCCCCCCTCCGGCTCGAAGGCCCTCTTGACCCCCTTCCCTGACATACTCCGGGTGGACCTGACGGAGAGACAGCTCTGGGGTGTGCTGGTCCCCTCCACGCGGAATCCCAGCAATTGCTCCAAGTATTTGGAGGCGACAGCAGCCTCCGTCTCCTCCTCCAACGTTATTCCCGGCGACGCCATGCCGCTGAATGTAGATCCGCTGGGGCTGTCCCCCGCACCCCCTCCACCCGCCGAGGTGCCCTGCTGCGGCGGGGGGACCCCGGGCTTGGAGGCGGCGTTTACCGGTTTCTTTTTCTTGGCCACCGCACTCCCCCTCTTCCTCTTTGTGGTGGTGAGCCTGACAGCTTCCTCCGGGCTAGCTGGGGCAGCCACAAGGCTACTGTCCGCCAAGGATCCTCCCGCCTCCGTTGCCCGGCCCACCGGTAGCATCCTGCACTCCTCCGGCGGCTGCCAGTCCTCCAGCTCTGGGTGGATACGCGTGATGTGTCGCCGGAGATCATCCACCCGGATCTTGGCTACCATGTACTCACACTTAGGGCACTGGTAGCCCTCTTGCATCTCGTCGTGAGTGCGGAGATGGCGGTTCATCCCATCGGATCTCATGAAGTACCACTGCTTGGAGTCCCCCCTTTTCCGGCAGATCTCGCACCGATACTTCGGCAGCTCCACCCCGTCCACCCACTCCGTGGGGACCGGCTTCTGGTCTCTGTTTTTGAAGACAGGCATTACTAGTTGTGGCGTTGTCCATAGGCTAACAGGAATTGAAGGGTGAGGCGGATAGCGCTCCCTTATATTCCCCCCGGTGGTCACGCCCCCTCTTCCTACTCCTCCAATCACCGTCCCCTGGGTCAGGCCACCCTCCGTCACCACGCCGTGGGAAACCCCCGATTGCATCATAGCCTTACTCCGGACACCGTTGTCGCCATTGGCGCCTCCGCTCTCACGTGCCTGCTGTGAGCCGTGGGAACGTGATCCGCGGTCAGCCGAGGACCTCCGCCTACGATAGCTCCCACTCCGACTCCGGCTCTCCGAGTCCCTCCTCCCATGTCTGGCTGCCTCCGTCCGGGCAGACACTCCGTCCCTTCTGTGGCCACTAGTGGAGCGGCTAGAGGAGGAGTGGCCGGAAGATCTTTCTCTCTCCCTCCTCCTCCGCCGACTCTCCCTGTGTCTTGAGCGTGTGGAGCCCTCCCGGGAGTGGCTGGACACTGTGGAAGACACTTTCTTTGACCCTCCACCAGCATTTCTACCCCGACTCGATTCACCCTTGGGCCTTGTCCCTCTTAGAACCACCAACCGCGTGTCATCTCCGGCCTGCATTGTAGACTGACCGTTAACGGTCCTTCCCCCGCCTTTTATTGGGGAGAACCTGTTATGAGGGTTGCTTAGTGACTCCCGCCTCTCCGGCCCTGCTCCGCTAGGCGGCGCTCCGGCCGCCGGCCGGCCGGCCTCACCGCCTGCCGTCGAGGAATTTGGAGCCTGGCCTCCCGACCTCCCCTTCGTCATGGCTGTTCTGCAGCGTCCAACCCTCCTGGCTTCCCTCTCTTCGTTTTCATGGTTGTTGTAGATGGCTTCCTCGATCATTTCGTAAATAAACCATCTTTCCCTATGCTTCTCCCTGATTCTCCTCCGGCCAGGATCCGCCGCCCTCCTTAACCTTTCTGCCCTGATTTCCTCGTTTTGGCCATGGTTCCGCCTTCTGTGGGCCAACTCACTCTCATCACTCACCCCCTCTTCATCCGACTCGCCCATCTCGGGGAGGGACCATTCCTCGTAGGGAGGGTCCTCCTCTGGTTCTACCCCCCTCCAATGTGACATTTCGGCTTCTTCCTTCAACCTTTTTTCATTTTCCAGCCATACATCGCACCAGTCGCGGCCTTCTTGACTCATCTTGCTTTTGCAGCTCCTCCACTCCGCCCCAAGGTAAGTATCCAGTTGAGGCGCCAGTCTGACGGCCCGGGCTGCGCTGGTTCCGGCAGGCTTCGGTGCACTCCTCCGCAGACCTTCTTTCCGATTTCCATTATCCGCTGCCCCTCCCTTACAGGTTTCAGTTATTTGATGTCTCTTTTTCTCTTTGCAGGTCAGCAGTTTCGCCTCCCGGTCAGCTCCAGTCCCCGGGGTCACCTGAACCAGCCGGATGGTGCCCCCTCCGGATCCTCCTTCCTCCTCGTCTGAATTGTCCGAAGATAGGGGCTCGGCCTCCCTTGTTTCATCCTCCATGGGAACATCCTCCGCCGTGGCCCGCGCCGGGGCCAGTTTTAGGGCGTCGTAATGGACTACCCTGGTAGTTTTACCCTTTTTAATTTTATACACCGCCTCCCCTAAGCGCCCCACTATCTCCCATGGGCCTGTCCAATAACTCTGGAGTTTAGGTGTCAGTCCCCTCTTCCGGAGAGGGTGGTAGTAGAAGACCCTGCCCCCAACAGCGAATTCGCCTGCCGAGGCTCTTGCATCATAGTTCCTCTGTTGCCTGCAGAGGGACCTTCCAAGGGCCTCCCTAGCGACGGAGTATGCTTTTGTCATGGTGGTTTGTAATTCGGCCACATAACCGACTCCTCCCCCTACATTGGGCTCCAGCGGGTAAACCAAATCCAGGGGGATGACCGTTTCCCGCCCCAACATCAGAAGATTGGGGGACAATCCCGTGGAGGCGTGTGCGGAGGAGCGATACGCCGCCATTACAAATGGCAGCCGCCGGTCCCAGTCCCGTTGGTCCTCCGCCACCACAGTCGCCAGCAGCATTTCAATTGTTCGGTTGGCCCGCTCCACCATCCCATCGCTTTGGGGCCTAAAGGAACAAGTTCTGGTCTGCCTGACTTCCAGTAAGGCCACCATTTCCCTGAATAGTCCCGACTGGAAGTTCTTGCCCTGATCTGTGTGCACCTCCGCCGGGGCTCCAAATCTACAGATGAACTCCTCCACCACAGCCCTGGCCACCGTGGGTGCCTCCTGGTTGGGTAAAGCGTACGCTTCCGTCCATTTAGTGAAGTAGTCCGCCGCCACCAAAATATATTGGTTCCCGGCGGAGGACAAGGGCAATGGACCCATCACGTCTAGAGCTATCCTCTGTAGGGGTAGTCCGGCACCCACATGTCCCATTGGTGCCCGGTGCGGAGGTGGAGCCGCCTTCCTCCGGAGACAGGGTTCACAGCTGGCGCACCACAGGGTCACCTCCCTCCTGAAGTCAGGCCAGTAGTAACCTGTCTGGAGGCGCCGGATGGTTTTATTGCGGCCCAGATGCCCCGCCAAGGGTTCTCCGTGGACCTCCCTGAGCACATCATTCCTGCTCAGGGTGGGTACAGCAATTTGGAAGCATCGTTCCCCCGCCGCACCTTCCCACCACCGGCCCAGTATCCCTTTTTCTATACTCATGCGCCCCAATTGGGCATGCCAGGCTCTCAGCTCATAGCCCCAGGTCCTTCTTTCCTCCTCTGTGGTGGTCGCCTCCCCGTTCACCCATGCTCTGACCTGAGTCAGCACAGCGTCCTCCGCTTGGAGTGTGCCCCACTCTCTCCCTGCCGGCGGAGTGGAGTCCCCCGCCGCCGGAGGCGCCCCCCGAACCATCTCCTGGCGTTGAGACCTTGTGAAAACCCGGCAATGCAGTAGCTCCTCCTCATCCTCTCGCCCACATTGCTTGCAGGGCTTCCTGGACAGCCCATCCGCATTCCCATGTAGTTTTCCCGGCCTATGCTGCACCACTATGTCGTAAGTACTTATAATCTGCAGCCATCGAGCCAGCTGGCCCTCCGGCTCCTTGAACTCCAACAGCCACCGCAGGGAGGCATGATCTGTTCGGACTACCACCCTCCTCCCTATTAGGTAATGCTTGAATTTCCTGAGGCCAAAGACTATAGCCAGCAGCTCCCTCCTTGTAACGCAATAGTTACGCTCCGGCCTGCTGAGAGTGCGGCTGCCATAGGCTAGGACCCTCTCTACCCCCGTCTGCTCCTGGGACAGTACCACTCCGAGGCCTGTGTCACTGGCGTCGGTGTCTAAGGTAAGCTGTCCCTCCGCCTGGGGGAAAGCCAGGATAGGGGCCTCGGTTAGTCTCTTTTTTAGGTCTTGGAATGAGGCCTCGCATTCCTCCGACCACCGGAACGTCCTCCCTTTCTCGGCCAGCGCGCTCAGTGGCTTAGCCCTCGTAGAGAACTCAGGAACGAAGGTCCTGTAGTAGCCGGCTAGCCCCAGAAAACTCCGGACCTCCGTCACCGTGGTCGGAGTGGGCCACGACTGCACCGCCTCTATCTTTTCCGGATCCGTCTCTACCCCCGCCTCACTCACTTGGTGGCCCAGGAATAACACTCTGCGGCGAGCCAACTGGCATTTGGAGGGCTTGATCTTAAGCCCAGCATCCTCCAGCCTTTGAAGTACCTCCCCAAGCCGGCCAAGATGCTCCTCGAAGGTGGCGGAGAATACGACTATGTCGTCTAGATAGACCAAACAAGTTTTCCACTGTAGTCCCCTCATGGCCACTTCCATCACCCTCTCAAAGGTGCCTGGCGCATTGCACAAACCGAAGGGCATTCTCCGGAATTGGAACAGCCCCCGGTGTGTCGTGAATGCTGTTTTCTCTTTATCCCCCTCCTCTATATCCAACTGCCAGTAGCCGCTGGCCAGATCCACTGACGAAAACCACGCGGCCCCCGCCATGGTATCGAGACAATCTTCCACTCTAGGCAGGGGATAAGCATCCTTCACGGTGGCGGCGTTGAGCCTCCGGTAGTCCACGCAGAAGCGAGTGGTACCATCTTTTTTTCTTACTAGGACCACCGGAGAAGCCCACGGGCTAGTGGATGGCTCAATCACTCCGGCTTCCAACATCTTCTCCACCTCCTCTTCTACCGCCTCTCGTCTATGGGGTGCCAATCGCCTCGGCGGTTGTTTGATAGGTGGATGTACCCCCGTATCAATCCTATGCTTGGCCAATTGAGTGTGCCCTTTGTCGCCCTTATGCCTCTGAAATGCCCCCAGGTGTTTCCTTATAAGCCGTGCAAGCTCCTTTCTACGGTGAGCCTCCGTCCCGCTCACTAACCCGTCCACCAAACACTTTAGCTCCTCCGGCTCACCTCTCTCCACCATCCGGCACCATCCCTCTCCGGCCACTGTCTCGCCTCCGCCTCTGCACTCCACTCGTTGAATGGCCCCTAGAGTCATGTCTCTATATATCACCACTGGCTCAGGACCGGGATTGAGCACCCTGACCCAAGTTGCCCTCCCCTCGGGGCATACCAGCCCCCGCCCCACCAGGAAGCTCGGTTCACCCTTGTGTCCGGCCATCCCTTCAATCATCCCGTCGTCCCCCTGTTGCCAGGGTCCGGCTAGAGTTCCCTCTAGCATGGCCTCCTGTCCGGATCCCAGCACCGCCGCTCGGGTGCTGACGATTCGGCACACGGAATCCTCCTCTGTCCACACTAGGCGCCCTTTTGCTACGTCGACCATTAGTTTGTTGGTGCGGAGGAACTCCGCCCCCAGGATTCCCTCCGTCCCGGTGTCGCTGACTACGAAACGCACATTGATAGTGCGCCTCCCGATTTCCAGCTCTGTGTACACTTCCCCTTTTATGTCCATAGGCCGCCCGTCGACGGAGTAGATCTTCTCCGCCGTTTCCCCCAGGCGTCCCCGTCCGCCCCAACTGCTCCACCATCCTTCGGAGACCAGATTAAGCGACGCACCAGTGTCCACCAGCAATTGGATGGGGGCCCCTGCCAGCCGACCCTCTACTATCAATCCTCCTCCGCCCCTCTCTCGGCGGCCCTGTATCACATTGATAGGCCCACTTCCCTCGACCTGTACTTGGCCTTTAGTATAGGTCGATTCTAGTTTCCCGCCGCCGGACTAGCCTGTTCGCTCACCGGCCTGGATGCCTCCTTGGCCTTGATATTTGGGCATTCTCGCTTGAAATGGCCTTCCTGTCCGCATCCGAAGCAAGCACCACTGCTTGGCTTTTTCTTCCTCCCCAACACCGCCGGATCATCCAGCCTTTGAACTAACCGCTCCATCAACTCCGCCATTTTGCTCATTTCCTCCTTGTTGGACTTGAGGTGTTCATTTACTGACGCATCCGCCGCCCGCACTTTGTGGATATTCTCCTGCTCCACTTGTAAGTACGCCTCCGCTCCCACCGCCGTCATTACTGCGGATTGTAAATCTTTCGGTGTTGACTGATACACCCACTGCCTGAGTGGATTGTCGAGGCACAATAGGAATCTATCGAGCGCTAAGGTGTCTGTCGTCCGGGCGTCTGCCTCCGGATATGCTAACTTAGTGTACTTTTTCAGTTCTTCCTGTAACTCTTGCAGTCCCTCCCCCTTTCGCCGGACCCTAGTGCGGAGGAACGCTTTGTAGATCTCTTCCTGATTAGTAGGCTCAAACCTTTCCACGAGTGCCCTTCTTAACTCCTCATACCCCTCCGGCGTGGCTGGTTTCCTTCCCGTCAACAATCTCCGGGCTGCCCCCGACAGACTCAGACCTAGGAACATACCCGCCTCCTCTGGCTTCCATCCGTTTACTTTGACGCACAGGTCGAAGTGGTTGAGGTAGTCAGATAGGTCTGTGGTGCCATCATATTTAGCG
This sequence comes from Acholoe squamosa, assembly GCA_949317995.1. Lineage (NCBI taxonomy): Eukaryota > Metazoa > Annelida > Polychaeta > Phyllodocida > Polynoidae > Acholoe > Acholoe squamosa. Next base: position 12,099,426 of record OX439046.1, on the reverse strand, counting down.
GGTTTCACCACTGGCTTACCCTTTGCCTCCTTCTCCCCATCGGCACCTCCTCTCCAGCCATCCTCCGGACGACCCATAACTCCTCTACCCTGCCGGAGATCTCCACCTTCCCCTACTTCGTCCTTATCCGCCTCCTCCGCACGTCTCCCGGTTTCGGGGCGAACCTCGGCCGGTGCCCGCTTGCTCCCCTTCCTTGGGTTATTCATCTCCGCCTGCTCCTCCGGCCACCAAAGCACCTTTCCGCCATCGTCCCTTCCCGGGTTGAACCCCAGCCAGGCATTTGCATCACCCAGTTTTCCTTTAGGGTGCCTCAACCTCCAGGCCGCCGGTTTCTCCTCCCTCTCCCATGGCCACAGGTAGGGCTCCTTTTCTTTAACGCGTGGTTCCTCATATCCCGTGTCCGTTACCTCCTCCCGGGATGCTCTATCGGCGGGTTCTGCTTGTCTCTCCGGATTCATCTCTTCCGGCCTCACCGCCCCTCTCTGCCGTAGCGTCACTTCCTCGTCCACCACTTCCAGCAAAACCCCTTTTTCCCGCTTAATCTCCTCCGTATCCCTCTTCTCCACAGGTAAGTTTATCGTTTCTGAAGCCTCCGCCATCTTCTTTCTCTCGTGGGTCTTCAAACACCGCTGTCACCAATGTAGCGTTTTCCGACTCTATGGTTAATAAAGAATTACACAACTCCGACAGCTTGACTTCAGTGTCTTTTATTTCCTGGCAGTCCTCGCCACACCATCTAAGTCTTATATCGTATATATTAATCCGGAGATAAGCCTTTTAGAGTTCTGCTCCTCTCTGTCTGCAACTCGGAACTAACTAATCGGAGTAACAACTCCCTTATTTATACATAGGCAGATACTCCGACCCCGGCCCGCTTTACGGCAGGCCAGCGTCGGAGGATCTCCTCCGCCGACTACTATTGCCGACGTAACCGCGTTACTTCAGGACCGCTGGCCTCGCCGCCCCCACACCAGGATGGTTTCGGCTCCGCCAACGGCCCCTCCGTCTCCGCCACAATATATATATATATATTGTAGCGTTTGCCAACCCCGCCTATGAATAAAGGATGATCCAACTCCGCCAACTTGTGTTCAACTCTTATACTTTATTGCCTGGCAGTTTTCGCCACACCATCTAAGTCCTTATGCTGTCTTATGGTGAATACCTGAAGGCCAACCCTGGAGAACGTCCCCATCCAGCTCGTAACTCCAAACTGTCCGACGGAGGATCACTTTCCTATATATATACACCTTCATATCCTCCAACGCTGGCTCGAAGAACCATCAAGTCAGTGTCGGGAGATCTACTCCGCCAACATGTAAACAACGTCGGCTTCTGACATGACTCCGAGCTTAACGGTCTCGCCGCCCCCACGCCAGGGTGGTTTCAGCTCCCCCGCCAAGCCCTCAGTCTACGCCACAATATATATATATATATATATATATATATATATATATATATATATATATATATAGCCCCTTGTGGCAAGAGTCATTTGGTTGGAGTTTCAGGTCAGATCCTGGGAGGTTGGTCACTACTGTCTGAGATCCATTTGAAAAAGAGAAAGAAATAGAAATAGTTTGTATTACAAAAGTGTCTAATTTTACACTGATAACAATGACCCATAGAGATAGCATTAGAATGCTGATCGCCACACCCTCCTGATTGCTACTCCTTGCCTATCTCTACTTCTGCCTCATTCTGAGTGCATGAAAAGATTTAACATTTTTATTTATGCAAACCTTATAAAACATAAAAAAATAATAGATAAAAATAACCTCAAGCAGCAGGCAGCTCCCCTCAGGGTGGATTGACAAAAGGTGTATCCCACATCATTGGGAACGGCGTTCAGTGGCCTTTTTCAATTATTGTAGAAATGTGCACCATGTCTACCTATCATCAAATACAAATGAAATAAGACCTTGGTTGATCTCCATGTCTAAGGTTTGATGGTTAGGATAAAACATCTACACCTATACATTACTCCGGAAATTCCATTTGTCAAGATTCTTAGACGATGGAGAAAAAAATCTGAAAATGTCTGCATTGCAAGAGAATTCATTTCTACTCTCTTCTTCTGATCTTTCCAATTAATCCCAATTGTCTAAATATGTAATGGCAATTGCTACTGACATAGGATGACATACACAAAAGTTGTCACAGAAGACCCTTCTCATATTGGCATCATAAACAGATTGTATTTTTTTTCTTCTCTCACAAGAGGTGACAGAATTGCAACTGTAAACTCCCTCTTGTGAGTCAGTGTTCTGTTATCATGAATACATTTCCCCAACATAGGGTATATGAAGCGTGTAATGCAGTGGCGATTTAGAGTGGGGTGCGGTGCGCGGGCACCCCCTTTTTCCTAGTAATTTAATCACATATTTTGTACCCCAAAATTTGGTCCATAATAGGAGGTGTGCCCCCTCATATTTTGGCTGTGCCCCCTCCTTTTCCAGATCCTGGATCCACCACTGCGTTAAATTGTGAACGTTTTAAACCTTTAAGGTCACCATTGAATTCATGTTTCATACGCATGGGTCGTCATAATACAGGACTGTAGCTCTGGCGAGTAGTTCACTGTTCTTTCGCAATGCCCTTGCCAATAAGGCTGATAGACATTCAATCAATGTAGCTAAATTAACATTATCAGGGTCTAAACAATTTTCCAGTGTCTGACTTTTGCAAAAAAGTCAATTCTGGTAATAGCGACATTAAATACGACTATATTCAACATTCAGAGAAACTGACATGGATGCCACCCCCTAATACTCTGTCCCTCATATGGTTTTATTTCAAGATTTTGCCTCTCTACTAAACTGGATACTGCTCCCAGAGAGTCGGCATGATGCCCTTTAGCTGTAGGCACTGTCCCATTAGCTGGATTCTTTCCATGAACTGCTGAGGGGATTCCTTTGTCAACAGCCAACATGATATCCCCTTATTAAGATCGGACCAGATAACCTCCTCTAATCCCACTGGGCAGCTCCAATAAATTCCTTTCTGCTCTGTGTGTGTGTGTGTGTGTGTGTTAGTGTGACACCCTTTTCCCGTGCTAGTTGCAACACTGCTGCAAAATTCTTTTTTTTGTAAGTGGCGGTGCTGATTGCTGTTGTAATGTATGACCATCAATGGTTCGGAAAGTATCATGAATACAAGGATATCAGGTTCAAAAAGGCAACAAGTCTTTATTCAGTATCCTAAGTTACAGGGAGCTAAAAGTATTCCATATGGGTAAGAGGTTGTTCGGATAGCTCTGATTTACGACTACCAGGTAAGGCTTCGGAGTCAGTAAGTTCTGATGTTATTCCTATAGAATCCGGGAGGATTCTACCCCTAGGTTCTGACCCGACTATTATATAGCCACAGGGGTTGGGTGGCGACCTCTCGTGTTTAACCCAAGCAGCCCGGAGGGCGGTGCTGCCACCACCCGCCAGGCGTACCAGGCTCTCAACCCGAAAGGCCGCTCCGCTCGGAACATAGTCAACCCGTAAGCCATAAACGCTACTACTAAACCGTGCCCCTACACTGTTATATTGATGCAGGAATAATGCAGTATATAAACAAAAGATTTCCAATGTCACTAGTAGTGCCAGTGGATCATTTTTTGCGGCCTTTCATTGCGTTGGTACCCGGTGGGCACTCCGCATCGAATCAGACTTAGAATAACATAGATCGACCATGATTCAATATTATATCAGCTTTGACTCAATGGTCTGTGCCCACTGTATGAGTAACCTGCAAAGAGATAATTACTGTTCGTCAAAATCCCAGTTTCAACTTCCATACAAATATAGCTCATGCATGTCATTTGCTATTTCATTGTGTCCTGGGTCCTGACTCTCTTTGTTTTTACCATAACAAAATGTCATGATAAAATAAAGATTAGAACAAAATAATGGTTATTTGAGGCCTCATTTAGTTGAAAGGTCTCTGAATCACAACCAAATTCATTTTTGTTCTACCCTTGTCATTCAAGTGATGGATCAAATTTCAATCAAACGCTGACATGGCACCAATACCTGACAACACAAATTTTTTATTCCAATTGATTTTGGAAAGCTCATCTAAAAGCAAAAGATCCATCTTACATCTCCTATCACTCTTACAGATTGACACATTATGGATATTGTGTAAGTAAAGCAGGAACCTCAACCCTCCCCTCACAAAGGCTAAGTAGTGTTCTTTGGTAAGTTATTTGTAGTGCAACACAGGTGTAATCTGAAATTGCATTTTATTTAAATGATCTTTTTGAATGAACCATCAGGATTACATTGATGTGTGAGCAGAAATGGTCCGATATAGGCCTTTCTGCTGATGGATGTGTAGGAGGACTGCAGAGACTTGTAAAGAAATAAAATGAAGAGGTGTCAATGGTATATCTGTGTTTGCATTTGTTATTTCCAGAAGGACTCTGTGGGGGGATACAAAGCTAGAAATCCATTCAGCATTAATTGACATCATTTGCGAGGGATATTGACTCAGACGGTGGTCCGCAGGATTTTACTGCACAGCTACAATGGTATATAATACTCTCTATGATAAAACTATTGCTGGATGACACTGTACTAGATGCCTGAGGGATATAGTGTCAGCTTTTTTTTTGTTTCCTTTTGTAATCCTTTTTTAATTTGCAAGTCTAAGAAGGGATAGTTCCTGGAACCTATTTGAGACTACCATTGCCTCAATTGATGCCCACTGCCCAACAACTTGTCTCATAATTACCGGTCATCCCCTCAGTACAACAAAGTTGTATCTGCATATTTCAGGTTTTGCAGGAGAGGCCAAAAATGAAAAGAGTTGCAGTAAATACAGCACACAGCTACCACAACCCTGTTGCATTGGGCTCTGTTGGCACACAAATCATGGATAGAGCTTTAATACTTTCATAGTAGGTAGATAAGGGCTAATATATTAAAACAGAATTTTGCCAAGACGTCAATTATAGCCTTGTTGATCGTTTAATGCTTCATTATGTCTCTTTTGGGGGTTTGGGGTAATTGAGAATCTATAATGAATAACCAGTAAAGGTTATTATCATGCAATCTATAGATATATTGTTGAATTCTAAACAGCATTTCTTCCTGTTGATATAATTATGTCCAATTCTGCATCAGATTATAAGGATCAACAGGCAGACTAAGATATCTTCATACGACGAAGGGTGGTACCTATGTTCTTTTGATTGCTTTTAATATGCTATGCCACCTTTTCTGTTTTAAAAAAAAACAAAAAAAAAACAAAAAAACAGGAATATCCCATCCCTTATGTCAGTCTTGTCTGATATTTTGATTTCTTGAAAAACAGATTATTGTTGAATTTGCTATGGACATTTACCTGGTACCCCCAAATTGTGGAAGTGCTATGAGGTTAACGCTGTTATTCATTAGGAAAAAAAAGGTTTAAGGTCATTCACACTGAGCTAATTCACTCATCGCATCTGTAAGTGATCCTGTCCCAGGACCCTGTTTTCAACTGTTACAAATTGGATAAAACATCTTTTCAATTGTCATTAAAGGCGGCAGACACAGGAAAAAGAGGAATCTTTTTTAAACACAGATGCTTCTGATGCAATGACTCCTATTTTGAGTATACCGAGAAGCTACTGCTGCATCAGCATAGAATTACATGGTACTTAATTGTAAATAAACATTAATGTAAGATGTTAATGATCAAGTGAAACTTAAAGAAAAAAATGAAACATTAAGCTAGGTCCTGAAGCTATATATTAATGTTGGCCAAAATATGAAAATTGGCAACTGCTATACGAATGAAATTTTATTGTATTACTGTATATTTGAGAAAATATTGTTCTACATATATTTGGGTAGATTGAAAACAGGAAACCAAATAGGTAATACAATATGATATGATATAAAGGGTTGTCAAATAGTGCTTTGTTTATTACAGAGTAAATAGGGCTAGTCGACAAGTGAATAGAAAAAAAAGTTAATCTTAACTGAACACCGAACCAAACACGGCTGTTGGCAGAGACCCATTACAGGTTCTCAAAAGCAGCATGTGTTTCAATCAGCTTCTTAACCCACACTCTTTACATAAAGGCTGTAAAGATACTGTATATGTATATGCTATACTCAAGTCTATGACCATTAGACCATAATGGAACAGTACAGTCAGAGAAACACTGTCTTGTCAGAAACCATAAAATATTCATACATACATTCATTCGGTAAAGCTTTACATTTTTATAGAGGTAGTCTTTGATAACTTTGGTTCTAAAGATCATTAATACAATAGGTCCTAAGAAATGATACATTACTGAGAAAGTGTCATTAAAATGATTAAGATACTAAAATAGGTCTTGAAAAGAATTATATAACTAAAAACATTTATTACTCAGAGTGTAACATTGACAGTCATTAAGTTGGTCTCAGTGTGAGTAGGTCCGTCATTAGCCTGAGTGACTCATACAACCACCCATACCTGTCCCTAACACGGCCCACAGGTATCTCATTGCCTCCCATGCGTGTAGGTCTGATTAGTGGGTGCTGGAGGGATTCTAAAGCACCACATCTGGTCTGTGCGGGTGTCTTATGCTTAGTTATAGCACTTAGATACCTTCTCATAGACCTGTTACCTTTGAGGCTTTGATGTAGTTTCTTGCCTTTGAAATAATTAGCCACCAGTCAGGCAAACAAGGGAACCCTCCCTTGTTATATTAGATAGTCCCAGAACAGAACCTTTTCCTATCATCACATTTTGTGGTTTACACAATTTCACTATCAAGACATACTTTATCAAAAAGGAAATTAAGTTACAATGAGGAACAGGTGAAAGTGATTTAGCTGCACAGCTATCGGGCTATTGCATAGGGATTAGATATGCCCATATACAAGTCAATATGCTGTGATGTTGCAAATGGGCCCATGTTCTGAGGAAGATGAGGGGGTGGGTAATTTTTGGAATAGATTATTAAACAGGTTAAATCTTCATAAAACTGTTTTGTTTATGGAACTTTTCAAATAGGAAATTCCTGTTGTAAATGTAGCATTTCAAGCCACCCAGGAAATGTCCCCAGGGATAGATCTGCAATTTCTTTCACCTCCCCATGTCTCATTATTAGAGGATAGCACCATTCTATTAGACACCTAAGGCAAGGAATTATACTTCATATAATATGAAAGTAACTCTTACTAAGTGTTGTTCGTAAATCGTCTATTGCCTAATAAACTGGGAGCACATAAAATATGATGTAGGCAATTAACCAGGCACTAAGGCACTATGTCTCAACAGCGATCATGATAAGGCCTCTCACTTTACAAAAGCAGACTCCCGAGAATACTTCATGGGGACTGCATGGGGTCTGTTGTTTCTGGCATTGTTGAAAAGTTATTTATTTACATAACTTAGTCATCAGCTTTGTTACAAAACCTACTAATGATTAAGTGTGGGCCATAGCTCCACTGGTTGGACAAGGGATTGACTGTGTTATTAGAAAGATTTCTCACCATGTTACCAGATGTTCCCTGGTTTTAGCCTGGCCAATGCAGGGAATATAAACCTATAAGTCATCAAATACTTTTAGATTAGATTATGTGCTTACACCTTTCTTCTATGCCACATAATTATGCCTTCCTTTGCATTAGCTGCAGCAAAGGGTGTCTGTTTACTACCTACTGCTCTGCCTTGTATATGGCTTAATATGAGTCAATTGTTTGATAATGGTGAGCAATGGTGCAAAATCAAATGCTTGATGGAGTCTGGCTGCCAATTTGCACAACTGACTGGGTTAGCCATCCATGTGTAGTTGGTGCAATAATCACTATGAGTATTGTAACTACTGGTATCCTTGGAAATCTATCCACTTGATATATTGACTATATAAACACCTAATACTGAGACTATAAATATCTGCACTCTGCTCACCTTGCCCCCGTTGCAGACAGCTACACTGACTGACATATGGCACTACACGATACTCTCATGGCTAGCCAGGAGGTTAATTCAAAAGATCCTGCGATCTTAGTGTAGGCACATATCATAAGACCTGGCCAGTCTACCCTATCTAATGCAGTGGTTGCAGGCCTGTCAGAAATAGCAAGTCCTGAGATCACTTCACTATTCCTTTTCCAGCGCTAAGATCACTGTGATCTTAGTGAAAGAATTGCATAGTGGTTTAACCTGAGTACAAAAACACTTACAGGGAACACTCCTGATCAAAAGAGTGAATAGCCTGCTGCATACATATAGAGGGGAGCGAGGACGTTTGCTGAGTGTCCTTGAGGGCTTTTAGGGCTACTCATGCGTTAAGTGCACTGTAAGGTAATTCTTCCCTTCTCTCTCTTTGTCCTGGGGGGGGGGGCACAATGCTTCTAATAGGCAAGCATAAATCATACGTTCATGGGAACAACTCTTGAATACTGTACGGGGTCAACTGCACCCTGTAATTTTTTTGTTAGCCCATATGGGGACGGGGAATGATAGTATAAACACTGTTGAGAAGAAGAGTAACTCCACAGCTATTCCTTTATTTTGGGACTCTTACCCCTGTGCCCAGTCAGTACTTCTTGGAATAATGTAGGAGGGCTGAGGCTAAGATCGATGCGATCTTAGTGCTGGCTAGGAAAAGTGAACGCAGTCTAATCTTAAGATCGCTTAATAGGATAAGGCATAATAATTCCTAAGATCGCTGAGGTTGCGATCCCAGGATCTTTTGAATTAACCTCCAGGGTTGCCTCAGTGGACAGGCTACATGGGGACTGCATGGGCTCTGTTGAATCCTGTGTAGGCAGTCCCAGTCAGTATTTGTCACCCCACTTAGCATATAGAAAGTAAAATATAGACCTGAATAGACAGTAGCCGTACAGTACTGACAAACCAACTAAAATGTTTCTTGTTGACATACTCGACCTAACATGGCAAAGGGTGGCAAGGCTCAGTCTCATGGTTTGTACAAGACATCGTGGTCACACACCTTTCCAAGAAAGTCAGCATCACTCCTACCCCATCCCACTGTAATTTATACCTACAAACTATATACCTAAAAGGTGAACAGTTCTCCCCACCACTTCATTGCTGCAGGCGTTACCCCTATTCGGCAGATGATGGCAGTTAGCTGGGGGGGGGCATCTTTGTGACCAGCAAACATCATACCACCACTTGCGGGATAACCATAAAACCTCCTCTCTTCTCACTGGACAGTTAATCAGAGTTGTTTTATTTTTGGGTAATTTCAGCCTTGAAATCACCCAAGCACTGAAAGAGGTGTGTCCCTGGATGTTCATCGAGCACATAGACCTTGAGCTATGCACAAGGATATTTATAGATTATTGTGAAATTGGTATATGCTACAATTGATGTGCTAGAGTATCAGAGAGCAACAACCATCCTTGTGAATAATGGAGTTATGCTAAAAATGTTTTTGTTGTTATGTGTCAACAGAGATATCCATTATGGGCAATTAGTGCCATAATATCAAAAGCACTTCATAAGCTAAGATAAATACAGCTGTTCTTTTTATGGTTTACCCTAATAAAACTGCTATAGTATTAAGCTATGAGACGAAAGACCTATTTTCAGTCGCAGTTTCTTGTACAGGTAATTCTGCTTATGAATGGACCAAAATAAAAAAATGTGCAGCTAATCATTATAAATTTTTTTTTCCTTCCATGTATTTGTTATTTTAAAAGCAATGCAGGCAATACTCCCAATGAAATTGTAAGAACTATTTTTCTACCAGACATCACTAAGAAAGAGGAAGATAGATGACACATTTCTTCTTTAAATGGGTACTATTATCTAAAAATTACAAAAAAAGTCAGCCACAATTGCTGTATCATTGTACCAATATCTCACTGTACGCTTCGGTAGTTTTTCATTTAATGGCGCTGGTCTTAACCACAGTGGTCTCATATGAGCACAATTATTATTAAGCACAGAACAGCCCTGTTAAGCAGGCCAAAGAAGGAAGCTGGAAAGGGGACTTTCTTTGTGAACAGTGGACATTGTATCACCAATTGACGCCGAACCAAAAAAACTCATTTCCACCCATCTAACTAGATAGCAGATCCTGCAGAACGCTTGATAACATAATTTTAACATAAAGGACAGTCAGGTCTCAATTTTACAGACCTGAATCTTTCGAAGGTGGTTGTGGCATGGTATTAGCTTTTGCTTGGGACGATGAATATCAGTTTCTTGATGCCATCTTTGAAAATTTAGATATTTTGTATTTTAATGTGTGTCTTCTGGAAGTATGTAATATTGAAATATACATTGGAAATAAGGTTATTGATTTAAAGAATATCAATTTGAATACAACCCAGTTGTTAATCTTCAGTTTATAAAGAAAACAAAACTTATCTGAAATCATTGTGCATAGTGTGTATATGGATACTACCTGGTGTTTTGGAGGCACCTATCAATGGAACCCTGTTTACCCATGTTAGTTGAATTGCACATTGTTGGTCAAAGGTATCTCTGACTCCACTAATTGACTTAAGAGGCCCTGACTTAGCTGCTTCTGTCCTATATCTCTTAAGATGTTTCAAAGAAGAAGGCCTGGGATGAATAATTAAGTTGGTGGCTGATATTGTAGTGAAGTAGGAGAACACCTTACAATTTAATCATCTATCAACTTAGCGATTTTGGGCTATAATACATTTTAGTTAGGGAAAAGATTAGTTTCTTAACTAATTATTATGGCTAATTATGTCTGATTCAGCTTAGTTGCCATAGCTCGATGTTACCTATAACTGCCCATAACTCATTTTTACATTTGAGGGCCTGTATCTATGTTGTCAAAAATGTGACTTGACCCTCATCTTGTAAGGATGGGTCCCTTGATCAACATAGCAAACATGTCGAAAGGCATTTGGCTGAACCCATGCCGTTCTAAAAAATTTTATAACTTTATACATACAAATAAGTTTCAAAAAGGTGTCAACTATTGGCATCTTATTGTGTAAAGCATAATCATTTGATGGAAAATATCCTGACTTAACTAATCTTTCTAGAGATATTTTGACCCATGTGGTGCTGACCCCAAGACACATAGAGAGGTGCAAACTAAGCCAGCTGTCAGAGCAGACATGTTGGGTTGAAGTAGCATTGACTGACCAGGAGTCCTGGAGATCCATACCTTGTATATTGCTCATAGATGTGCCCACTATGTACATGTACATAAATCAAAAACAATGAAACCCTTCAGATAATAGCATAGGTCAACCATGGTCAATGATTATTTCAGTGTGGGAGTGTAGCCTTTAATATATGATACTGTTGTTTAATATCTCTGTATCATCATCCATACAAAAGTAGCTAATGCCGATTCCCTTTGGTTTTTCTGCAACAAAATTTTGTGTTGAAATAAATATGATTAGAGAAATAATAACTGGTTTGAGACATCATTTATTGGAAAGGCATCCTGAAACTGTATCACATGACAATTTTTGATTCCCATCATTTTGGGACGGCTTGTCTAAATACTAAAATTCATTCTTTCCTCATCACTCATGCCAACTGACATTACAGGTATGGATTTTGTGTAAATAAAACATGAACCAACTCCAAACAAAGGCTGGGTGGTATTACTTGGTCGGTTATTTGGAATCCAACATCAGGTATGATCAAAATTGCAAGTTTTGAATTCCTGAAATTATCTCCTGTAAAGAAGCTTTTGACAGTGTTCCGTATTTACAGTGCAGGAGTTGCATAGTTGTCATTTTCCATCATGGGTGCCACCATTTTGTTAGTGAGATCATGTTCCTGTCTGACATTATTTCTCATGGCACATGTTTTTTGCCACATTTTTGTAAAAGCAAATGATCATGTAGTGGTCAGTTTAAGTGGCCTGGGGCTTATTAATTTCAGTACTCCAGCACTCCTGACCCTTGTTGAGAACTGCGCTCATTCAAAAAATGTGTTTAGTGTATGATATTGATAAAGTACCCCTGTATCAATAAAGAAATGAAGTGAAAAAGAAATAATGGTGTACCTGTGTTATGTCCAGAAGCAATCTGTTGGGAATACAAAGATACAAATCCATCAAGCAGCAATCGATATCATTTGCCTAGAATAAACTCATAATATATAATCCCTGAGATCTAGCTACAATGCCCTGATTGTAGGTAACATTTTCACTATTGCTAAATGACATTTTACCAGATGCCTTGAGTAGAGATGGATAAGATTAAGGAAATAGATACAGCTTCGTTGTTTCTATTTGTTACTTGAGAGCCCAGTTAGGGATAGTTTATTAGATCTGTTTGATACTACCATTTCCTCACTCATTTGTGCCCAGTCACCTGTTAAATAATTTTCTGTATGCTTAACCCTTTTTTTTGGGTGATATAAAATTATGATTGACGCCTATCAAAAATATTTCAATGTAAATTATTATCTATTCCTGAATCTCCATAACATTCTTTCCTGTCAATAAATCACCAATTCTGCATCAGTTTGTAAGATATCATCTTTTGAGAAAGAGTGGTGCAAATATTCTGATGGTTTTAGATACCATGAGCCACCAACAAAACAAATTAGAAAGGTCAATTTCTTGTCTCATTAAATGTTTCGATTTGTTGACAAACAAATTATTGTTGATGTTGCTATAGATATTTGCTTTTACTACATTGCTGAGAAGTCATGAGAATAACACCTTTATTCATAGTTGGAAAAAGGTTTGAGGTCATTCACACTGAGCTAATTCATTATCTGTAAAGTGATCCTCTCCCAGAACCCTGTTTCCTACTGTTACAAATTGGAGAAAAAATTCTTCTCAAGTGGCATTAAGGGAGGCGGGCACAGGAAGAAGAAGAGTAATTTTTCTCTTAACACAAGTGCTTCTGATACTTCTGATCTATTTTTAGTATAACAAGAGGCTATTGCTGCATCACTTTAGAATTACTCAATAATTATTGTAAAATCTGAATAAAGTTAGGATATCTCTTGTGAAGTAAAGATTTGGAGGAAATATATATATATATATATATATATATATATATTTATATATATATGGTCAATTCTCATGAAAATGGAGCACATGGCCGAGGAGGAGAAAAAATCTGAACTGTTCAGATGTTTTGTATTTCTTGTGGGCTGAAAGGCAGCATATAATCTTAATTACTCACAAAAGTGGGAACACTAACTATGAAAATTAAAGATTTTATGACAGTTTTAGGAAGAAAACTGGTGGACCTACGTACGGTGATGAATCTTGCATATGAACAAATTACATGGGTAGCTATAAAATAGAATTATTTGCAAGAAAACTGATATATTTTGTTCATACAGTCATAACAATGGTGGCTAGGGGTCTTCATCATTTATATCTATGATAAGAATAGATTATGATGCAATTAATTATACCCACTTATGGAGCTGGACCTACGTACGGTGATGTCTATGCATTGCAGTCATTATCTTCACAAATTTATTGATTTCTGGTATTGTAACTGGTCTATAGTATTCATCCTTAGTCAATTGAAGTATATCAACAGGTTTATAGATAGCATTAGCTATTTCTATCATTCTATGGCATAGGTTTCAATCATGGACCTATGCATGGTGATGTACCTACGTACGGTGATATTTCCATGATTTTTCCCAATAGGTTGCAACATATTCATCCAGTTATGACAATATTTTGCATAGATATTCCCCAGACCACATATATTAACATGTTATGAAATAATTTACTAAATATTAATTACTCTTCTTTAATCAATGATTCAATGTACCTATGTACGGTGATGCTAAGGAGTACACCACATGCTTGTCAGTCCTATAGGTCATTAACATTTGCATGTTAGAAATATTTTATATTAATATTATATTGCCCCCCACTGAGCCATAAAAACTGAGACATCTATATATCCCAAGAGGATTTTCTCCTTGACATTATCCTCATTCTAGTGTACCTATGTACGGTGATGCAAATGTTACACAACTACATTTTTCCTTATAAATAATTGAAAATGAGCTCTGATGGTGTCAAAATGTTCATTTTTCAATTCTACAATAGTCCATATGAAAAGTGTTATTATGGACCTTATTGTACCTCAAAAAAATCACCTAATGTGTTCTACTTATATTTTTTTAGTTAAAAACCTTTGAAATATCCCCATTTTACCCTGTTATTGGCATAGATTAGGTCACTACATGGGCAAAACTGGGTACCCATAATATGATAATGTTAGCAGCAATGTGAATGTATAAACAATATAGCAGTTAGACCCCCTGTTAAGTGTACATGGATGGGGAAAGGTATAGTGAGCTTGTGCTCCATTTTCGTGGGAATTGACCATACATATAACACTGAAGTAGGCCCTAAATCTTCATGATAACTTTGGTCAAACCATGAGCATTGGTACTGCTATATCAATTATATGTACACAATCATAGTTCTTAATAATGTGAGTGAATGAGGATTTCTGGTAGAATGGAAACAGGAGATTAAACTTTATTTTTTCAAGCATGTCTAGGAAGTATAGCTGTGCCTTATTGATACCCAGTGTGTGCCTCTTATACAGTATATTAGAATAGCTCAAAAGCTCCTTGGGCTCATGGTAATGTATTATAAACTTTGGACTCCTTGCTTGAATAGTGTTCATGTTAGTTAAGTGAGTTGGGCCAATAAAGATTACATCAATAAAGTAGTAAAATGAGTTCCTTCCTCACTCAATAAAGTTGATTTATACCAATTTAGTGTTGAGAATAGGGCTTGTTGATATGATAGACCAATGCAGTGCTTCCAACTCTTCATCTAGTACATCTTAGTGTAAACTAAAAGATTACAAAAACTGACAAAATCATTTAGCTGACAGGTCTTTAGGCAGATAAGTGTGTGCTGGTAACTAAGTAGTAGTAGACCCCTCAGAGACCAGAGGTGGTGTTTTAGAAACCTTTCAGCACCTGCTAACCACACATCCATACACAGAGTGTGGTAATAACTTTTTTTCGTTGAAATGATAAGATTAGCTACAGGTATTTCAGCTAACATCTTTTTCACATAGATATATGATAACCTTTCCACAAAAATAACCCTTAAATCCTAAACCTAAAGGTACACCATATGCTTCCACCATATTGACAATACTCTGAATGATATCTAAACAGGAAACTGCTTTGCTTGGAAAAGTGTGAAACATCAGAACATGGGACATGGCTAAAGACGATGGTTGTTGAGAATATGATCCTATAATGTTAGCTACATGTTTTCTGCTATATGTCTATAGCTACACTGTGTCAACAAGTTAGTGAAGGGTTGGCGGAGTATTCAGGCAGCCACACCCTGATAATTTTCATTCTCTGTTAGATACCACACAAAGTCTCCTACATTAGGAGAAAAATGGACTGCCATAGTTGAAACGAAATATGAAACCAAACTACCCCACCCAGAACAATTTTCCTTGAGAGTATTTTATGCAGTGGTAGAACCAGGATGTGCTATATATGCCATGAATGCATTCTCATTGTTATAATGCCTTTCAGCTCCCAATGATTTGGAGGATCTTGTGATGCACAAGTTTTTAGGGTATCTCTTTATGATACAGATTGTCCTAAAAGATAAAGATGCAATAACTTGGTGTACAGATTGCAGCAAAGCCACTGTTCTGTTATGGAACTCAAGACACTATAAAATGTAGTGTAGTCTTTAATAAATTACTTACACTATTGGTCCTAAGTATATATACATTACTAAGAACATGTATCTTTAAAATGATCAGATTATAAACAAAATATGTCTTAGAAATATGAATACATTACTAACAAATTGGGGCATAAATATTGCTATCACTGCTGTAATGTGCCTTATTTGTTTTAGCCGAAGATAATGTCATTACAAGGTGCAGTGAAACTATCGTCTACACCGAACATAGATCAAGGTACTTTATGTTATATTGCCTCAGGTGAAGTGACATGCAAAGCAGCAGTACATGGCCCTCCTGATTAAACTTCCACTTTGTTCTCATGTCCTACATCAAAGCTAATTCCATTAGATGTTTCTCAAAAGTACAGAGACAATATATCAGGGCTTAGTCTCAATTCTTTATTGTACTCAGATATGCAGCCTTGTGTGATAAGACTTAAAGTCCACTGGTTCACTGCCAGTGGATTTCATCAGCTTATTTTTAGACCTTGATCAGGTGATAGGGTCCATGTGGACTTTGGGTCTAAACTGGACTCTGGGTCTAACCTGCACCATGTCCAGGAAGGGAGACAATCTCTCTCAGGGGTGAGGGGGGTACACTGTAAAACAATGTGGTCAAAATAACAGTGAAATCGTTGTCCCGATGTTGTCTCATTGTATTAGCTATATTGCCCCACTGCAGTCCAATTGCAGTGGTTAATTGTTTAGTTTTTAGAAGGATTCCTGGCAGATTCAACAGTTACTACTCACAGTGTACTATAGACAGTCATTAGGAAAATGACTCCATACATGATGTAACTGGTGATGATGGACAAAGTTGGTATCAGAGTGAGTAGGTCTGTCATCACCCTGAATGTGCCATACAGCCACTAACATCAGTCCCTTACACCTCCCACGGCAGGCATATTATGAAGTTCTTACTGCCTCCTATGTGTGTAGGTCTGATTAGTGGGTGTGGGAGGGATTCTAAGGCACCGCATCTTGTCTGTGTGGGTGTCTTATATCACTTAGATACCTTCTCCCAGTCCTGTTACTCTGGAGGCTTTGATGTAGTTTCTGGCCTTTGTCTTAATCAATTAACTCCCAGTCAGACAACCAGGCGAACCCTCCCGCATAATATCAGATATCCCCCGAACCTTTTCATATTATTAGATTATGTGGTTCACACAATTTGACTATCAAGACATTCTTCATCAAAAATGAAATCAAGTCACAATGAGGGACAGGTGAAAGTGATTTAGATGTGCAACTTTTGGAGTGTTGCATAAGGTTAAGCTATGCCTATTCACAAGTCAATGCTGCAAATGGGCCCATAATCTGAAGAAAATGAAGGAGTGGGTATTTTTGGAATAAATTTTCCGTCTGTTTTAATCTTCTTAAAACTGTTTTCACGGAACTTACAAGTTGAAATCAGAAATTCCTGTTGTAACTGTAGCATATAAAGCCACTCAGGAAATGTCCTCAGAAATTGATCTCCTCCACTTCCCCTGTCCATTCATTAGAGATCAGCACCATTCTATTAGACACCTAAGGCATAGAAGTATATTGCGAAAAAGTGTTATTCATGAGAGTCTGCTTTTGTAAAGTGAAAGGCCCTTTCACAATGGCTATAGAGACAAAGTTGGAGTTAGTGCCTGGTTAACAGCCTACATTATATAATTAAGATGCTCCCAGATCATCAGCAAATAGACAATTTACGAATAATACTTAGTAGGAGTTATTGTCATATTATGCGTAGTTCATTCTTTATTGATTCTGGCATTGTGGAAGAGTTGTTTATTCACATGATTTAGTCATCAGTTTCGTTATAAAATCTACAAATAATTATGTGTGGGCCATCAGTCCACTAGTTGGACAAGGGATTGACTTTGTTATTAGAAAGAATTGCTCATTATGTTGCATTTAGGTTATGTGCTTGCACCTTTCTTCTATGCCACTGTATGCTATTTTGTGTACTTGCTGCAAAAAAGTTGTTTGTTTACTACCTTCTACTCTGACTTGTATATGGCTTTATAAATATGAGTCAATAATTGTTTGATTGAGGTAGACAATGATGCAAAATCAAATCCTTAATAGAGGCTGGCTGCCAATTTGCATGGCTGACTGGGTTATGCATCCATGAGTTGTTAGTACAATCATCATTATGACTTTTTTACCCCCTGGTATCCTTGCCAATTTATCCATTTGCTAAATTGACTATGTAGATGCAGAGCAAGTTGGGAACCTGAGTGTTTTGGAGGCAGCTGTGTATGTAGAATGACTGTATTCAAGGGACCTTTTAGCATATGCTGCAGGATACAAGTCTTGTGTATTATTGTATCTCAAAGATCATAACAAATAAGAAAATAGAGGGCATTTGACATACATTATTCCCATATAATACATGTCAAACTAGAGGGATTTCCCTCTGTTGGTCCCATACGGGCTGGAAAAGCACCACGTTCATAAATGTTTTTTATCATTTTCAAGATAACAATATCTGAAGTCCTGAACAGTTGTTGACAGGTCCATGGTGCAGAACCCTATTAGTTCTATTAGATTTCATCATCAAATGTTGTTTTGACCTGAAAAATCATTGAAAACCACATTGAAATGCTATTAGAACTGCATATTAGGCATGTGTGGCCTATTATGAGGCACTATCAAGCTATTTAGCTGAAAAAAAGCAACAAAAGCATTATTGGCACCACATACTAAAATCATGTCATGTGCCTAATTAATTCTTCTCACACTATTGTATCATAGAATAAAAAAAAATGGATAAATTTGGTATGATCACTGGATGATCACATGTCCATATATGGTCCAACATCAAAAACTAACCAAACATTCTGCTGAAAATAACAGTTTTTTTTCAAAATAACAAAAATCACATGTCGGCCATAGTGTAACAAGTTGCCATGCTGGCAGGAAAATAAAGCGTACTCGTTTATAAACTTGATGGGTCACTCTAATATACCATCTATTAAAAAGTGATGGTAAGAGTAATTTTCACAAAATATATAGGGCAAACATTTTAAACTGATAAACATTTCAAATTTATATTTGTACTTCAGTGGTAAACTGTGCACTACATGAATGTAAAAAACATTGTTCCTGACCTAAAAGCCATGAGTTTTATCTTTCATTTGCTGCAAATATTGTGTAACCGGATAATTTTTGTCTAAACAACAGCAATTCTTGGCGAAAATTCAGGAAAAACTAAATTTTAGGTTCCCAACTTGCTGCATCGAGCTATAATACTGAGGCTACAATTGTCTGCACTCTGATGACCTTGCCCCTGGTGCAGGTAGTTATGTTGACTGACACATGGCATTACACAATACTCTCATCACAGGCTGGGGCCTTAGGGCCATTTTCCACCACCCGATATGTCCCCTCTATTGGCCGCTAGACCCATAGTAGATACTATTTTCGGCTGACAGAGACCATGCCCCACCATTGAACCCTATGGCAGCCCCGTCGGCCGAGGTGGTTGAGTGGGGCAGCTGTTGGCCGAAAGAGGTACCCTGTCGGATGGTGGAAAATGGCCCTTAGAGAGGTCATAAAGCCTCAGTGGATAGGCTACATGGGGGCTGCATGGGTTCTGTTGTGCTCTGTTTCCCGGTCAGTATTTGTACAAAATATCTGTGTCTGACACACATAAAGATTGAAAAGGTCCCCCCTTAGCATGTAGATAGTAAAATATAGTGCTGAGTAGACAGTAACCATGAAAGAACTGACAAACACAATAAAAGGTGTGTTTTTCTTGACATACTAGGTCTATCATAGTAAAGTGAGGCAAGGCTCTATCTGGTGGTCAGATGCACCTTATGATTATATAGAAAGGTCACCCACACATCATTGTAAACAAGATATGCTGAATAGACAGTTTTTATATCAGTATGTTATTAAACAATAAACCAGTCACTAAGTTTCTTCTTGAAGTCCTTAACATGTGTTGGAGTTGAGAGGTTTATCACAAATAGATAAAAGTGTGAAAAACTTTCTTTTATGTTTTTCTTCACTTCCCCATTCTCTGTAGCTAAATGAATATGATATATGATTCAGCATTATCTAAGAACTTTAATTCTCAACAAACGATAGTCATCGTTTGCAGTTCGGCAGGTTTCTTTAATAATGACCTAGGATGCTATTACAGCAAAGCTGTTTTTAAAAATTAGGTCTAAGATGACAAGAATTGACCAGGAAAGGGATATCACTTTTCACTAATCAGTGGGGAAACAGATTATATACCTTTCCCTAGAAAGCTTGTTTCTCTGCTGACGGTTTGGAAAATATCTGCTAATGCGATGATTTATAATATTGCCAAAGTATAAAAAAATTCAAACAAGGTAAAATTCTCCTGACCAACAGCATTTGAACCACTACTTACGAAGGGTGGTCACACAACCCAGTCACACACATTCCCATGGAAGTCAGCGACACTCCTTATATGATTCTACCCCATCCCTTTATAAGCTATACTTACAAATTGTCTACTTTAAATGGTGTGATTCAGTGAAGGATGTTCACCAGCCTGAAGACCATTGGAATCACAAACTCAATATTACTCAATAACACTTTATTTTATTGAAAGCCCTATATCTTGGCTTACTAGAAAGGTTCATTCAAGTCACCAACTCCTAACATGTCAGATTTTATTGCCCAAGACATAAAACCATAGTTTTTACCCTTATGTACGTAACGTTTTCCAACAGATAGTCATAAAACCTATTAGATATCATCCTATCTACATCATATTTCATGTCCATAATGTTGTAATACAATGTCTTCAAGTGTAGTAAAAATTAAATCCCTGTATCAAGACCTTTTTTCATTACACCTCATCGCCAAATATGAAAATTAGCGAAAGTTGTGAACATGTAGCTTAGCATTCCTAACTTTAACCTCATACATTTAAAAATGAGTAGATCTTCATGAAAATCAATCTCTATTATCTAGAATGACCCTACTCACAATTGCTTTTACCCTTTAGCAACAATATAGCATGCAGACATTCTGGTTCAGATCTGCATGGGTGTTTCTGAATACGAAAAAAACGTTACGTACGTGAGGAATTCAAATGATTTTTCACCTGAGCAATACTTTTAAACATTAACGATCATCTGTGTCACTATTTCCTGTACCGAATATGTTAGATTACCATTTCAAAGGCATATCTACACATTTTAGGCCACTTATTGGTCATTTCCATTGCTTTGAAAAAATCTCACATTTTCACAGCACTTCTCACTCCAAGGGCATGTCATGTCCTACATAAATACAGACCAGGGTACCCCAAATACTCTTATTAACAAGGCCCATAAGTCTATTAATCATTGCAAAACAGATAAACAACATATACCATTGCTCTGGACCATCAAGTTCATTCTACTATGACTTGTCGCAAACACTCAAAAACGTTACGTACGTGAGGAATTCAATGGATTCTTTTTAAGTCCACCTGAACTATACATTAAAACATCTCAGATTTTCTGTATCATTTTTACTCATATAGAAAATGTTAACTTACTACTTCAAAAGCATATCTACACACTTTAGGCCCATTATTGGTCATTTCCCTTGCTTTGAAAAAAAATTCCCACATTTTCACGAGACTTCTCTCTCTGAGCGCATTTCAAATCCTACCTGAATGCAGACCAAGGTACCCAAATACTCTTTTTCAACAAGGCACCTAAGTCTTTTGATAATTGCAAAACAGATACTCAAGATATACCATCATTTAGAACCATCAAGTTCACTTTACTATGATTTTTTGTGAAAAATTGAAAACGTTACGTATGTGAGGATTTCAACAGAATTTTCCAAGCCGTCCCCACTTTGGCCTTACTATGCAGACTTTGGCCCTGATTTTTGTTTCAAGCATTCAGTTTCTATACATCCTAAACTAGAAAAGACGATAGATAAAGATTTTCTCATTCAATTAGCCTATAAACATGTAAAAGTGAACCTCACGTACGTAACACTTTCTGTAGTTGAATTTTGGTTTATGAGATCTAGCTCGTAGATGCGGCAAGCCAGTACTTTTATCTAATTTCCATCAACCCCCCCCTAGGAACCCTGCTTATCACAGTTAATAAGAACAGTGAGGGTACTTTGTTATTATGGTAGTTTTAGACCTAAAAATAATTGTTATGTACGTGAGGATGCTCACAGTTCAATATTATAAGGCATGTGTGAAAGAAAGTTGAGGTAGTGACAAAGCCAAGTGATTTTTGATAGATAGCTATGACCCAACACCAAATGAAAAATAGGTTTATGACTAGTACTGTCTAGCTTAATAATATACAGATGGGAATGATGTTTAATTGGACAAAAAAGGGTATTTTTGGTGTATCGCCCAACTTCGAGCTTCCGTAACTTGTCAAATTATAGGCCGATATACATAGATTTACCCTCTGCTTGATGCTCAGGATGTATTATATCAAATGTGACTAGAATAAGGAAGGATGGTGCTCTACATTTCTCACTGTAACTCCTCAAATCCAAAAAGTCCATAAAATAGGCCCAAACATCGCTCAGTGAATCTGCACAAATGTGAACAGTACTCCCCGATGCTGTGTTGCTGCAGGCCTTGCAACCGTTAGGCAGATGATGAAGGAAGTTTGGTGGGACATTCTTTAAGAAAAGGGAACATTTTATCACTAAATCAGGCACAACCAGAAAAGATCCTCTCTTCCCACTGGGCAGCTAAGAGGTCTGTCAGCTATCACTGTTGTTATCCATCCAAGCACTGAAGGAGGTTTATCCCAGGATGGTCATCATAAAAATAGACATTAAGCTATGGACAAGGATACGCATTAGGGCCTAATCATCATAACAATGGTGTATATGCTACATTTGATGCGCTAGTGTATCAGGGAAGCAACAGCCATCCTTGTGAATAAAGAAATTATGCTATAAATGTTTTTTTTGTTGTTATGTCCAAACAGAGGTATCCATTATGGGCAATTACTGCAAGAATATCAAAAGCAGTTTTTATGCTAGGATACATGAAATCTGCTAAAGTAAAAAGCTATAACAGGAAAGACCCATTTTCTCTCGCAGTCCCTTGTACAGATAATTCTGCCTATGAATGGAGCAAAATAATAAGAAAAAAAGTAGGCAGCTAATCACATTGAATGTTTGTTTGTTTTCCTTTCTTGTGTATTTTCTTCTTTTAAAAGCCATTTTGCCAATACTCCATTGCAATGAACTTTCTTTAGTGTAGTGGTTTACTGTTCAATACACTAAAAGTCCAGCATTATGCGGACGACACAGTCATTTACATTCCACATGCTCCAAATGACCATCAAACCAGTTTGATAATAAACCAAGAGCTTAAATCAGTCAAAAAATGGTGTGATAGTAATAAGTTGTCATTAAATGCCAAAAAAACTAAAGCTGTCACTTTTGCTACTAGGGCCCTAGGTAAGAGATTGTTGAAGCCAAAGCTCAAGTTGGGAGGTGATTATATCGACCTTGCACCCACCTACAATTACCTTGGGGTCACACTAGACAATAGGATGACTCTCAAAAAGCAAATTGGTATTACGAAAAGGAATGTTGAACATAAACTTTTTCTGTTCAGAAAAGTCCGGCCAAATTTTTCTGAAAAGGTTAGTCTTAAGGTGGTTAAAACTATGTTACTGCCTGTATTGGACTATGGTGACCTGGTATATAGCATTGCTCCCGATACTACCCTCGACATCCTCCAGCCATTGGTCAATAATGCATTAAGATCGGTTTACTTTAAGAAAGGGACCAGGAATCATGAAAAGCTTTCAAAGCTAGCAGATTTAAATCTGTTGAAGCATAGAAGGGAACAACATCTTTTATCACATAGTTTTAAAAAATCCCTTGTTCCCACTAACCAAGATTTAAGACCCATTAGAACTAGAGCTCATGATGCCAGATTAATGAAAGTACCCCGTGCATATAATCCTGCCTTTAGAAAAAGTCTTATATATAGGACATCCACAACATGGAACCGTTTAGATGCGGCAGTTAGAAAATACATTACTATGTCGGAATTCAAATCATGGCTTAAAAAAGAATATGACAAAAAGATCAATGATCTACCAGATATATAGCTGCCCTGGCTGCAGCTCGTAGTGTCTCTTCCCTGGGTGGGTGGGTAAGTAAAACCATACACACATGAAGTCTGTTATAATTAACATCGATTCTCAGTTTAATGCAATATCTAGGCCTTTTTGCACATATGATCCATACCCGCCATTGATGTGGCCGGTATGAATCCTTTATTATATGTATTGTTTGTCCTGTCTGTCCTTTTATGTTTCTATTTCTCTACTTTATTCTTTTCCCCTCCTTTCTTTCTATCTGCTTTTTGCAGACCTTTAAATGTATTATTAATCGAGGCTGCTGTTAGGAACACCAGAGAACACAGCACTATAAACACTAGTATAACAAGCCTCAAATTTCAGTGCATCATAATTATCTTTCATCTCTTTCAAATTATGTAATAACAAAACATTATTAGTTACTAACCAAATGCAGGACTATGCAACCTTTGCATAGTACTGCATATCTTCTGTGACATTCATTTGTCACTTAAAACCCGCTTAACGGATCAATTTATGACTACTACGGCTGGAAAATACGCAAATACATTCTATAATTGGATATGTATTCTTCCAGGATAAATAAAAGAAATTACAATACAATACAATACTGTGAGATGAATGTCTTATAAAGGAGTGGGAGACAATTCTGAATGAATAATTATATGATATAGTGCCACTTTACTGCTTTAAAATTCCCTAATAGAATTGCATAAACATCTATTCTACCCGACATCACTAAGAAGAAAGGAGAAAGATGATGAATTTATCTAAACTAGTCACAAATTGCAAATGTGACAACCACAATTTTATGTATCATTGTACTCAATTCTCACTGTAAGCCTATGTAATTCCTCTGTGCAGTGGTCCTAAAGCACAATGGTTTCAGATGAGCACAATTCTCATTTGTGCACAGAAAAAAAAACTCTTTGAAAAACCTTAAACATGCAAAGGGACTGTATAATCAGCCTACATGCGAATCCCTACACCACACCCGGAGACCCGAGGTCTAAGTCCAACGGACCTAGAGTGTAATAACCATATACTTATATACCATGTATACTCCTACAAAAGTATCGATTTTTGGATTATAATACATATCAGTGAGGGAAAAGTTTAGTTTCTTAACTAATTGATTGATGTGTTATTATGTCAGATTCAGCTTACTTGCCATAGTTCGATGTTACCTATAAGTGCCCATAACTCATTTTTACCTTTGAGGGCCAGTATTTATGTTGTTGAAAGTGTGACATGTCCTTCATTTTGTAAGGATGGGTCCATTGAACAATATGGTGAAAGGCATTTGGCAGAACTCATGCCATTCTTTTTATAACTTTATAAATACAAAAAAAAACATTCAAAAAGGTGTTGACTATTTGTATCTCATTGTGTAAGGCATAATCATTTGATTAAAAATACGCTGACTTAACTAATCTGTCTAGAGAGTGATATTTTGACACATGTGGTGCTGACCCCAAGATGCATACAGGGGCACATGGTATGCCAGCCGTCAGAGCAGACATGGTGGGGTGAAGTAGCACTGACCTTTAATTTGTCACTGCCTTGGTAATTTGTCACCTGACACGAAACATTGTATAGCCCCTTGTGGCCACTGACAATGGGTTGGAGTGCCAGCTCAGGCCCGGGAGGTTGTACACTATCAATGCCACCGATGCTTTAATTCATCATACTTATTGGCCATCATGATGAAGGAATGCAGCCTTGGTGAATAACTCACCAGGGCTGCATTCCTACATCATGCCAACCACATCGGGTAAATACTGGTTTTTGAGAGTCAGCATGATGCCCCAATCAGGTGCTGCCTACCCAGCAAATTGTCGTCACCTGTTGCCATGATTAGTGATACATGGTGAAGCCTTTTTGAGTGATCACCCATGTCGCTAGATGAAACGCATCATCATGATCACGCATGGCATGGCCAATCACCACCTCTGTCATCAAAAATTTTCTCATCCACCTCCTGATTGTCCTCCACTGCATGTCACCTTTCACTCAGCATTGTGGCTCTTCACGGTCGTTGCCAACATTGCCCTCACTCATTATGTCAACTTCTGTCACTCACAGTCACCTCTCACTCATAATGTATCTCCACCACTCTGTCCAACATGATTATCACCCAATGGGTAACTCTGTGCCACTCGTCGTCAACTGTCACTCAGTGTGGTGAAGCCTCACCACTGTCGCCAACATGGTTCTCACTCACTGTGTGATTATGCAGCTGTAACTTTCACACCAATGGTGGAACCTGACTCATTTTCCTCCTTTGGTGTTCAGGTAGCAGCACTGTTCGATGTCTGGACCATTACAGAGATGTGAGCCTATATCACCTCCAAAAAGTATCCAATGTGTGCCTTGTTTCACATCAAATTCCATGTAATTATTATGAGTTAAATCAAACAAGATTATAAAGAGAAAATGCCAATTGAATTAAGATAGAGGTATCTCTAAAATGAAAACAACTATCCATAAATACCTTTTCTCTGGTTAGAGGAAAAATATATAGTGATATATATATACACATGAACACCTTTTCTGTGGCTAGAGGGAAAATAAATATGGCAATACCTTTTCTGGCAAAACATACTTTGATCTGGCAGATGTGAGGCTGCATGATTACCAATGTCGATGATGTGTCTGTGATCATGAGCTTTTCATCTAGCGAGGTGAGTGATCACCAGTGTCACCATTGCTAGTGAGTTTGAGTGATCAACACACTTGCCATCCATAGTGAACCTACACTATCATGAGATGGGCGTTTCATCAGTGTTTCATCTAGCGAGGTGAATGATCAGACGCTTAGCCATCCCTGGTGAGTGTGGGTGATCATGGTCCTCGCCATCCATGGTGAACATGCGTTATGAAGTGGTGCGCTTCTCATTTAGCGAGGTGAGTGATCACACGTGTCGCCATCCCTGGTAAGTCTGAGGATTACCATCCTCACCATCTGAGGTGAGGCGATGTGATTACCACCATGGCAATTCCTGGTGAACCTGTGCTATAGGGATGTTGTGTTCCATCTAGCAACATGAGTGAGCTACTGCACACAGGGTGACGAGGAGTCACAACAATTTGCTGGGTACAGACCAGTGCAATCATTTATGACCACAAGATTTAAGGCTGTAACAAGGGCCTTCGGCGCTGGGAGAGTGTAAACAGCCCACATAATGTATAGGGCCCTCAAATACTCTCTCTCTCTCTCTCTCTCTCAATCTTTCAGGATGGGGTCATTTTTCATGCCCCCTCTCCCACCTTGAAACTCAACATGCCGATCTCCAATTACATAGGTTAAAAATTTGAGACATATGACCCCCCCAAAAAAAAACACAACCTCCAATCTATCTTGATGGGAACATATTTTTTGGGGGGCCCATGCAACTTGAAACCCAACATGCCAAAACTCCCAGTTTTGCAAAAGTACACCTACGCAGCACGCTTCTATAGATCTAAGAGGGGCACGAAAAATTCTCCGCCCATCTGGAGCAGGGGTTCAAATACCTTTAAACTGAAACATCTACCATCCATCATGCCATCAAACACTTTGTTATCATTCTGATTTGGTGGGAGGGAATTCTCTTCATTTATATAGTGTTTGAAAAGTCTGTCAGATGACAGTACTAAGCTGTCTGCTACTCCATGGATGTTTCTCTTTTGAAAGGGTGAATGAGGTGGCCAACTTGAAGTGCAATAGGGCTGATTTGAGGTGAAAATAGACCTTCAGTAAAGATTATAAATGATGGTGAAATATTGCTAATAAAAAGCAGCAAGGTGTTTACCAAAGTAACTGAATTCCATTATTTCAAGTATCATCGAAACATTTTGACAAAACATAGGTCTCCAGGATTGCTAGGTAATGAGCTATAAAGCCCTAAATATCACTAAGGAAAAACATGTACAGGAGCGACCTACTCCTGGTGAATCTCCTCTAGGGATCAATTTGGATGTGGTGTGTGCATGGCCATGATATATGCCTGCCATCTCGCAATTTCTCATGTGAAAGTTGCCAGCCTGAATAAGCATGATATCATGCAGTGATAACCCAGTAAGATTCGCTGCCAACGGTGAATCCTACTGGCGGAGAAGGCTACTGCACTTAGTTACTGCGCCAGTGTGCATGTTTATTTTCACCCTCTCCCTTCCCCCACGAACAGGATAGGTTGGGAGTGGGACCCTCAGGGAGTGGTTATTTTTTAACAACAGGGGGGTTGGCGAAATTCCCCGCATGCGTGGCGAAAATTTTTGTTCTGTGCATGCGTGGCAAAAAATTTTCTGACCCCCCCCTTTTTATTCTTTAGTTGGCATGCGGGCTTTTTCGCTCAAAATGGGCAAAATCTTTTTCGTCCCCCCTAAGAGGGGTCTGAAATTTGTTTGCCCCCTCCCCTGTTGTTAAAAAATTACCACTTCCTTAGTCCTAGAAGGTGCGTCTGCCCGGGGGGCTACTCCCTATCTTTTTTATAGTGTCTGTGTTCGAACATCCCCCAGATTTGGTACCCTAATCAAGGGGCCAAATACTGAAAATTTAGGGCCCTTTTCAAGGGTCAAAACAAAATAACATGCCCTTATCGAGGCTGACTACTAAAAAAGTCCTAAAAAACCCCTCACCCTACAATAAGGTACCATTCAGACATCAAAATTGCCTGGAAATACCCACCATTGTACAAAAAGCCTTGTTCGGAGACAAAAAAAAAATCAATTTTTGACCTCAAAATATACCCCTTTAACCTCAAAATTGCCTAAAAACCACCCCTAATCGAGGGCCCTCGAGGGCCCATGCATAGGGCCCAAAGACTACCCCTTTCCCTGAAAGTAGGTACTTTCTCAGGACGCTAACTTGACCTACTTTACCGCAGAGAAGAAATTTAGATGGAGAATAATGCTGGAGACAATTACTCCACTACTGCCAATTTAAGGGGCATTTAAAAAACATTCTGTCGATTCAGAATTTTGATTAAATGTCCCAAATCGAAGTTATATGATAGGACCATGGCTAGAACTTCAGACAAAGTCCTCCTGCGCTACCCCTGCTCCGCGCACACACTGTAAAGTAACGGCAGGAGGCCAGTGTAGGTGGCAAAAGCACAACAGGTAATATCAGTGACACACCAATGCTGCCTGAAATCACGAAAGGGGTATTGCCCCTGGTTTTCAAGTTGGGTTATTCTTGTTTTCCCGACGCTTAAGTACCATCGCATTGCACCTCAGTGGCCTTATATAATACCCTGGCTAATAACTTTAAAAGAGGTTTTTAGTCAGATTGAGGGATCCCACTACAATCTGACTGGGTCTAGTAATACTATCTTAAGAAATGCCTTTCTGAGGAAGTCTTCCAGACAATTGAGAGATTCTGACGAGAAGGAAAGTCAAAAGGTTGTCAAGAATTCAAATTGATATAATCACTGAAGTCTACAGGCACATGTTGCACTTTGATTGATGAGCTCTTGTGCTATGACAGACTTACTCGTTAATACAATACAGCACATAATGGAGGCATTACGTAACCTGCTCCATATCGTTATCAATGTATCATAGTGGGGATATCTATGAGCACTCAAGCCCTCTCACATAAAGGAATTCTTTTGGCACCCAGCGTGGCTGACCTAGAGCTAGAACTAGACCTTTTCCTTATACACACATATATAGTTCTAATGACAACTCAGATGACATTTTTAAGTATGCTAACTCATATCTCCTCTTTTTGTATAGCAATCCAAATTTAAGTACATAATTTGTATCCTCACAGTATATATATATATATATAAATATATATATATATATATATATATATATATATATAAACATGCAACTCTTAAGATAATAGAATAAATAAAACATGATCAATGTTATTTCAGCGTTGGAGTATAGCCTTTAAAATATGATATTGTTTAATATCTCTGAATTGTCATCTATACAAAGGTAGCTCATGAACCTCATTTGCTATCTCATTGTTTCCTGGGTCCCGATTCCCTTTGTTTCTACTGCAACAAAATGTCACATTGAAATAGACATGAGAAATAATGGCTGGTTTGAGGTTCGGTATCATGAAACTGTATCACATGCAAATTTTTTTATTCCCATCATTTTCTGCAAGATCATCTAAAAACTAATATTCATTCTTTCCCCTATCACCCTGTTACAGATATGGGTATTGTGTAAATAAAACAGCAACCAGGAGGCCATTTCTTAACACACTACGACTGCTGTCCTTTAATTCCTAGTGAGAACCTAACAGTTTGGCCTTAACAGTACCATACACTATTAGTCCCTAATGTCAGCACCAGTACGACTGCCCTAATAAACCTAATGTAATTACTGCATAGCTGCTTATTGTAGTGAGCAGTCATAGGGCAGTTCCTACGATAGCCTGGCTTATTCATTGCATTTTTAAATTGTAGTGGCTATGTGTAGTCGTAGTACATTGAGAAATGGCCTCCTGAACTGGTCACCTCCACACAAAGTCAGGGTGGTATTAACTGGTAGGTTATTTGGAATCCAACATCAGATATCATCTGAAATGGCAAATTCCTAAAATGATCTTCTTGAAAGAGGCTTTTGACAGTGTCAGTATTCACAATGCTTTCTTGGGAGTTGCATGATTTTAGTTTTCCATCATGGGTGCCACCATTTTGCTAGCGACGTCATATTCTTGTCTGACGTCATTTCGTATGTCACATGGTTCTTGACACATTTTTTTCTTTTTAGATGCAAAAGCACATCATCAAAGTGGTCAGTTTAAGTGCCTCAGTTTCAGTACCCTAGCACCCCTGGCCCATATTTGAGAACTTTGCTCGTTTTAAAACTGTATTGAGTGCATGAAGTTTACTTCAATACCCCTGTATCGATAAAGAAATAAATTGAAAAAATGGCGTTCTAAAAGCAATCTATTGAAAATGAAAAAGCAGAAATCCATCAAACAGGAATTGATATCATTTGCCCATTTGTCCTTGTGTCAGTCTCATTAAATGTTTCAATTTCTTGGCAAACATACTGTTGTTGGTTTTGCTATATATTTATAATTACCTGGAATTTCTACATCGCTGTAAAGCAATGAGAATAACACTGTTATTCACTGGGTAGGGGAGTCATTAAGGTCATTCACACTGAGCTAATTCAATATCTGTAAAGTGATCCTCTCCCAGAAACCCTCTTTACTGTTACAAATTGGATAAAAAAAAATGTTCTCAAGTGTCATTAAGGGAGGCAGGCACATGAAGAAGAGTCATTTCTTTTAACACAGATGCGTGTGGTGAGATAACTCCTATTACAAGAGGCTACTACTGCATCACCATAGAATTACTGAATTGTAAGATAGACTTACAATATTTCTAATAAAGGAAAATTTAAAGAAAAACATGAAACATTGAGGTAGGCCCTAAATGTTTATAATATTGGCTAAAAAATGGGGAGGCCTAATGTTATATCAATGATATAGAAATTTGATTGTGTATTTAAAAAATATGGTTGCAATGTATATTTGAGTGAATGAGGCTTTCTGGTAGATTTAAACAGGAAACAATCACACCAAGCATGTCTGTTGACTTCAATAATTAATACCACTAAACCAAAATTAGATATTGCAATATGATATGATATTGAGGGTTGACAAATAATGTTTCGTTTATAACAGAGTAATAGAATAGAAATAGAAGTTTTTTATATTGAAAAAAAAAACAACTAATTCTATCAGTGTAGACCCCCTCCCCATATTAAAAATTTGATATCAAGAATTGATTTGGCTGTTTTATATAGGCCCTATATGAAGCAGCAGAAGGACAGGTCACATCTTGATGTATGTATTGCAGAAGACCAAATCTTGAATTCTCGAATTACAAAGCGTTTGCTCAAAGTGATGTTATAATGAAGCATCTATGTGAAAAAAAGAAAGAGATAAACAAGTGAAGGACAAAACGGAAGCCTTTCAGACCTCCAAGTGGTTATTTTCAGGTAGATATGTCAGTGTTGGTATCTAAGTGGTAGTAGACACCTTGGAGACGAGGTATGGTGATTTAAAAACCCTCTGGCACCAACAAATCATATCTACACACACCGGAGGTGGTAAGATCTTTTAATAATCATCTCCTTCAACGAACTTCAAATGAAAATCTTTTTATTGAAATGATCAGATCAGCTGCAGGTGTTTCAGCTAACATTTGTTTCACATAGATCTCTGATAACACTTCCACAAAACAGCCCCTAAATTTTGAAACTGAATGTACACCATATTGACATTACTCTGAAAGATTTCTGAAGACAAAGCCGCTTTGCTTGGAAAAGTGTGAAATATTATAACATGGGACATGGCTAAAGATGATGGTTGTCGGGAATATGAATGCATAATTGCCATTTTGTATACTGTTATGTTGTGTGTGAACAAGTTAGCTAAGGGTCATTCTCTGTTAAATACCAAACAAAGTCTCTTAGATTACAAGAAAAATGTACTGCCATAGTTAAAATGCCTGGCCCAGAAGGATCATCATTTGAGAGCATTCTATGCAGTAAAAGATACAAAGACACTATTAACCTAGATGTAGTCTTTGGCAAATTGTGTTCTAAGGATCACTAATACAATGGATCCTAAAGAATATCACTAAGAAAATGTGTCTTTAAAATTATTAAGTTATTAACAAAATAGCTCGTAAAAATTACAAACAAAATGGGCCCTTAATATATTAATAACACTGCTGTAATGTGCCTTATTTGTATAAGCAGCAGGAAATGTTATTACTATAGGTGATGTGAAGCTACACTGCAAAAATGGTGTTTAGATCCTAAACACAATTCTAAACATATTCTTGCAAAGTTTTTGTAATCACATTAACTTCCTAAACATGTTTAGCCAATGTGCTTAGCTCTAGTGTTTAGAAATGTAGGTGTTTAGGTTAAAACATTTGTGTTTAGATATATGAATTTTTGTGTTTAGGTGTTTATGAATTTTTGTGTTTAGATGTTCAAATGATTTGATGGAGAGTTAAGGTTTGCAGACATGTATGCATTAAAAAACAGAGATATATTTTGGGTTTTCTTTTCTCATTTACTGGGGGGGTGACATCAGCAGGTATTTACTTGTCAAGGTCTCCAAAGATGTCAGCCACAGCTATATACATGTACATATATTACACACTGCATCAGAATGAGAGACTTGAGAAGGTGCAACAGCTTGGCAGGGAGGACATTGCCTTATCTATTCCAGAATAACATCAAATAGGTGTCAGTCATGGAGTTTATTGATTATTTTATGGTAATGATGGTGGTATGATTGAATCTAGTCAATTTTCTATTGCCCTTTCTATTCGCATGACATTCTATGAAATGAAACCATGATAAACATGGGGTTTGGGGACATTTGTCACAGCAGTTGATTATAACTGTGTGCAGATAGTCCAGTCAAAGGTAGTGCTTCCACCTGGTGTGGATTCAACATCCAAGTATCTAAACATATGGATGTTTAAATCTCAACACCTATTATTCAACTGTCTCAACTCTAAACATCTAAACATGTTTAGCATAAATGTTTATGTAGTTAGAATAAAAGTGTTCATTTCCTAAATGTGTAGTCGATGAGACACCTAACTGACCTATATGTTTAGGTTTTAAACGTGTTTAGACCTAAACATGTTTAAAATCTAAACACCATTTTTGCAGTGTACCGTCTACACTAAACATATATCGATGTATCTAATATTATATTGCCCAAGGTGGAGTGGCATACACAGGAACAGTACATAAGCCTTCTGATTAAACTTCCAGTTTTTTCTCATGTTCCACATCAAACCTTATTCCATAAAACCTGTCTCAACTCTATAGAGAAAATACATTAGGGCTTAGGTTCAATACTTAGAGAATAGACGATATTCTTCATTTCGTGACTCTCTGGTCTCAATGAACAAGACCTTCTGAAGGCCCTCGACCATCGTGCGTTATAGTCCAGCAGAGAGTCAAGACATGAAGAATGAGTTGTCTGTTGTCTTTATAAAACATGTTACCATTTTCATCACATTGATCAAAAGTCTAAAGCCTCTGATATCCCACAGCAATGATAGAGAAGCTGTGACCTTGCTCAGGTGTGCACTGTACTCCTATAATGCACTCAAGGTCACTTCTATTGTGCAGAAGTGAGTGTAACCTGTACCATGTCCAGAAAGGGAGACAATCTCTCTTAGGGGTGAGGGGATGTACAATGTAAATTGATATGGTCAAAATAACAGTGAAATCCTTGTTACAAAGTTGCCAGAGATTGTTTCCTTATTATCACATTGTGTACCATACTGCTTCATTGTAGAAATTATATTACTTCACTGCAGTACAATTACTATTATAATTCATTGTACAGATCCCTGGTAGATTCATCAGTTATTTTAGGTAACAGACACAGTCATTAGGAAAATGACTCCATACTGAGTGTAAGTGGTGATGATGGACAAAGTTGGAATCAGAGTGAGCAGGTCTGTCATCAGCCTAAATGTTCCACACTGCCTATAGCTACACACATCAGGCCCTAACACCTCCCACGGCAGGCATGTCATTAACTCTTTAAGGGCCGCTGATACATTAATGCATCATACCCATTGGTTGTCATGGTGCATCGCTGAAGTGCAGGTAAGACTGCTTGCCAGCACTTCATTGGAGCATCATGCCCACCGTACAGGGTTCAGACATCGAGGGTCAACATGATGTCCCAATGAAGTGCTGGCAAGCAGTCTTGCCAGCACTTCATTGATGCACCATGACCACCAATGGGCATGATGCATTAATGCACCAGTGGCATTTAAAGGGTTAAGTTCTTAGCACCTACCGTGTGTGTAGGTCTGATTAGTGGATGCTGGAGGGAGTCTAAACCACAATACCTGGAAGGCATTTCTCAAGGTGAGAAAACTAGACCCTTTCAAATTATAGTGGAATACCTCACTCTTATGCTATTACAGGCCCATCTCAGTCGCAATTGTAATTGGGCTATACATACCCCTGTAGTAGCTACAGCACAATCCACTTCAAGTCATCGGTTTTGTACCTACAGCAGGTACACCTGTACTTTAGAAAAAAAGTAGTCAATGGCGGACAGTATGATCATACAGAGTAGGTGTAGGGCAATACATAAGGTCACCCAGTCTAACTTTGATGTTTTCAAATCATAGTGATTGTGTTCAGTTATACCATCTTCAGAAATGCCTTCCTCGTCTGTGAGGGTGTCTGATACCACTCAGTTACCTTTTCCCAAGCCTGTTACGATGGAGGCTTTGATATAGCTCCTTGCCTTTGTCTGAAACAATTAGCCACGAGTTTGGCAACCAGAGGGGAAAACGTAAATCCTCTTACATGGTATCAAATAGTCCCAGCACATATATTATGCACCCTTGGCTTATACCCTTTGACTATCAACATATCCTTTACCCAAAAGAAGATTTATCAGTAAAATCAAGTAACAATGTGGAGGGAGAGGGGTGAAAGTGATATAGATGGACAACTATTTGGGTATAGTAGAGGGGTGAGCTATTCCTACACTGTGCTAGTCATACTGAAAGGAACCTATGCACTGACATTGCAGCCTAATAGCACTGACTAGTTGTAGTTTTCCATACTAAGACCACAGTGTACTTTCTACACTGTCCTTGTGTAAGGTCAATGCCATTTGGTACCACTGCCATGTATGACCCAACAATGGTTGTGACTAGTTATACTATGTTAAGAAATGCCCTTCACTATAAGGTTTTCCAATTGTACTTCAAGGCCAGGAGGCCATTTCCTAAGGCACTACGACTGCACATAGCCACTCCGATTTTAAATACAAAAGCTTAGTGTCAGTAATCATAAGCAGTGCCCTAAGACTGCTTTGTATGATCAGCCTTGTGTGATGATTAGACTTGAACTCATGCCTTTCAGGGCTTATATAGGCACTCTGCTTCGTGTCATGCCTACATCATCCCCTAAAAGGCATTCGTTCAAGTCTAATCATTAAATATTACATTCATATCATGAAGCTCTTAGCACCTCCCATATCTGTAGGTCTGATGAGTGGGTGCCGGAGGGATTATAAAGAACCAAACTTGGTGCCTAAAGCCTTTGACTGAACAATACCATGGTTTAGGCAGCTAGAGAAACAGCAACACATCATGATAAAACCTTCACTTCAATCTACCACATTCCTTGGCTGACAGAAAGAATTTAAATATTTATGACCATGCTCTTTAAAGCTGTGAAAGAAATTGGGTAGGGGGGGTAACAATTTGGTTCTTTTCTAACCCGCTGGCACTGATACAGCGATATGTATTTGTTGTAAGTCAAATATTGCAGAATCATATGAACAAGAAGTTTGCAGGAGCAATCCTGCAAGCCCATGAAAAATCGTAACGGCCTGCCAGCAATCTTTGACCACTTGATAAAAGTGACAACCATGCATTGTGCTTAAATTTGATCATCGGTTTTATCATAACAAAAGGAACAGGTAAACTTACAGAACAGCATTACTTTTAGACACCTCTCATATCAAACTCCAAAATACTTCAATTTCAGATCTCACTAGTGTTACATTATGAAGAACTGGCAGGTAAAAGCATACATGAAGGATGAGTAACGGATCATAAATTCTGTTTCATCATCAGTTGCAGTTGCATGATTCCTAACCACAGTTTTAAACTAATGTATTTGCGAAAACCTTAGGTGTAACTGATCAATTTCATTTTTGCATTCGATGAGTATTTGAACTGTAAAAACCATTTGCTGCAGGAGAATCATTTATTGTTTGCAGACTGGCAGTACAGTTGTACAAGTAATCTCTTAGAAAATAACAATGGATCTCTGGCAACTTTTGGACTGCGCCGTTACTTTGACAACATTTTTTAACAGTGTATTTGACATAATAAACAACTATACTGGCAAAACATATTGAAATGAACCTCATTAAAAAAAATATTATTGATTTAAAATTCCTATGATGATCGAATGTGTCCATCCAATAACTGTTTTGTGATGACAGAAACCCTTTCTTCTGAAACCACCAGTGATTTTCAAAAATTTAAGTGAAGTCTATATTGAGGTAAAACTGCTATGTATGACTTTATATATATGGGTCAGATTTTTGATTTCTACCAAATTGGCATTTTCATGGTTTTACCAGTTTCTATCAGGCCTGGTATAAATCAGCTTAGTCCCAACTTGGCTTTCTTTATGTCATTTGACAGAGGACATGTATACCTTTCAGAAAAGTATAATTTTTTGCACCTGGCATGATTATTTCCTGAGATATGGACTCTCAAAGTTGAAAAACACCCTTTTAAACCACTTTTTTGGTCATTTTTCTAACTTTGGATGCATGCAGGGAGTCCAAAAGTAATGCTATGATCACTATTTAAATTTTATTTTTTTGTTCTGGGTGTTAGTTGAGAAAATAATTCTGGTTGATGGTCAGGTAGGTGGTTTTTGTCAATCCCTGATGCCTTTTAATGGAATAGATCAACGATGTAACGATGGTCACTATTATATTACCTCCTCAATGACCATGGAACCACTGGGAATATATTTCACCTTATACCGCCTTCCTGTAGGGTATGTTTGACTTGTATGGTGTGCCAAAAATTTTGGCTCCACTGCAAATAGTTTTCCCTCCACAGTCATTAATGTACTTTTCACAAATATAAATGTGACCATCGTTACATGTACATTTCCCCCTCCCATGTCCATAGTTTGGCAAAAATAATTCATTCCGTCTTGGAAACTCAAATGTAGGGCTAAAATGAACAATATTGACCAGGTGTTACGTCGGTAGTTACATCCTTTCCCCCCTATCAGAGGCTACCTAGCCGATCGGTAACGATGGTCACTTTTATTTGCCTAATAGAGGCGGGAAAGTGTTCCACGCTGTACGTTATCCGGCCGGAAGTAGAGCGGAGTGCGACGCATGCGCATCACGCAGAGGGACTTTGTTGACATTTTGATGACGATTTCGACCATCTACCTCTACAAAACATACGCCAAAATCGAGTTCAAGGTAAGAATTGAAGAAAATCGATGAAATGTTATCATATATGAAGGTCCATGGAACGTTCTGGTGTAAAAATAGTGTATCGAAAACAGTTATTTACGTTAAAAGTGACCGTCGTACGTCGCTTGGCATTGTGTTTTGCCGGCTCCTCCCATTACTATTCGAGTGAGAGGTCAGAAACTAGGTCCATAGCCGACATCACATACTACGGTAACGATGGTCACATTTATTCCTCGGTTATCTGTACACCCTGTATCCGTTGTCAGATCATTGTAATGCATTTACCAACACATTAATAGGGGAGGCTAGAGATGAATACATGTCATGGTTAAGTTAATTGGAGTATTTTCATTTTTGTCACACTCTACCAACTGCTCATATAAAAAAATACTTGTAATTTTTTGGAAAATTTCTCTTCTGACCCCCCCAAACGTGGGAAATATATTCTACTCCCACTCCTTTTAACCTCTAAAACCTGCCTGTACCTTCTCCTGAACAATTCAGAGCAATGGAAGTAGTAGAATAGTAGTTTAATACATACTAAATCCATTTCTACCAATACCCATATAAATGTGACCATCGTTACCGACGATTAATTATTTTTATTGATTCTTCTTCTATACTTACCCATATCATATCTGTTGTGAATCTACTCCATTTATATGTTATATACCAATGCTAAGTACAATTTTGAGTGGTCTTGGTACAGTCTGCACCCTCCTGGGGCCAGCAATAGCCAGAATTTATAAATGTGACCATCGTTACAAAACCAGTTTTCCTGTCAAAATACACAGTAAGCCTTGGTGCAACCTCTCCATATTTGGACACAAGATGGCCCTATGTTACTGACATCCCATGGAATAGTCATTTATTTAATACCAGATATTTCATTTCCAACTTGGTAATAGGGTGGAGTTAATTCAACATTTTCACTTATAACATGTACATGGTTTAGTGTTATATCAAAAATAAAAGTGACCGTCGTTACAAAAGTTTGTGTGACCATCGTTACATGTCGAAAAACAATATTATGTCAATTTCATGTGTTGATTCATTTCTATTTCATTTGCAGTATGGGGAGAAAGAAGCTGCCAGATGGGCAGGCTTTGACACCCGCGCAGCGCAAAGCAGCAAGCCGAGCCAAGAAACGTGCTCAGCTGGGAGATACCGCCTTCAAGGCTGAACGCGCGGCAGAGAGCCAGACTCAGCGAGACCGCCTCAGGGCATCTGGAGACCATGACAAGATGGACACTATAAGGGAGCAAACCAGGGTTCCGGTTGCAAACCTAAGGGAGAGGGACAAGACCGGTGAGCCAGCACCCCAGGCCCCTCCACCTCCCGCAGCACCTCCCGCACCTGGCACTCCTGCCACACCTGCAGCTGGCAATGCTGCCGCTGCACGTAGGACTACACCTAGAGCTGGCAATGCTGCTGCTACACCTAGGACTACACCTACAGGACGTACTGGCCGCTCGGCTTTACCAGTACTCCTGTTCTCCAACAAGAATAAACGCCGCTCCCGGAGGAGGACCTCTGACTTGGGTCATCAACCGAATGCAGAGGAGACAGATGTGCCAACTCAACAGCCTATTCAACCTCATGACCAACAAACTGACCGGGAGGCCGATGTGGTAACCCAGCAGGAGGAACCTCAGCTACCTCATGACCAAGAGGCACATGCCTCTGACTCTGACAGTGACGGGGAGAAGGGAAGGCAAGCTGATCTGAGACATCGTCTGGCGATTGCTGATATTTCAAATGTAAGCATGTTATTATAAAGTAATCTCTTCATAGTACTTTAACTTTATAATTCATTCCAGTTAATTATACAATGTGCTTACAAAATGTTTGAAACCTAGAACTATACATTGCACAATCTGACATAATTTTCCTCAATAAATGTATTCAACTGATGAATAGAAATTATATTGTGCATTCCTTTTTGCAGCCCAAGAAACGAAAGAGGGCAGGTTCTTCATCTTCCTCCAGTCACAGTGGCTCTACACACCCACCCAAAAAGCGCAGGAAGCAGCTCGCAACATCGTCGGGGACAAGCCCACAAGATCCGATGGTTCTGTCTTCCGACAGTGCCGATGACAAGGAGGAAGGTAAAGGGTCCGGGAGAAGCGCCGCCGACCCGATGCTGCTGTCATCGGACAGCGGGGAGGAGCGGGCCCCCAAGCGTCCTCGCAGAGAAGCAGCTGCTAAGGCCAAACCCAGTACCAGGCATTCGCCGCGCATCAAGGGCGATGATCCCATTACCCCGCAGATGGCCAAGGACCTTTGTTGAGTATTTAGAACATATTCCCCCCTTTAACTTTATTTGAATGACCCATAGCATTTGTTAAATAACAAACACATACATTGTATATAAACTTGTTTGATTGATGTTTAATTATTCTTACTTTTGAATGATGATTTACAGTGATATGGCTCTTCGTTCCGCCCGCAACGTGCTCAGCAAAAAATGAGTGTGACAAATGTAATTGTATAGTAGTGGTAAAATAGTTCCTAGTTGGGTTGCTGCTTAATTGCTTCTTTCCTTGGTTGTCTGGTTACTCTAGTTACTAGGTGCTTACTTTAATGTTTACTTTAAAGTTTCTGGTTATGGTTACTTGAATTCTCCTTTTTGAATTTGATCTAACTCTGAAATTTACATTCTGGTGAATCAAATTTGCAGTTTTACTACAAATGTTACATTGGTTCTAATCCCTATCAACCTCTCCTTTACAGTCCCGAAGGTGGTCCACACACCCCAAGGAAGAACCGGCTGCGTTACAAGAACCGGTTACTCAACGCCAAGTTAGCAACCCTCAAACAGCAGGTAGCTGACTTAAGTGTTGGAGTGCCAGACGAACCTGCTGAACCTCCTGAAGCGCCTGAGGGTGCACCTGAACATCCGCCAGCAGTACTTCCAGCTGATGAAGTAACAGTGAAGGCCTACAAACTGCTGACGGAGGGATTCAAAAGCCTTCCACTCTGTGCACGGGTTAAGGCCTTCAAACAGCTGGGTAAGGTGGATGATCTCAAGCAGCAACGCTTGGCATCTAAATTAGCAGAAGACCTTGCTATCACCCGCAAGTCTCTAACATCACCACCTCCTAATCCACGCAAAAACTCTGCCTATGATACTGAACGTCGGCAGCGAGTGTTGGAGTTCCTCCTCGACCCTGAGAACTCAACAAAGCTTGCCGGCAAAAAACAGACCCGGACAATAAAAGGAGTGAAGCACCAAACCGTCGTCCTCAATGAGTTCCTGTACATGCTTCGTGAGCGGTACAATGCGGTACACCTGCTCTTTGGCCTTCTTCAATGGTGTGCGTCGTGCTAACAGGTACATTGTACCTGTATCGTTCACTAGCACCTCGGAATGCCTTTGCCAAAAACATCAAAACTTTGCGCTGAGGC
This sequence comes from Acholoe squamosa, assembly GCA_949317995.1. Taxonomy (NCBI): domain Eukaryota; kingdom Metazoa; phylum Annelida; class Polychaeta; order Phyllodocida; family Polynoidae; genus Acholoe; species Acholoe squamosa. Next base: position 12,058,349 of record OX439046.1, on the reverse strand, counting down.
TCCGTGCGGTCGGTATCAAACAACTGCCTGATACCGTCGTACATGCGAGTACAGCGGATGAGTTCAAACTGAAGTTGAACATCACGGTTGTACAGGAAGATGTTGTATGCGAGACGTGGAAGCTAATCGATGTTCCGATCGGGCCCCCAAAGGATAAGAAGTTCACGAAGAAACTCCGCCTTGTTTCCGAAACCAAAACAAAGAAAAAGTTCATCGCGGACATGGTGGAGGAGTTTTCGACGATCCTCGATCATTCTGAGAGGGCCCGAACGCAGCATCGAGTAGTGCGGGAGCTACGTGCGACTATGTCATTCGAAGAGTGTTCCATCCAAATGGATTTCGCCGAAAATTGGATGGTCACTTACCCCGAGAGCCCGCAGAGTACTTACTATGCTAAGGAGCCTGTGACACTGCATCCAGTGGTGATCCACTACAGGGAGCAGGACACAGGTGAAACTAAGCACCGCTCGCTGGCATTGGTGACGGATGACAGAAAGCATGATGCAGGTGCCATCCTTGCCTTCCTTCAGGCCATAGTTCGGTTCATTGAGAGGAACCTACCTGGGAGGGTTGGGATGCTGCACTATGTTTCGGACTCTCCGAGCTCCCAATATCGAAACATATCGATATTCTCGATCTTGTGTCGACATGAGGAGCTGCTCAAGAAGTACAGGGCAACCTGGACATACTTTGAGAGTGGCCACGGGAAGGGTCCGTGTGACGGAATTGGTGCCGCTGCCAAGCGAAACGCCGACTGGGCTGTGCAGCGTCAATACAAGATCAACGACGCAGCAGACTTTGCTCGCATCGGGAACAACCCGAACAACCTCGTCAACAGGGACCAGCCCAACAAGGTGTACTATGAGTGCATTCCCCTGGAAGACGTCGCCCTTGCCCGTAAGACCGTTAATCAAGTGAAAGCTGATGATAGCTTGTACGGTACACTGGGGGTGCACGCTGCAGTTCCAGTTCAGAAAGGGCGTTCCTTGGCTGTCCGTGAAACATCCTGCTTCAAGGAGTGTTGCTGGAAGGACTGTGAATCGCAGCGTGGGTGTTCGGGTTGGAAGGTGCATGAGCTTAAGTTCCCCAAGAAGAAGCCTGCTGCCGACGCTGCACGAGCAACTCGCTCACAGAATCCCCCCGTTGTAGCGCAGGCGGAGCAAACGGAGCACGCTGCACGGGACGAACCAACGGAGCCGACTGCTGCCGACAACCCCGTAGTAGCGCAGGAGGAGCTACCGGAGCGCGCTGCACGGGATGAAGCACCTGTAAGTCCTGGTGTAGCGCAGGAGGAGCTACCGAAGCGCGCTGCACGGGATGAAGCACCTGTAAGTCCTGGTGTAGCGCAGGAGGAGCTACCGGAGCGCGCTGCACAGGCTGCCGACCTCCCTGTACCAGGTCCTAATGTCGCACCACTTGACCCCCCACAGCCTTTGATCCGAAAGATGTCCCGCTATGCCAATGGATCTTATGTGGCATGTGTGTACGACAATGAAGTGTTCATGGGACAGGTGCTGCAAAGGGAGGAAAAGCAGTACGAGGTGAGCTTTCTCAACCGCAAACAGGACTCAAATGAATTTGTTTGGCCGAGGATAAAGGACGAGCTGTGGATGCGGGACTGGGAGATCCTGGGTAAAATTAACCCTCCCAAGGCATTGGGCACAACTAAGCGGAAGCAGAACTCAGTCCGGATACCACACAAAACCCTAGATGCCATAGAAGAGGCCTTCAACAGATATAAATAGCTTTAACGGTAACGATGGTCACTTTTATTTTATGTATAGTTGATACAGTATAACAGACTCTGATGTGTATGTCAGGGATATTTTATATTTAATTTACATGCTAGACATCGTTGGGCATTGAATAGAGGTGTATAGAGTGTGGTAATTATATTTTGTCCTGGTCCAACGTCCTTCCGAACTTGCAAAAAGTGGTTAAAAAACTAGCATTTCCGCGTTTCAACGCATGGTGCTCAACCTTTCAGGGTTCAAATTATGTAAATATGTGGTTAAATCAGTTTTCCAACCTGTTTACTATAAATGTGGTGGGTGTAAAGGTGTTATGGCGAGGGAAAATGGTTATATCCATGCTATTACTATGTCATATACATCGTGTAACGATGGTCACATTTATGCACTGAAATGTATACTTTGGGTAGTGTCTAGTAGAAGGCCTACCATGGAAAATAGAGTGATCGCATGGTATCTGTTGATGCTTATGCTGTTCATAGACTACTTTGGGCATTGAATAGAGGTATATAGAGTGTGGTAATTATATTTTGTCCTGGTCCAATGTCCGTCCGAACTTGCAAAAAGTGGTGAAAAATCCAGCATTTCCGCGTTTCAACACATGGTGCTCACCCTTTCGGGGTTCAAAGTATGTAAATATCTGGTTAAATCAGTTTCCCAACCTGTTTACTACAAATGTTGTGAGTGTAAAGGTCTTATGACAAGGGAAAATGGTTATATCCATGCTATTACTATGTCATATACATCGTGTAACGATGGTCACATTTATACGTGATGAATGAGTAAAGTTAGGGGGGCAACAGAGGAGATATACTGTACAATAAGTGTACAATTGCACTTGATTTACATAGTACAAACCCTAAATATAATTCAGAGTGATATTCAGGCGAATAGAAGGTATTTTAGTGTTGTTATAGAAAAGTGCACAAAGGTTGGGATGAAATCAACAAATTTTCAAAATTTCAAAAATTTGAGATCATCCATAGATTTAGAAGTTTTTGAGAGAGGATATTTCTTTTTGGCATGTACATTGGTAACTATTGTGAGTATATGCATACTAAATTTAAGGGTGATATGAGCATTTCCAGCTGGTCTGCTATGGACATAGATTATAAATGTGACCATCGTTACACGAAAAGAGATGATTTTCATTGATGGCTTACCAAAACCGACATTTTAGGAGTACAACTTTGGAATCATGTTTTTTGGGGGCCCAAGATGTTGGTCTTCCAATATAATAAAGTGCATTTCATTGATATTAAATTTTACGTGTTTGGACTCTGTGCCCTAAAGTGGGTAGAAATCGAAAATCCGACCCATATATATATATATATATATATATATTGATATATTTTTATTTATTTTTTTATTCCTAAATTCCACCTTAAATATCAGCCTAAAAACTACTTACTGCTTGTACAGGCATAAAAAAGCGAGAATACCACCCCATGCCCGCCCCTTTGGGATCTACCACTGCTGATCAATAAAAGATCCTCAATGATTGCCTTTTCATATAGTGGATCTTAAACTGAAAAAAAGCTAATGTAGATAGCCTCCCCAGCTGGTAGCAATATAGTACATCCGAAATAGATCATCTACATCATCAAACAACAGAGGTTAGAGTAACACCTGCATGTCTATTTTCATAAAAATAAATGGCTCTGGAGGGTGTTGCACGTGGGGGGGGGGGAAATTTGCGTAAGAAGTGCCTCACCTGCAAGAGTCAATTTCTTTTATAGCCCCAAATTCTTTCGAGTTGTGCAGAAATGATTATGTCATTCAGGTACAAGTACCTTGCAATGGAGATTAGAGACTATTTTTAAGCAAGGCAGGTGGCATTTCAGTCTAATATGGTGAGTAGAAGTCCTATAGTGAAGCAGAACATGGCTTTTTCATGTAAGAGTGTACCTATAAAAAGTTAGTGCCGTCTTACCTTATGAGCAACAGCCACAATACCCCAGAAAGTGGTAGTTACCCTACCTTGCCTGATAAAAGGGCAGAGATGCATCTTATTGGCATCAAAAGGAAGGGTTCCGCATGCTAAAACATTCAGCTCTATTAGTCCCATAGTGATTCTTATAATGGGTTTGTACTCATATGTAGGTTCTATAAAATGAATACAAAACACAGTCTTAAAATATCTTGATGGTTATGATACATTATTTCCCATGAAAGGATGTGTGCTTCTAACTTCAAAGTCTGGCCACATTAGAATTTGATGTCTATTTTTGAGGACACAATTTTCAACAGGTTTTATTCAATTGCACAGCTCCAAAAAGAAAAGGCCTACACCCCATATTTGTCAATGGTTAAAACAACCCTGCTATAAATAAAGAAAATGAACAAACAACCTATTCGTCCAATAAATTGATAATAAAGTAATTTGAAATTTCAGATATACATTAGCTGAAACACTTATCGGGTATAACTATACATTTCCCAAAGCATACCCAAACCAGCCTCCATTTGTACATTGTGCAATAACTTCCCCTCCTCTTGCAGAGCAACAAATAAGCTCTTTCCCATTAAGAAATGAGTACTTAGGCCACAATGATTGGGTTGGTGTCAAAGGTAAGCCTTAGTCAGTATCATCTCTGCAAAGGTAAGAGAGCCCTCTGTAAAGATAAGATAGTAGATGATGTATTTACACAGGTACATATTTATAAGTCAAAGAAGTGATCACTGGGGACCATTTCTTAAGGCACTACGCAGTGGTCATAGTCCCACAGTGGGCAGGATAATGGTGGAGTACAGAGGAGTTGGTGGTTGGTAATCATTAATGACTCCTTGGGTGTTTGATGAAAAAAGAATATGACAGTCAGCAACGGGAAAGGGGTATAAAAGGAAAAGGATACCTTGTGGTGGGTGTCAATCAGAAAGACATACTTAGAAAAGGCAACAATAGGGATAGGTGGGGTGTGAAAAGGCACACACAAATTGAGAAAAATGAATAAAGGTACTCCCCTTGCAATACAAGGAATATAAGGCTGTATACAAAGGCGTGTGGATACAAATCCCATAACAATAGTGTGTCTGAAGTCAAGGTCCCAAATCATCAACCCAGAGAAGTCAAGGTAGCACCTGCACTCCCACTAGAAAACACTAAGATAAAATGCTCAAAAACATCAGAAACCACTAGGTGCCCCTCTTAGAACTGCCCTTCTTTTGATGCTCAAATGATCCTAGAAAAAGGGACAAGTTGGGTCTCATTGGTATCAGAAGGTAGAATTCCTATTGCTAAAATGTTCAGTTTCATTAGTCCTATAGTGATTAGTATGGCATACAAGTCACGGGTTTCTGTCTGTTAGCATCCTAATGCATTTTCATGGTAATTCTGTCTGCGAGGCTGTTTGGTATTAATGTGTTAAAAGAAGTCTTTATGTTAATCATTAAGTTACTTGTACCCATACATTTATTATATAAAGAATTGTTAAGTGCTCAGGTTAAATCCTTTTCTGGCATAAACATTTCACTGAAAACTTGGAAAATCCGAAACAAGTCACCGGTGATGACTTTAGGTCCTCAGGTTGACAATACCTAAAACAAGAACTTTAGGTGGTCAAAATGACGACTTAAGGTTGTCAAACTGATGACCTAAGTCGTCAGAATGATGAGTGTGTATTGTTAGTATTGTCATACTGACAACTTAGGTACATATCTTTTTTCATTTATCTTGAATAAACTAGCCCCTGGTTTTCTCAGGATTAAGGCAAAAGTGTATTCACATGTGCATTCTTGTGTATTTGTCTACTCTAGTATCAAGGTCAAGGCACTTCAAAATTCCTCCTTAAATTTCAGGGACAAAAACTACTTACTGCTTGTACAGACATAAAAGTTGGAGAATCTTTGGGATCTGCCACTGCTCATCAACAAAAAGAACCTCAATGATTGCCTTTTCATATAGGGGATTTCAAACTGCATAACAGCTAATGTAGATATCCTACCCACCTGGTAGCAATATAGTACAACCGGAATAGATCATCCACATCATCAACCCACAGAGGTTACAGTAACACCTGCATGTCTATTATAATGAGAATAAATGGCTCTGGAGGGTGTAGCACATGGGGTAAAAGAAGTTTTACATAAGAAGAGCCTCACCTGCAAGACTCAATTTTCTTTTTAGCCCTGACTTTTTTCAAGTTGTGCAGAAATGCTGATGTCTTTCAGGTACAAGTACCTTGCAATTAAGATGATAGCTGCTCAAAAGAAGCACACTAAGTCACTGAGCAAGGCACACTATTTTTTATCAAGGCAGGTGCCGTTTCAGTCTAATGTGGTGAGTAGAAGTCCTATAGTGAAGCAGAGCATGGCTTTTCTAATGTAAGAGGGTACCTACTTAATGTTTTCTTTACATGATATGCAACAGCTTCCATTTCTGAGAAAGTGGTGGTTACCCTACCTCTGTCTTTCTTCTGGTGCTCAAAGAATTCTTGATAAAAGGACAGAGATGCGTCTCACTGGAATCAAAGGGAAGGGTTCTCCTTGCTAAAACATTCAGCTCTATTAGTCCCATAGTGATTCATATAATGGATTTGTACTCATGTGTAGGTTCTATAAAATGAATACAAAACACAATCTTAAAATATCTTAATGGTTATAATACATTATCTCCCATGAAAGGAGGTGTACTTCTGACTTCAAAAGCTGGCCGCATTAGAATTTGATGTCTACTTTTGAGGACACAAGTTTCAACAGCCCCGCAGGTTTTTACTCAAGTGCACAGCTCCAAATAGAAAGGGGACACCTACACACCATATTCATCAATTGTTAGGACAAACCTGCTATAAGGGTGATTCCTGTGAACTGCCCCACCTTTGGGGGTCAGGGGCCAAACATGACAAACTCAGCATTACATTTTAAGACTTTATTTTATTGATAACCCTATATCTTGGCTGTATGAAAAGGTCCATTCAAGTCATTAACTCCCAGGATGTCAGTTTTTATCACAGCTGCAGTAAAAAGGTATAATTTGTGTAACACGCTTGATCGATATAACTTCTTATGCATAGAACTTCATCAATAATGTCTCTGTGATTACCATATTGCATGTCCAAACTTGTATAGTAGTTATGAATAAGTGTACCAAAAATTAGGACTGAGTCTTGAAAACTTTTGAAAATATGAGACATAACTTTTTAAGAAAATTGAGATTTTTCAAAAATTTCTAACACAAAACCTTAACTTTACTCTCACAAGCTTAATATGCATTGGGTATGCATGTAATTCAAGTTATTATGTCTTCATTGTCTATATTTTCTTAAACAATCATCATTCTTCCATTCCTACATTTTTTTTTTTATGTGAGCAGCTGTCTAAAATTGGCAAAATAGCGATCAAGCGCGTTACATACAGTCACTCATAGATAGAGGCTCCATAGAGGTACTTAGACCTTTCATATCATAATGCTGCTTCATACACAACTACTTAAGCAATGGGACTACTGTTTAAAACCAAGAAATGTACAATTAATACCTATTTGGGGTCTCCCGTATGCCTCGGAAAATAAAATTGCACTTTTTTGCGACTAATTTTTTTACATCAATCAAGCCAGAAGGTCCAAAAATTAACTAGGAGTATCCAAACAGGTCTAAAATACCAGCCACACATGTCTAGTAACATATTAAATAGCAGTAGTACAGCTCAGATAACTCTCAGGTTGCCCACAGCCAATGAAGCAATACCATGTCAAATGCCCTCCGCGCAGGCGGATACCGATCAAGAGCGTTACATACAGTCACTTATAGATAGAGGCTCCATAGAGGTACTTAGACCTTTCATATCATAATGCTGCTTCATACACAACTACTTAAGCAATGGGACTACTGTTTAAAAGCAAGAAATGTACAATTAATACCTATTTGGGGTCTCCCGTATGCCTCGGAAAATAAAATTGCACTTTTTTGCGACTAATTTTTTTACATCAATCAAGCCAGAAGGTCCAAAAATTAACTAGGAGTATCCAAACAGGTCTAAAATACCAGCCACACATGTCTAGTAACATATTAAATAGCAGTAGTACAGCTCAGATAACTCTCAGGTTGCCCACAGCCAATGAAGCAATACCATGTCAAATGCCCTCCGCGCAGGCGGATACCGATCAAGCGCGTTACATACAGTCACTCATAGATAGAGGCTCCATAGAGGTATTTAGACCTTTCATATCATAATGCTGCTTCATACACAACTACTTAAGCAATGGGACTACTGTTTAAAACCAAGAAATGTACAATTAATACCTATTTGGGGTCTCCCGTATGCCTAGGAAAATAAAATTGCACTTTTTTGCGACTAATTTTTTTACATCAATCAAGCCAGAAGGTCCAAAAATTAACTAGGAGTATCCAAACAGGCCTAAAATACCAGCCACACATGTCTAGTAACATATTAAATAGCAGTAGTACAGCTCAGATAACTCTCAGGTTGCCCACAGCCAATGAAGCAATACCATGTCAAATGCCCTCCGCGCAGGCGGATACCGATCAAGCGCGTTACATACAGTCACTCATAGATAGAGGCTCCATAGAGGTACTTAGACCTTTCATATCGTAATGCTGCTTCATACACAACTACTTAAGCAATGGGACTACTGTTTAAAACCAAGAAATGTACAATTAATACCTATTTGGGGTCTCCCGTATGCCTCGGAAAATAAAATTGCACTTTTTTGCGACTAATTTTTTTACATCAATCAAGCCAGAAGGTCCAAAAATTAACTAGGAGTATCCAAACAGGCCTAAAATACCAGCCACACATGTCTAGTAACATATTAAATAGCAGTAGTACAGCTCAGATAACTCTCAGGTTGCCCACAGCCAATGAAGCAATACCATTACAGATATCGGTCAAGCGCGTTACACGCAATGTCATGCAGTTAAACAATTCCTAGATGGTCTGAAACCTTTCATATCATAATGCTGCTTCATACACAACTACTTAAGCAATGGGACTACTGTTTAAAACCAAGAAATGTACAATTAATACCTATTTGGGGTCTCCTGTATGCCTCGGAAAATAAAATTGCACTTTTTTGCGACTAATTTTTTTAAATCAATCAAGCCAGAAGGTCCAAAAATTAACTAGGAGTATCCAAACAGGCCTAAAATACCAGCCACACATGTCTAGTAACATATTAAATAGCAGTAGTACAGCTCAGATAACTCTCAGGTTGCCCACAGCCAATGAAGCAGTACCATTACAGATATCGGTCAAGCGCGTTACACGCAATGTCATGCAGTTAAACATAGGTACAATACAGTTTGGGTCTTAGTTATAGTGGCCAAAGTAAAACAGGTGATAACCGGGATCAATGACATCTAACCAGTGCACTCGCTGCGGTACTTGAGAAGCTTCCGATCAGCCAGTTGGATGGTGAGGGGATCAAGTTTGTAGACAGCGTTCTCAGTGTTGCCATAACGACTTGGCTTGGGCAGAGTGACTCTGCCAAGAACGTTGAGGGGGTGGACCCTAGCTGGGATGATCTCCTTCCCCCACTTGAAGCTTCTCTTGTCCGACGCCATGTAGCGCAGCATGTAGTGCACTTGGTAGAAGTCATTGTCCTTGGCTATCACCTTACCCATAAACCACTTGTCCTTTGAGCTGGTACTGGCCAGGCTGGCAGTGATAAGAATGTCACCTACATGGTACTCATCCTGCACCAGTACCAACTTCCCTACACTGTCCGTTGGTTGTACATCCTCCTGAGGGAGGGTCGAGGTCGGTGGATCCTGTCGTGCTCGCTTGGTTGTAGGGACGGCGACGGCACGCTCCGCGGCACGCTTTCGTGCGGCACACGGGGCAATGTTCTCCTTGTCAGCCGTGGCAGGAGTTGGCACCCGGTCACTTCGAGTGTGCTTACGTGCCACGACTGGTGAGCCGTCCCTGGTGCGCTTGCAGACAGTGGTGCGCACAACAGGATCAAAATCAGGGTCGCCGGTGCGGGCATACGCGTCGTCCACCTCTGCAGGGACACTGGCAGGCCGCGTTTTCTTCTGCCGTGTTTGCTTTGGTGGGGGAGGCTTCTTGTTCTTGTTGAAAACCAGCTCATGCTCAATCCATCCGGAGCAGCCAGTAACGCACCTAAGGTCGACCCAGCAGCAGGGGTCAAAACAGGATTTGTCACGGACAGCGAGTGACCTTCCTTCCTGTTTGACCATGGCAGCATGGACACTCATGGTGCCCTCTACTGACTTGTCTGCTACCACTGAGCCGAGAGTGAGGCGGGCGGAGGTGACATCCTGCAGAGGGACATGGATGTAGTGAACGCGGCCTTCAAGTTTGTTACCTTCGGACGCGAACTCCTCTGCATTGTTGATGACGGGATGTCCTTCCTTGTTGCGCTTGACGATGTTGTCAGCGTTGCGCTTTGCAGCAGCGCCGACGCCATCGCAGGGGCCCTTTCCATGACCCGCCTCGAAGTAGGTCCATGTTGCCCGTAGTCCGTCAAGTAGTTCGGTGTGGCGTACGAGTATCGAGAACACCGAGATGTTTCGATACTGGCTGGAGGGTGAGTCAGAAGCATAATGGACCACCTTGACGTGTGGCAGGTTCTCCCTGATGAATGCTGCCAGGCAGCGGAGAAACGCCAAGATGGCGCCAGTGTCGTGCTTCCGGTCGTCAGTGCACAGAGCGACAGAGTGGTGGTTTGTGGTGCCAGTGTCCTCATCACGGTAGTGGATGACTGCAGGGTGCAGGGTCACTGGCTCCTTCGCGTAATATGTACTCTGTGGAGCATCGGGGTATGATACCATCCAGTTTTCCGCAAAGTCCATCTGGATGGTAACTTCCATCGACGACATACTCGCTCGTAGCTCACGTACGATGCGGTGTTGGTTGTGAGCACGGTCGACATGGGCAGCCATGGTGATGAACTCCAGTCTGGTTTTCTTGATGAAGTCCGCCTTGGATGCAATCTCTGTACAAGGGCGGAGCTTCTTGATGGTAGTCTTCTTCTGAGTTCCATCCTTGCCTGTCGACACATACTCATAGTCCACATTCTTCCACACTTCATACTTGACATTCTCGGGGGCTTTGTCCTGGAGAGTCTGTTCGAACTCTGCCCAGGATGTCATGAACATCTCGTCTTTGAAAGGGATACTGACAGCAGCAAGCCGGAGTGCAAAGTTCTGGTGCTTCTGGCAAAGGCACAGATCAGTGCTTTGGAGATCCACGGGGATGAACCAGGGAAGGTGTTCTTTCCTGATGCTGTAGAAGAGTGACCGTGAGACCTGCAAGTGAGGAGGTTGTGTCGCCTCGTACCTCTTGTGGAGCACATGGATAAACTCCCTGAGGTACATTTGCTGGTGCTTCACCTTCTTCAAGGTCTTAGTGTCTTTCTTACCAGGTCTCATTTCGGAGTTCTCTGGGTCAGACAAGAACTCCTTGACACTCTCTATCTTGGCCTCCTGATTCACCACACGTGGAGATGGCTGGTCTGAAGGGGTTTTGAGTAGTGACCGCCTATCCATGCCAAGGGTCTTTGCCAAGCTCACCGCGATCCGCTGTTCTTTGATCACGACGGGCGAAAGCACCTTGTTCATGATGGCGGTTTTGTCCTTGCGAGGAAGGTTGGCCAGCCCTTCAAGCACAGCCTTCACACTCCTGTCATGCGCCGTCAGCTCTTCCTGTGCAGCTGCTGCAACGCGCTCCTCCACGTGCGCTACAGCAGGTTCCCCATCCGGTGCAGCTGCTGCAACGCGCTCCTCCACGTGCGCTACAGCAGGTTCCCCATCCGGTGCAGCTGCTGCAACGCGCTCCTCCACGTGCGCTACAGCAGGTTCCCCATCCGGTGCAGCTGCTGCAACGCGCTCCTCCATGTGCGCTACAGCAGGTTCAGCGACAGTTGGATGGTTCGACTGGGCATGGGCAAGCTGAGCCTGCAACTCCTTGATCTGTAGATGTGCCTCAGTCAGGTCTCTGTTCAGTAGCCCTTGTTTATAGTAGTAGCGGTTGGTTCTGGGGGAGTTAATCTTCCGTTGCTGTTTCTTCAGGTTTTTAGGAGTGGTCGGTGTCGGTTTGAGGGTCGGTCCTGGTGTCGTCATCATTTCGGTCTGTGCACGCGGGCTGCAAACAAATGAACAATCATTAATTTTCAGTTTCATCATGCCTCATTTATTTATAAGATACATGTAAGGCTACTACACCACTGGGGCCCCCATGCTATCATTTTGATCAAGCGCGTTACCGCTGACTAGAAATTTTGATCAAGCGCGTTACACATTGAAATGGCCTTATTCTATGATATTATACACAGTTATTCATCATTTTTGCCCTAGTAAGGCTACTACACCCCAGGATATATCATTTTGATCAAGCGCGTTACACATTGAAATGGCAGTACATGTACAATAATCTTAATTCTAAAAATTCAACAAGCAAGGAAACATTCAACATGGAACAAACTATTCTTATCTCAGATTTATTATGATAATTACATTCACTGAGGAACACTGTCTTTACGGACGGTGGCACTGTAAATTGATAACAATTAGTTAAATGTTATCATTGATTAAGTTAAGTTAAATAGAAGTGTGGAATAAATCATACTAAGTAGCACTTTACTGATCAAGAATTTTAGGGCCAATTTTAGTTTTAAAATTATTATAAATTTATGATTCTTCACAGTTAAGAACACAAAAGAAGGGACTATGATTCAAATACTTACGCGATGTCCTCGAGTAGTCCCACATTGAACCCCGGTGGGGAGGCCTCCTGGACCCGGCCACTTCGGCGCCTCTCTGGGGAGACGCGCCGAGCAGCCTGGCAAACGGGCCGGGCCTCCGCAACCGGGGCCCCCTCCTGTGTTGGGGCCTCCGTAGGCGGCTGTGGTGGTGCGGGCACTACGGGGGCCTCCTCCTCCTCGGACAGCAGGAGGGGGTTCTCGGGGACATCGCCTGCCAGCGTCCGTTCCTCCTCCTCCTCGCTGGAGATGACCTCCGGGTCTTCCGGCGTCTCCTGATGTATAGCCCTGGGCCGGTGGCTTTGGAGTGGCAGCAGTCGGGGTGGCGGTCTTGGCGGCGGTCTTGGCGGCCTTCGCTGGGGGACCAGCAGCAGGAGGTGCAGGGGCGGCAGGAGGTGCTGGGGCGGCCTCCCCGGAACACCCTTCCCCGGCTGCCTCCCTCTCCGCCACGGCCTCCGCCTCCTCGCGGGCCATTTCCGCATCTACCCACTGAATAAGAAAAGGGTCACAACTTGCATTTGTCAGCAATACAATACAGGCATGTTTATGCTATACTAGAATTAAGAATTAAGAATTCATAGTTACTTTACATACATACATGTACATTACATTTATAATTTACATTGGTTGAATGTCTGCTATGGTTTGCATTATACATGTACAAGTTTAATTTCATCATTTCATACCTCAGCCGCATTGGCATCTGTCCATGCCGGCGGTGCGACGCCCCGGCGCCGGGCATCATCCAGGGCCCTCTTCTTGGCGGCCCGGAAGGCCCCCATCCTCCTCTTCCTCTCCTTGCCCTTCTCTGAGCGCTGGGCGTCGCACCGCCGTGCACTCAGGGCCTTGCGGAGGTTCTCAGCCCGCCGCACCACCTCCTCTCCCTCCTCCTCTGCCCTCCTCGCCATGTAGGCCTTCTGTGAGTCGGTGTGACTCACCGCCTCACCCTCAGGCAATTTCTTGCGACCCATTCTGAAAAGGAGATAAAAAGCACTGAGAAAAGAGCAAATATCAACACTGTAACATGTACAACAAATAGATGGAAATATGTCTATATTCTAAAGAATGGATGTATTGACCATGCCAGGATACTGTGCAAGATTACTGACACATTGGGAGACCTCCGGGAAGCGACATGTGTATTGTAACTGAGAATTTATCAAAAATTGTCCTACCCCAGATACATGTTGAATTTTTTTTTTTCAGAAATGAAAGGATGACCATTCCACATGATAGAGGTACCATAGGCGCACATTGTGTTAATTTTTGGGGGGGCTGACTACAGGATAGGTGCCTTTTTTATGCATAATAGTGGTTATGTAACGCGCTTGATGAAAATAAATTCTTCTATAAATCAGAGTAATTAAAGTCTAACACACATCATATTAGGTCTGGACATTGGATAGTAGTCCCAAATAATATATTAACACCAAAAATACACGAGTTTGCTATTATTGTGTACAAAGGAGGGATTTTTGACTCGCCGGTAACGCGCTTGATGAAAATAACATCTAACGTCTTCTGGTGGTCACTGTGCCAATATAATCAAACCCAGCAGCGATGTAACACATTTAGACAATAAAATACACATAGAGGAGGTATCATAACCACAGGAATGTGTGTAAATATTGGGAATATGGTGAAAATCGATCGAAATGGTACCTAAAACAGTGCCAGCAGGGAAGAGAAAATGATTTGGCATGGGTGGGGGGGTCCAAAATGGCGGAGAAGGTACCAAACCTGCACTAAAGCACAGCAAAGGCCTTATTCTATGATATTAAACACAGTTATTCATCAATTTGGCCATAGTAAGGCTACTACACCCCAGAATATCATTTTCATCAAGCGCGTTACCGCCGACTAGAAATTTTGGTCAAGCGCGTTACAGGCTATTTTGGGTCACAGAAGCTACCAAAATGGCGTCAGGGCTTGGATTTTCGCCCACGCTGATCGTCTAACACGTATTCTACACAATTTACATACTTTTGGTACAAAAAAACAACATCAACAACATCCATCGGCATCAAACATCAAAATTTCATCAAGTTTCGATCAATATCACTCACCTTTTGGTTGTTTTCTTGAAAACTGTTGGCGATAAACACCGGGGTAAACGGTCCTAAACAAGTTCAGAACCGGATGACAACTTTTGGGAAGTCCCCGGTGGAGGCCACTTCCGCCCGGGTAACAGGAGGTGATTTTCTTCTCTCGCCATAATTTTGCCGAATACCGATCAAGCGCGTTACATATGATAAACGACCATGGTTTGGGGCAACCGAAGCATGTAGAGACCCGATTTTTTTTTTAAAACGACACCTCAACAATAGATACACACTATATAATAGGTGAGATAACCCCTAGATGATTTATATAGGCTGCACAGAGGAAAGTGTTGCTTCAGGGGGAGTGGGGATGACTGACTTGAAAATTACTTGAATGTGTATTGCGCGCACGGGCCGGGAGATACAAAAAAAATTTTTTTCCTCAAAAATACCCCATATGCTCCCCCTCTATGGTGATAGATGAGAAACCACAAACAACTGTTCTAGTATCTATTATATTGATTTTCAATTTTGATCAAGCGCGTTACAAGTACTATTTCAACTTAGAAGACCTGATGTTAAAAAAGAATTACTGGACATGTCACCTCCAATACACATGGAAATGTTAGATAGGACCCCCAGCTATGAAATAAATAATAATATGGTGGACTACTACTGCTTTCCTTGATGATATTTGGTCTGGAATAAGGTGGAAATTGAAAAAAAAAACAATTTTTGGCAATTTTCCAACTTTGGGCCACCATAGCTCAAAAAATATTGGTCCGACATACGCAAATTTGCCCTCTTTTTGAAGCCCAACATGTTTTCTCATAAATGAGACCATAAACAGGAAGATTGATGGAACAATTTTTATTCTGGAGTCACATGTATCCAAAAAGACCCCAAAAACCCAAAGGTGGGGCAGTTCACAGGAATCACCCATAAATAGAGAAAATGAACAAACAACATCTTCCTTCCATAACTTAATAATAAAGTAATTCAAGATTCCAGATTATGGGGGGTGACGTGGCTTTGTGTACTTATGGCACTACTGCACAAGACTGAGGACCCAGTAAGGTGTTTACCTGTATTTATAGACCCCAGGTGAGAGTGATTGATCTTGTCCCAGTGTGTACCTTGTTACTATAAACTTTTTCACAAAAAAAAAAAAGATTTCAGATTATATGTTAGCTGAAACATCCATTGGGTTGAATATAAATTTCCCAAAGCATACCCAAACTAGCCTCCCCTCGTCAGTCGTGCAATAACTTCCCCTCCCCTTGCATAGCAACAAATGAACCGTCCCCCATAAGAAATGATTGCTAAGGACACAATGATTGGGTTGGTGTCCTAGGTGAGTCTTAGTTAGTATCACAGATAAGAGAGGTCTCTGTCAAGATGAGAGAGTAGATGGTGTATTTACACAGGTAGATATAAGTCAAAGAACTGATCACTGGGGACCATTTCTTAAGGCACTATGACCTCAAACAGCCATTACAATTTGTAAGCCTCAAAACTAGAGTCAGTGATCACAGGAGATCTGCTACGACTGCTGTGTATGATTGTCATTATGAAATAATTACACAGAGCTTGAGGCAGTCGTAGTACTGCAGGTACAATATTGCCTATAGGACCATTGGATGAATGGTTCCCACTATGATTTGCATGGTCATAGCATGGTAAGAAATGGCCTCCTGATCACAGTGGGTGGGGTAATGGTGGAGTAAAGAGGAGTTGGCAGTTGGTAATCATTAATGTGACTCGTGAGTGTCTGACGAAAAACAGTCATCAGCAAAGGGAGAGGGGTATTTATAAAATGATACCATGTGGGTGCCAATCAGAGAGACATGTACTAAGAAAAGGCAAAAATAGGGATATGCTTAGGTGGGGTGTGAAAAGGCACACACAGAATAAAAAATAAAAACAGGTACTCCCCTTCCAATATGAGTAATATAAAGCTGTATATAAAGACACATGGATCACAATGGTACGTCTGAAGTCACTGACCCAAATTATCAACCCACAGAAGTCAAGGTAGCACATGCACACCCACTAGAAAACATCAAGATAAAAGGCTGAAAACATCAGACACCGACAAGTGCCCCGCTTAGAGCTCCCTTTCTTTTGATGCTCAAAGAATCCTAGAAAAAAGCGCCAAGGTGTCTCGTTGGCATCTGAAGGAAGGATTCCTATTGCTAAAATGTTCAGTTCCATTAGTCCTATAGTGATTAGTATGGTGTACATACCTGATCTCTACTCCTGTGTAGGTTCAATAAAGGGGATGTGTTAGATCTGTAGGGGGCCAGCTCTGGCTGTAAGTCCATGGCGGTAGGCCATCTGCCCCGTTCCGGTTGCACCAGCCCTCAGGGGCTGGTCAGCTGGTATAAGCTGCCCCCCTTGTGTATTATACCGATCCAGATGTAGGTGGAAGGTAGAGAACGTCAGGTCTGGGGAAGTAGCTCAGAGGAAGAGCTTCCGCTTTGAAGTTGGAGGGTCCCGGGTTCGAGTCCCGGTTTCTCCAAAGACGTTTTCCGCCGACCTCTACACTGGTGGAGAAACCGAGTTGGTCCTGACCCGTGTGAGGGGGGACTACGAGAACTCGGTACCTGGGGTGGTATGACACAAATGCGATTCAATCTGCTAAGTACTGGGGGACTTGGAAACAGGTGGCACCCTCAGAGATTCCTGGGAACAGGAGTTGGCTACACTGAAGGTGACTCAGTACTAGTCCTGGGTGTCTGGTTCAGAGCCCTAGGTTGAATCTGATAGGGAGGAGTGTAGGGGCCAGCTCTGGCTGTAAGTCCATGGCGGTAGGCCATCTGCCCCGTTCCGGGTGTACCAGCCTAGCCACCTGGCACCTGGTGGTAGCTGCCCCTATGTGTGTCATACCAATCCAGGTGTAGGTGCCTGGAACGGTATAATACAGATACGCTTCGACCCTGGCAGTACTGTGTACTGGTAGGTCAACTGGGAAGTCAGGAGTGCCTCACACTGCTTGATAAAGCCCAATCGATCTGGTTGGGAGGAATGCTTGGTGCTGGTTGGCCATGGTTGAAGCTGGTTGGGAGGAGTGTAGGGGCCAGCTCTGGCTGTAAGTCCATGGCGGTAGGCCATCTGCCCCGTTCCGGTTGCACCAGCCCTCAGGGGCTGGTCAGCTGGTATAAGCTGCCCCCCTTGTGTATTATACCGATCCAGATGTAGGTGGAAGGTAGAGAACGTCAGGTCTGGGGAAGTAGCTCAGAGGAAGAGCTTCCGCTTTGAAGTTGGAGGGTCCCGGGTTCGAGTCCCGGTTTCTCCAAAGACGTTTTCCGCCGACCTCTACACTTGAGTGTAGGGGCAGTAATTCCCTGTACTCGGTGGCAGACCCCCAGGGGCGGGTCTCCGGGTAATCACTGCCCCCTAGTGTGTATCATATCGATCCAGGTGTGGATGGAAGGTGGAAATGTCAGGCCAGGGGAAGTAGCTCAGAGGAAGAGCAGCCGCTTCGAAGTTGGAGGGCCCCGGGTTCGAGTCCCGGTTTCTCCAAGAACATTTTCACCGACCTCTACAGTGGTGGAGAAACCGAGCATCCTAATACAATCAGATTGAAGATATGTGTGCCTGCTCATGTCTTAACACAATCATGGATTGAGGACTCGGGAACTGGGCCGATATGATACAGATGACGCTTCGACCAATCCGGTAATTGTACTGGTACATCCACTGGGAAGTCAGGAGTGCCCTAACACTGCTTGATAAAGCCTCAATTTCCAGGTAACTGGTTTGAGGGGGAATGCCTGGTGCTGGTGGATGGTGGTTGAAGCTGATGGGGAGGAGTGTAGGGGCAGTAATTCCCTGTACTCGGTGGCAGACCCCCAGGGGCGGGTCTCCGGGTAATCACTGCCCCCTAGTGTGTATCATATCGATCCAGGTGTGGATGGAAGGTGGAAATGTCAGGCCAGGGGAAGTAGCTCAGAGGAAGAGCAGCCGCTTCGAAGTTGGAGGGCCCCGGGTTCGAGTCCCGGTTTCTCCAAGAACATTTTCACCGACCTCTACAGATCAAAGTGTTAGATGTAAAGTACAAGGTTTTCTCTCTGTTAGCATCCTAATGTCATTTCATGGTAATTCTGTGCTAAAAGGCTGTATATTAACAGCAGCCTTTATGTTAACCATGAATTTACTTGTATGCATACATTTGTTATATAAAAAAATCGTAAAAGTGCTCAAGTCAAATCACTTTTCTGGCGTATAATAATCATTTATAAAAGTTTATTACACGACAATTGTGATTTTGGGTTCTTTTTGTGGATATCCCCATTCTGATACCTGTTGATATTGCATGCTATGATGCAGGCATCTTAACCTTTGTAAGGGATGCTGTTATCCATGGATAACAGGCACCCAGTGCTGTTATCCATAGATAACAGGCATGCCTTACATATCATATGTCACATGTTAAAACCTACTAGAATTATATTGCCAATGGCAGGGGTCGAACCCATACCCTACTGATCCCAAATCCAACTCCCTATGCATTGCGCCACAGGGACTGATGAGTAACAGTGTGTGTTTGCCTGAATATACACAATGCCATAGATTTGGCCTGGTTAGTAGCGACCCCAGCTTGTCACATGCGCAAGGTGAGAATGACATTGTAATTATAGAGGCAATCACACCAGTATCACACCGTGACAACGTCCAGATGCCTGTGGCTATGGTATACTGGATAGCAAGCCGCGCTCCTAAACCTATGTACAGGCGTTCACGTCCAGCTCTGGTTCATGATGCATTTTGATGCATTCTGGTGCATTAATCATGTAATAAAATAAGTAGTTAATGGATAATTCATGACTTGTGGGTGTTATCAATGGATATTAAATTCGGGCTACGCCCTCATTTAATATCTTTTAATAACACCCATGCATCCATTAATTACTTGTTAAATAAACATAACACCTCATGTGTAAGGTGCACCTCATACATACGGCAGTATAAGGGTCCTCTTTATTAAAACCAGGAGGTCGTTTTTCCTCATACATACGGGGGTCCATATGTCACATAAGGCCCATAGATCTATGTCTAAAAACTGTTTTTGCTCAGATTACAGCATCCTGCCTTAGTGGATGCGGCCTTCCGCAACCACTCTTTATTGATATTAAAAGAATATCCCACATAGGTCCCGCATTTGACCAAGTGACCAATTGTTCAACTTCTCTTCTCCATGACATGGATATACAAATTTGTGCACCTCGAAACAGCGCTTACATGATATGACATAGCCTCCTTATTACTGTGAGATGCGGTTGCAGTGTGTGCAGCACTGACAACTCACAGGAACCACAAACTACATACATCATGCAATCCCCATTATAATGCAGTGAGTGCCCCGGATCAGTGTTTCACAAACCAAAGATTATAATATCCATTTCGAAAAACAAAGTATAACTACTTCAAAGTTAGAACCGCACATATATCTTGATCCAGTCATTTAGAGAAATGCATCAGAATATATTAAATACCTGCTATTGTAAGCCTAAAGGTAATATCTAAACTGCTATCACATCTAGTTATGATCTGTTGTAAATATTGCCTTGTGAAAGACCACACTGACTGCAAGAAGCCTTCCTCCTTTGAGATAGTGCACCTGACTTTTTGGCCTCACTACCAGGTAAGGAGTGGGAGGTATTGATATTAGTAGGTACTGATAAGGGATATTCCTTCCCATGTATTATAGGGCCACCTGGTAGCCCCTCATTAGAGATACGTGAGTATTCAAAAGGAGATCGGACAAAGGATATATTCTGTGAACTGTCAGTAGTTGTAGGATGTCCTTGGAAGCACAGGAGGACATTTCAAATTCATAGCTATAGTTATTACATGATTTTTGTGACTCACGGTGCCTTTCCTGGATATCCCAGTTCTGATATTCCTGCTTATTACACGACTTCTGTGATTTTGGGTGCTTTTTCTGGATATTCCATGCACTTACTTGTCGATATTGCACACCATAATGCATGCAGCATGACTCTTGTAAGGCGTGTGGTTTTCCATGTAAGGAGGCATTTTATCCATGTAAGGAGGCATGTTATCTATGGATAACATGCCTCCTTACATGTCATACATGTCATATGTTACATGTTAAAACCTACAAAATTTTCATTGCCAGAGTAGGGGTCGAACCTGCAGTCTCCTGATCCCAAATCCAACTCCCTATGCGTTGCGCCACAGGGACTGACGCTGTGACCCCCCACAACAACTCTCTCATGTGCATGGTTAGAATAGCATTATAATTATAGACAACTGTTTGATACATTCAAACCAAGCCAAGCCGGGCTCTGAGGTGTGAGACAAGGTGGTCTAGTGGGTAGCGCATTGCGCTTAGCTGCTATAGGTAGGTGGGACGAGTCCCGGTCCAGGCGAATCTTTTTTTTTTTAGTCCAAACCAAACCAAAGGCTGCCGGGCACTGAGGTATATGTACCGATGGTCTGTTGGTTAGAATGCCACCAGAAGCTGTCCGCGTTCTCGTCAACCCCAGAGAGGGGGAACAATTTTTGATTTCAACTTAAATTTATTGATATTCTATTGATTATCTATTAATATTGTGTAATAAAATAAGTAGTCAATGGATAGTTCATGACTTGTGTGTGTTAGCAAAGGACAATTACACCAGGGCTGCACCCTCGTGTTATTATCCTTTGCTAACACACACACGTCATGAATTATCAATTGATTACTTGTTCAATAATTTGCACCCCCATGTGAGCAGTTGCTCAGTGGTTATCAGCTGGTCGCCAAATGGCTTTCTCGGTGGTTATGGCGTGTAATAAAGTTAGTTAGTTGTGGATAACGGGCATCTCATGCCTGTTATCATAGGATATCACACAAGGCCACATTTTTCTTCGGTGCCAATTATCCATACGCTACTTACGTAATATCATTTTAAAATGCCCTGCTGATACTATTATGGCATATATAGCTATATGTGGGCAGGTCTAAGCAGATGTCCTTCCGTGACACTTCCTATTTTAGACTTTGGAATCCACATCTAAAGGAATAAAATCATTTCTTTTGGTGGGAATTCATCTTTATGTCTGGCACCAAATTCCCACCAAAAGAAATAATTTTCTGGACCTGCCTATACATTAACAGCAATAAAAGCTATGTTACTAGAAAGTTCCCTGAACACACATGCATTTCATGAATCCTACTTTTGATTCAAAGAGATCTGGTTTCAGGAAAGATGTTATATACATAACATCAAAACAGTTGATCAAATTTAGATCAATATTACTCACGGTTTTAATGAATATCTATGAATCTGTCGGCGTTAAACACCTAAAAATGCTTTCCCAAGCAAGCTGAGATGCACAATAACAACTTCCTGTAAAGATCAGGATGTAGCTGGTTCTGGTTGGAAAGCAACCAGTGACTTTCCAATCCCGCCGAGAAAGTGGGGATTCCGATCAGTCGAGCAAACGACTGCGAACAAGTCATGAATGAGTCTGGTTTGGACCAACCGAGGCACGTAGAGACTTGATTTTTTTTTAAATGAGACCTCATCAATAGATACACACTGTATGATAGGTGAAATAGTTCCAAATTGATTCAAATGGGATGTACATACAAAAGTTCAATTTATGGGGGGTGGGGGGGGGTTGACTTGAAAAATACTTGAATGTGTATTGTGCGCAAAGGGTATGTGATACACACATTTTTTTTTTTTTACCAAAATATCACCTATATAGACCCCCTTTATGTTTTTATTATGCCTTATAGAGGTTTAAAATTTGTATCAGTCGGGCAAACAATGCTATTTCAACATATAAGAATGGCCAGGGTAAAAAACATTGAGACATATCACCTCCAATCCCACATGGAAATGTTAGATAGGATCCCCCACTATGGAATAGAAAATATTATGATGCTCTATTACTGCTTGGCTTGATGATATAGGGAATGGAATACAGTGGAAATGGAAAAGAAAGGCCATTTTGGGCCATTTTTCAACTTTGGGCCACCATATCTCAAAAGATAATGGACTGACATACACAAATTTGACTTTTTTTTAACCCCTGGGTGTTTTCTTTCAAATGAGACCAAAAATAGGAAGAATGGTTAAGTACCTTTTATTTGACAGCCCCCTGTATCTAAAAAGACCCACAAATCCCAAAAGTGACATGTTTCATCGGAATCAGTCATATACATCTAAAAGGCAAAAACTCAACAAGTAAAGCTCCACAAAAGGATTTAAAGGTTTTTTTCTTTCCTTTTCATTGGATCAGCTATTTTGACGTTGACTGTCATGCACAAGTAACAAATTCTATTTAGATGCCTGCATGTTCTCTTGATGTCTCCCGTGGCTTTTGTTATCTTTCATAGTTCATAAAACATTAAGTCATTATATATGATTAAAATATCATGCCAACCCCTTCCCCGCCTTCAGTCTGGAAAACAATTTATGTTAGAACCTGTTCGGTTTAACTGCTAAAAATGCATTTTAAGAATATGGAACTTAAGAAAGAGAATATCAAAAAAAAAATCAGAAATCTAATCCTTTAACATAGAATATATCAGAACATATGCTTCATGTGCGATCAGAATCACTTTATTACATGGTTGATGTGTAAATCGATATTCATTGCAACATTGTACAAATAGCCTCCTTCAGATATCAGTAAAGTCCTGTGGTGAAATTACAATCCAACACCAGGAAGGCATTTCTCAAGATATTACGACTAGACCCCTTCAAATCACAGTGGGATCCCTCACTCTGATGTCATTACAGCCCTGTGTCTAGTGACCACAAATAATCGCACTGGTACCAGGTAGAACTGCCCTACCAAACTGTATTATTATAATTACTAAGTGTTGATCATACAGAGCAGTTGTAGGGCATTACCTATGATCTTTAGGGTTTCAAATTGTAGTGGCTGTGTTCTGTCGCACCATCCATGATGGTGGCAATATAAGTATCAATTGTACTCAGCAGTCGTAGGCAATTAGGAAGTACCTATGATCACTAGGTATATGATTCAGATATCATGCCATGACTCCAATGGCAAATTGTGCTCTGCCAAATACTGTCCCCAAGGAAAAGTTGGTGATGTAACACACACTTTCTATATCGTCCACCACATGAAGAATGACACAGTGTAATCCAGAATGGTATTTATGTTATGTAGGAAGCAGTGGAGTATGGACGCCCCACAGGATTGACCTAGGACCTCCGTATCTCCCCTTGAAACATTTTCACATGAATTCACCAGTAAAATCATGTGTTGAACTGGTGTCGTTCCCGTGAATTCCCGTGAATTTTACACGTGAATTCACGGGATTCTGTGAGCAGAAATTCATCATGTGGTCCCATGCACTTTTGAATCGTTTTTCCACATTGAAAATCTCCTGAAAATAATAGAATTACATCATGCAGGCTAAATACTGCTCATAACCCCCCACACAGCCAGCTGGCTTTGTGGCCTAACTAGTTAAGGTGCCTGGTGTAGACACAGAAGGTTGAGAGTTCACGTCAGCTTCATGGGCCTGCTATGATTTTGTATAGTCGTTCACTAGCCATAGAGAAGTACACATGTGCAGAAACCTGTACAGAGAACATGATTGGCATTAGAGCCATCTACCTTAAAAAAGCCAGCATCAGCATATTGAATAGAGTTAGCTCCACCGCAATGAAAATATTCAGGTTTTTCATCACACATAGTCTCGAACAGGTAAACAGGATTGGTGCCTAGCCCGTGCTAGATTTATTTCCTAATTTTGCCACAAGGGAGCACAAAGGAGCAAAAGAAAATCAAGGAACCCATTTGTGGGAAAGTTCCATGGTTTATTATGGTGAAGGCAGAAAGAACATACCATTCTTACACCAGAAGTTATAATGAAATAAACGGATGTATTTCAAGGCCAAATAGAGCTAGAACATATTGAGATTGGGGATATGGTTATAAATACTCATGGGTTCATATCTAGCAAGCTATTTCTCTCAAACTATCAGGAGTATCTTCTTATGCAATATAACACTGAAAGGTGTGATCTCAATTTGATAATTGATTTTTAACATGGAAAACCATTTACCCTTACATCTACACTGCTATTACTACCATACATTCTTACATAGAGGATTTGAAGTTCTAGTCTTGGCCACCAGAGGGCAGGAACATAGCATAAAATGCCTTTGCAATATTATACTGTAATACACCATGTATATGGCATGTCTTTTATGCAAGAATTGCCCTTTGATGCAGCAAAACTGAGAGTACATTTTCTCTCTGGGAGTAAATTTTCCCCCAAAATCTCTGCAATATTCCCCATCCACATTCAGTGGTAAAGGTGGGTGAAGGAAGCACTGGGATGGCTATTGGTTCTTGAATTTTGAAGATCCATTGATTAGAATAAAATATACAACATTTACATATCCTTGTATCATATTAGAAAGGTCTGGGTGTGCCTTAAATGTGGGGTGCACCTTATAGACAGGGTATTGTAACTGCATTTTCTTTTGTTTAGAATTCAAGACTGCATGTCTGAATCTTTTTATTCAAATCTACCAAAAAAGGCATGATGAATCCAGGAATCAACAATGCAAGCCTCTCAAAGTTTGGTTTCCCTAAATAGCCATACTTAATGTATCTTATTTCTGACAGAACATCTATGACAGCAATAAAAATATCATATGGGTGGCACCACTGTGCTGTTTTTCAGCCAGCCCTCTTCTCTGGAGTACCTCTCTTAATATGTGCTATCTAGCAGATTTCATCAAGCTCCTGTGTTGCAATTGACTACCTGCATAAAGAAAACAAAAGTACATGCCCGTGAGTTAAAGTGAATAAGTGGGTAGTAGTTATTTCAAGTGGAACATGAATCAGGGGCATAGGAAAAGGGGCACCAGCCTCAATTATAAAGGAAGTTTATCTGGGCCCCTCAAAATTTGCAAAGTATTCAAAATAAATTTAAATTAAACAAAAATTACTTTTCTACAAAAATTCAAATGACCAATGCATGAGACCACTGATAAAAATTCCACTTATCTTAAAACAAGTCATCTAGATAATATTTTTGGGAAAGTTTTAGTTTAAATCAGTTTTATTGGGTGAGACCAATCCTAATTGGTCTATATGGGTCAGGTCGCCAGAAAGCAGTAGATTTTGTGTTTTTGGGTCATTGTGAACCAATATTTTCTTACATAGACTCATTTGATAGAGAACACTTAGGGCTATCAGAAAAATGTCAATTTGTGGTCATCCATCAAACACTTTAGGACTTATAGCCTGCCGAAGTGAAAAAACGGCCAAATTTGTTCTTTTTTATACTTTTTGTATTTTTCACAAGTGTCCTGTATTGAATAAAGAACACTATAGAGTATCCCAAAGTTATTTTTTGTATTGTATATGATCATAGGTATCATTTCCATGAGGTTTGGACATGTTACTAAGTGAGAATTTTTCATGATGTGTCTTTCAAAATGGAAATCTGTAATTTGTAACGTCCGATACCTAAATCTAAATCGGTTATAAAACATGGAAAAAATGAAGCTTCAAAATCTTTGTTATTACCCATATGAAGGGCCCTATCATCCCCTACTTTGGTGAAGAAATTGTGTGTCTACCAGCAATTGTTTCCATATGAGAGCAGCTTATGTGAAATAATTCTGATAAAAGTACCGGATGTTACGTAACGTCCGGTACTTTTATCATCATTTAGGAGGCAGTCTACTGTGCATGCATAACTCAGATTTTTGTTCCATTCTGTAATTGAAGTCAATAATAGACATATTGGCCTTGTTATTTCATGTGTTTGTTATGCATAATGGGACATTCTTATATTACTGAGAGCAACTTCAATTACCTCCATATTTCATTATTTTGGTACCGGACGTTACATGACACAAAACAAGCAATAAAAATGGAACCGGATGGCCTAGATCGGTATTTTTTGGTCTTCTGAGCTGAGGAGATGTACCTTGACAATTTTGTTAAGGTTATATAAAGTAATTAGAAAATTAGTTTTTCAGGGCCTTCAAGGGCAAAATCTTACACTTTCTGACGACCTGACCCATGTATTGATACGGTCAGTACCACTACTCACCCACCTGCTACTCCTACACACACACACACACTGCTGCTGCTCCCTGAACATACCTGTGGGCAGTGACCCACTACTGCAGCCTGCTAGCCTAAGGGCACACACAAGGGACTCTTCCACTGCTTCAATTTTTTGTTTTTTTTATGCATCATGGTGGTTTGTTTGGTATGCCAACAGTCATACCATGGCAACAAAAAGCACTGTCCCAACTGTGGGGTGCTAAACCACAAACTCACGGAGGAGACCAGGAGTAATGCAGTTTTTCATGAGGAAGAAGGGGGAGACCAAGGAGCTTCCAATATGGCCACCCCCCTTGGAGAGAGAAGGCAGAGCAATACACAGCCCCCCAAGTCGGGGGTGTGGATGGGGGATCCCCCATGTCACATGTCAATTTTAAGAAATGGTCATGTCACATGTCACTTAAATCTCCATGTCACATGTCACCTCTAATAGCCTATCATGTCCCATGTCGAATTTAAGAAAGCACTAACGTCATGTCACTAACTTTTTGCCTCATGTCACTAAGGCCCATGTCACGTGTCGATTTTAAGAATTGGCCATGTCACCATGTCGAATTTAGTGGTCCACACCCATCAAGTCACCAGAAGCTATCCTCCAGGAGAAGATTGCTATAGCAGAAGAACAGGCAGGACTACTAAGAAAAAAAGGTGACCTCTTAGCGTTAGAAGAAAGGCTAGCCTTAATTGACTTAGAGAATGCAGAACTGGAGGAGGATTACAAAAAATCTCTCAAAGACATACAGCAGAAGCAGCAGAGTGCTGCACACAAGAGGAGGGGTGCATGCGTAAATTTTCATGATTTGACTGCACCTAATAGCAGCTTTTACCAGGGAGACGCGTTTACGAACGCATCCAGGAGCAGCAGCAGATACGTCAACGACCGAGCGGAGTACACAGCGTTTACTAATGCAGCCAGCAGCGCCAAAGCCGAAGATGCACGGACCTTGCCGAGCGCCTCCGAAGGCATATCCAACCCGAACACGGCCGGACACATACGGAGATACCCGAATGCCGCCGAAAACGGGCTCGGAGAGAGTCGGGGACGGTCGACAGATGTACGGAGAATACCGAACGCCACTTCGGGTTTCTTCGGATACGTAAACTCCGACAGCGGATTAAAAAAAGAACGGTCACGGCCTGGATTACGATATGCACCGGAGAGCAAACGCAAGCAGCATATTAACCAACGAGGATATACCGAGCGCTGCCAACAGCCTGGGTCGGAAACATTCGGATTACGTCGGCTCGGGCAAGCTCAGCAATGTTCGTGAACACTCGGGAGTGCAAGATGGCGTTCCTTCCACTTTCCCCGAGGGAGACAATTTACAAACAGCAAAAATTGCTCAATCAGGCTAAGCAGAACCCAGTAGGCAGTGCTACAGTCCCAACCACAGCAGCACAGGAGGTACCACAGCTGTATTACTTGGATGGGACACCCTACACTGGGTCTTTGCCTGACACACAACATCAACAACACAGGATCACACCACCCAAGCTTCCCCCCTCTGCTACCATCCAGGCTGGATTATAAAATGCAGGCCTGACAGCTGAGAATATGGGCGTGGAGGGGGACCTTGCCGGCTACCTGGATGCAAAGGACCAAGGTGACTTGTTATCCACTTTATTTAAGATAGGTGAAGCTTCTAAGAAAAAGAGGTCACAACACTGGTTAAGGCCAGATTACCACATTCCCACTGACAAAGTCTACTCTGATATGACATACAGAGAGCTAATATACGGTATGACATGTGTCCAGGAGAAGTTAACTATTGCTAATTTACCACAGTGGTCTGCAAAAAGTTACGGTGACCATATGAGATTCGTAGCTAGGAAGGGTCTCAATGCCACATATACCTCGAGTGCACTAGCTAAATATGAGCATGATCTCACTACTAGAGTGATTTCAGGGGAGTTACCCGGATTTCAGACAGCTGAGCACGCATCAGTCTCTGATAATTTGGGCTCCGATAACCTACAGGTGGTACAGGATTTGAAGGCTGAATTAGCCAGATTAAAAGCAGGTAACAAACAAGGCACTAAAGGTAAAGGCCCTTCTACTCAAAACAGAATCCATTGCCCTACGGATGTTTGTGCTTTGTTCAATTTCACTAGATGTTGGTATAACCCATGTAACAGGCAACACGTATGCGCTGTATGTAAGGGCCCCCACCCAGCAAAAGGGGGGTGCAAAAATCAACCAGCAACCACAAGCAGTGGGGCAAACAATAATGCGGGAGGGGGGTCAACTTTTTTCGCGCCACCGATCCACTCCCGCGTATCTTGATGTACAAATAATATTGACGGTGCCCATGATATTCCGGATTCCTATGGTTCCGCGGTCAATGTAACAACCAATAATTTACCAGACATTTATTGTGATAGAGACGCCCTTGTGTGTACTTCAGACATATCAGAATTATTGTCAATTCCTAAAAGGGGTCAGATCTCAAATGAAACCCGCAGGCTGGTTATCAATGCTTAGTGGAGGTCCTAATTCAGTTTATGGTACAAATGGTTGGGATTATGACGCCGCTTTCCTAATGGACGGCATAATGCACGGGTTTAAAGTAGTGGACCCAAACACACATATCAGTGAGTATAGCACTAAGAACTATGTACCCCAAGAAGCAAGGAACTTCATTGATAACCTGATAAAGACAGAAGTAGACCAAGGCAAATTGTCTATAGTCACAGCAGCACCTACCTGCATCCACGCCTTAGGTGCGGTTGAGAAAAGAGATGGCGGTTACAGACCGGTAACGGACGCCAGTAGACCAGAAGGTCTATCTATTAATTCACATATGAACAAGACCTTCCACCACTTTAGTTACACTAGCATCGATGATGTGACTAAGATGCTCCGACCCGGTATGTTCATGGCAGTCACAGACATATCTGCAGCGTACCGTTCTATTATGATTAGGCCAAGTGATAGGCAATTCCAGGGCCTACAGTGGACATTCGACTCACAGAAAGTGTATTTAGTGGAAAACTTTGTGTCATGCGGCACTAGAATGGCTGCATTCCTCTTTAATAGGATTACTGACAGCATAGCTCGTTATATGAGAGCTAACGGTTATTATTGCTTTAATTATCTCGATGACTTACTTACCATGGGTAACTCATATGCTGAGTGCCAAAAACACAGTTGTTTCTACATAGCACACTCCACTCGTTGGGCTTTTTCTTATCCTATAAGAAGGTTCTTTCACCTGCACAAGTCCAAATTTACCTAGGGATAGAAATTGACTCACTACAAATGTGCCTCAGACTACCGGAGAGTAAGATCAATAAATTGCACAGTGAGCTACGTTTCTTTGTAGGTCGCCGAAGGGCAACCAAGAAACAGCTGCGCCGTTTATGCGGGATCTTAGCACACTGCTCAACTTTAGTCAGGGGGGGTAGGACATTCTCACACAGAGTCATAGGCATGTTATCTGCGTTCACGAACACTAAAAGGTACATAACCCTCTCTACCGGGTTCTTCAAGGACCTAGACTGGTGGCTAAGATTCGCAAAGTGGTTTAATGGCGAAGCAAAAATTATGAGCACTCTACCGTCCACAAAAAGTGACTTATACATGGACGCATCAGACAGGGGCTATGGTGTCAGGTATGGCAAGGACTGGATATGTGCAGGTTGGGGATGCAGGATCAGTATGAACATAGACAGTCATGGACACTGCCTCCCACCACCTAGTCAATTCGTCCCTGAAAACATAAACATCAGGGAGCTATACCCCATCTTAATGGCAATTAATAGGTGGGGACCTTTATGGCGCAATAGGAAAATTGTCTGTTACACGGATAACACCCATGTAGTAAGCGCACTGAATAAGGGCAAAAGTACAAATACAAGAGCGATGGACTTCCTGAGAGAACTGTTCTGGCTTACAGCTCTTTATAACTGCCATATTGTAGCAATACATATCCCAGGACGACTTAATGTCCTTGCAGATGCTTTGTCAAGAGTGTTATATTACCCGCATAACCTTCCTATGTATCTATGTTGTAGCGGCGGCTAAGCTATGCGAAGATTTGGACATGAAAGCGGCAATAGCGAGAGCGCATGCTTGGAGCGTTTCCACCTGGAAAACTAAATGCAGCCAATAGAAAAGATTTATTGTGTTCTGTACCATCTCTGCCTCTATAGTCGTACCCACTTCGGTTCAGACCATGTGTCGATATTCAGTGTACCTGTCTTCGGACTTGAAGTATAGCACTATAGACAATTACGTGAGTGCAGTGATAAGTTTAAATGCACATTATGGCTACGACGTAGCTTGGATAAGGACAAATTTTATGTTTAAGTGTACTATGTCAGGTCTGGGCAGGATCCTCGGTGACCCTATACCCACAAGAGTCACACTGTCAGTTTCGCAACTCTTGGACATGTTTACAAATGTGAATCTAGCAGTACCTGACCATTTAGCTATGTGGGCATGCATCGTTACTAGCTTCAGGACCCTTCTTAGGAAGAGCAACCTAGTAGTAGACAACGCAGCAAAAGTATCACCACACTTTCTAAGAAGAAAGTCGGTATCATTCACTAGCTGGGGAATGATTGTCACGGTTTCAAGCTCAAAAACAATCCAATTTGGACAGAGAGTCCACCACATCCCGGTGGTAAGAGTCCCTAACTCACCACTTTGTGCAGTATCTTTACTCAAGAGACACTTTGACAGTACCCCAACGACAGACCCTGAAGCACCCGCCTTCCTAGTGCGAAAAGGGAATTCGCTGGTCCCATTAAAATACTCAGCACTACTTAAGTTCCTGAAACACCTACTTAGTTCTATTGGGATAGATACAAACAGGGCCGGAATACATTCTCTGAGACGTTCAGTCGCTGCCTTTATGCACCTGTGCGGTATCCCACTAGAGGACATCAGATACACCGGTGACTGGACAAGCTTGTCTGCTCTTTTGTACTTAGCCAAACCACTTGGTACCAGGATAGATATAGACAATATAGTCGCCACGGCACTGAAAGCTACTTTTTAGACATACTAATGTGTAGAGTATCAGGACTATATCATTGTTCTGGTGTTGCCGGGTCATTTGGACTCAGTTTAGCCCAGACCGCAGCTACTCGTCCTTCATTACTGTTCCAGAATCAATGGGTGAGACCAATCCTAATTGGTCTATGTATTGATACGGTCAGTACCACTACTCACCCACCTGCTACTCCTACACACACACACACACACACACACACACTGCTGCTGCTCCCTGAACATACCTGTGGGCAGTGACCCACTACTGCAGCCTGCTAGCCTAAGGGCACACACATGGGACTCTTCCACTGCTTCAATTTTTTTTTTTATGTAATTTCTCTGTATTAATATGTTATTACTTGTTAATAAATAGGGCCGGGTCATTTGGACTCAGTTTAGCCCAGACCGCAGCTACTCGTCCTTCATTACTGTTCCAGAATCAATATGGAATGATAACAAATTAATCTACTACATGAATATCAATTTGTAAATTGGGTAGAATGACTTCTATATAATAAACCTCATTAGTGTATTACAAATTATTGGATAATAGATTGTTTTTGTGTGTCTTTGATACTAACAGTGAATGACAGCATTTGCTTTTCATATTGATTTTCATCCATATGTCGTTGCCTCAGTGCAACAAGGTTGTATCTGCATATTTCAAGTTTTGCAGGAGAGGGAAAAGAGGGGTTGCAATCTGTCTATATTTCAGACAAACACATTCTATGATAGTATAGCTTAATAAAAGGGTTAGTAAAAACCGTTTGATAGAGAGGGGGTTTGTCCCAGAAACATCAATTAGATGATGAAAAAATGTTGACAAACATTAAAAAACGTTTTATGGTAGCCAAATTAAAAAAAAGAAAATCGAAATGTTCCCAAAATATTTGTATAGATGTGTAGAGGCAAGGAGAAAGGGTGCTCCATGCTAGAAGTCAGCTTTAAAATTCAGATCACTAGCTTTACAGTGATATATTGCATGAGAAGATACTCCTGTTAGTTTTGGAGGAATGGCTTGCTAAATATGGGTAGGTATGACCATTTTGTGAATGTCAATAAGCCATAAGTCCCATTGGTCATGAGATACATCTGTAATTAGCATAATTTATGCTAATTAGCTAAATAAGCATAAATTTTCATTCTTTTGCCCATAACATTCGATGTAGAAATGGTATTCTGTTTACACCATAGTGGACCTTATGAAATGTTCCTTCAAATGGGATCATCAATATTCTTATTTAGAAAGAAAATAATGTTTCCATGGCAACAGAAATCAACAAAAATGCTTATTTTGGCCCAAAAACATTCTTTTTAATGCCAAATATGGACCCTTTCCCAAAAAATAGAATGTTTTATAAAAAAATCATTGGATTGTCCATAAAAAAAGTAGCCTATAGCCCCCCTGCCCCCTGGTGGCTAAAACAGGTACTAAATCCTGCAGGAACCCTCATTTCTGCTTGCTGGCTTACAGATGTTCTTACATTCCCTGGCATAAAATAGATAAGGCCTATAAGGCATCGTTGAATACGGACAGCCTCACCTCGGTGAATACGATGCAAAATTATTCACTGGTCGTGGACATTTGCATTTATGTCATGGCCTAGGGGGTTATTTTGCTTTGAAATAAAGAAAAACTGCTCAGATATGTTGAAAATCCAAGATGGCGGACACCCATTGAATACGGACACATTGTATTCAATGCCCCCCATTGAATATGGCGGTTCTAGTACTAATCTATAGTGACATTCGTATCAGCCATGACATAAAACCCAAGATCTCTTGATATAGACTCAAATGTGTTACCACTTGGACTATATGTTGATACTTCATTCATTACAAAGATATGCTTATAATCTAAGTGCTCAGGAAGTTATGAAAAAATCTGTCAACTTTTGGATATGAATATGGGGAATAATGTGACAAATTACTGCATAATCCTATATACTATTAAAGTTTCTGTATCTCAAAAATATGAATGGATCCCCCACCGGCAGTAAGCTACAGGCCTATCCATTCCTCCAGCACTAGCTGACCCCTCCTTCTGCCCATAGTCCAAGGGAAATGAATCTGTTTACATGTGTTCAGTATGGACTATAGGTTGCAGTTATTATATGTACAAGTGACAAGTAATCAAGGATGGACTATAGTTTGGCATCATATAAATTTTGATGGCCATGCATCAAATGCATCAACTCACCAACCTGAACCACTACATCCCAACTCACCAACCATTACATCCCTTGAAGGACCACTAATGCATTAATGCATCATGCCCGTCGGTCATCATGATGCTACATTCATGCATCATGACGACCATATGAGTTGATACACACACTGCAAAAGGGTCGGCATAATGCTCCAATTAAGTGTTGGAGAGCATGCAGACTCTAATCCCACCTTACCAACCACTAAAATATAGAAACAGCCTGTACATAGCAGTGTGCGATGCCTACCCTGGTACTGCTGACTGTCCAGGATCACCTTGTGCTAAAACTCTAACCCACATTAACAATTACTAAAATAAACATGTATACATATAAACCCAGCCTGTAAAATAGCAGTGTGTGACACCTACCAATGACTATCCAGGATCGCCTTGTGTTAAATACCTAAAACCCAAAACCACCAATCACTCTGTATGTACCTGAAGTGACCTGGGATGTGTAAAAATAGACACCAGTAAACAGAACAACGGCTGTGTAGGTATTACCAGTCCGCAACATGTGTATTTGTAGCAGTAACTGCTCCAAATATAACAATACTATGTGACTGGGCTCCTAATATCGGAATGACTTACTTGTTTTCCATTCTAAGACTCCAATTAACCAATACCATGTCACTTTGAACTCCTACTATGCACTTCATACATTGGTGCATCATGATGTCCAATGGACATGATGCATTAATGCATCAGAGGCCCTTGAAGGGTTAAGAGGTGTGTGCGGCCCTACTGTGGAGGAGGGGGTATGAGAGCTGTCAAAGTCGTGACCATTAGGGTGTGTTACAGTTAGGCCTCTGTGATGTCACAGGGTGGTTAGCTGCAGGCAGACATTGGCAACACATGGTTAGGTGACTACACCATGCGTAGAAGCTTCTCAATATATTAGAATATATTAGATAGGATATTGTTAGATGACTATATGGAATGCTCCTATGATTGGTATATAAATTACATGATTTAACATGTACAACAAGAGATTAAGATCTAATGGTAATGTGTGTATAGTTTTCAGGTAAGTGCATCCTAGTCATCTTACCCAAAGGTCAACTTAATGCATTGGTTTGTTTGCCCGAAAAGACCCATAAATATTAACAATCAGTAACACATCCTATGAAGGGCCAAGTGGGGGGAGGGCAGGTCCTCTGTGTGTGTCTCAGTGCTATGGTCACATGACCAGTTCTGAAGGCCATGTGTACGAGTCAAGCTGACCTGTTCACAGTTTGTTAGATGTGCTTGATACTACGGATAGCATTATTACATAGCTGTAATGGTTAAAGGCTATGGGCCAAAAAAAAACAAAAAAAAAATCTAGGACTTTGCCAAGCATGTTGTAGAAATTCATTGTTTCTCCATATTATCAACCATTCAGTGATCATGGTCACTGAAAAGCAATTATTCTTTGCTGGGTTTTCACTGGTGGGTGTTAGAAATGTTCATTTCATGCTTGGGATATCAGAAAAAAATCATTGGCAAATATGTGCATACATGTCAAATAACAATTTTAGAGAACCTGTGAAAATTTTGAAAAAATCATGGAGTAGAAAGTGTTGTCCTCTTGAACCACTTAGTAGGATGTTGCCTCCAGGTCTTCATTGGTCCAACTTCATGCACCTATAAAGACAAATGGTATATCCATTACTCACTAGGTTATACCAAACCAAACAGAAGGAGGTAGGTGTGGACATAGAGGGAGCTGGGTGTGGACATAGAGGGAGGTGAGAGTGGACACAGGGGAAGGTGGGTGTGGACACTGAGGGAGGTGGTTGTGGACATAATGGGGATGTGTAGGAAGATAGAGGGAGGTGGGTGTGGACACGGAGGGAGGTGGGTGTGGATAGAGAGGGATTTGGATGTGGACATAGAGGGATTTGGGTAGACCCAAAGGGAGGGCGGGTGTGGACATATAGGGATGTGGGTGTGGACCCAGAGGGAGGTGGGTGTAAACACAGAGGGAGGTGGGTGTGAACAAAGAGGGAATTGAGTGTTGACATAGAGGGAGGTGGGTGTGGATAATGAGGGAGGTGGCCGTGGACATAGGGGAGATGGGTGTGAACACAGCCAGTGGCCACACAATTACATGTATAGGTCTGCAATCATGCCTTCAGATGTACAATATCACATATTATTGCAAATAAAGATCCAGTCAAGTACTTAGGATTTCTTTTATGGATCATTGCAAATGCTGGTAAAGTGCTTGAATTAGCATTCATGAATATTGCACACAACAAGGTACAATGCCATTGGTAATATTGAGATACTAGTGCCATTTCCTATTTAGGATTGTAAGTGCCCTAATGAATAGAGCAGCAAGAAAATGGTGACCTTTGCATGTCATAATGAATAGAAAATGGTGAAAAATGGCAAAATTATGCTTACCCACTGTTACCCTCAGTTTTTGGAGACAGGTCTTGTGTGTAGGTGAGCCAGGTGGAAATGACAGCAGTGTAGCCCAAACTGGTTGGTCCTATTGGTGTTTGGGAGTGTTCAGTAGGTATCAGCAGGGGGTGAGGGGGCACAGGGGTGGTTCTAGTTCCATCTGATATGTCACGTTCATTTTTCAAATCATACTCAAATATGTTCTCGACGGACACATGTCATAACATGGTATTTATGTGTTAATAGTCCATTAAATATCACATAGTTATAGTCCATTAAATATCACATAGTTCATAGTGAGTCTATACATGAGGTGTGATGGACCTAGGCATAAACCTGTTACAGTGTATTTTCAATGGATGGAACTATGGCATGCATCCTATATGAAGGAGGTCTGGTGTAAATTTGAGATTTCCCCAAATATTTTCCCCCAAAAATGACATAAAAGAGAGTCAGAAAAGTTTTCCATGTGAGTATCTTGATGCTCATTTTTGAGAAGATTAATTCTTGACACTCAGCAATGATTGCTGGTCTCATATAAGTACCAGTGGTTAGTGGGGGTGGGGAGGTGTTAAAATAACTCTTCAGCACTAAAATTTCATAAGTACCTGTCTTGGATATGGACCAGGGGTAAAGACCAAACTAAATGTCTGGGTATTTATTTAGTACAGTGAATAAGGCACAGTGAGATTTTGGGTGCTTTTACACGGTTAAGTAGACAGCACAGACAGTGTTAAATGATGCCAGTATATTTTTCATGGGAGGCTGAGTTTAGATATGCTTTTACATTCACCCATTTATGCCCCAGAAATCCCCCTCCCCATCTGACTAAAATGACCTGTTCTGTAAGTGTGTACCACAGGTGGTTTGCCTGCACCCTACCACCTTGTCAGTCTAAATTTAGCTGACTCTTTACTTAGTGCCCGTAAACAACTTAGCATGCCCTATAATCATTGAGTGCCTATTTGCTAGGCCTCTAAATGCTACCTAACTCTTTAAGGTCTGCTGATGCAGTAGTGTAACGTGCCCATTGGCTGGCATGTTTTACCGATGAAGACTTGGGGAGTCTGCTTGCCAGCACTTTATTGGGGCATCATGCTGATCTTCCCAAAGCGTAAGCATGACGCTTGAATGTAGCCCTGGCTGCATTAATGCATCATGACAACCAAAATGCATTAATGCATTAGGGTTAGCCCTTAAAGGGTTCAACTCTGTTCAAGACATGTCTAGCAAACATGCACATTTAGTGAGATATCAATAAGGGTCATAATTATTAGAACGGGAGAGTGAGTGAGTAATAAATGTTTAATGCCATTTCGACAACTGAGGTCATATTCATGGCAAGAACTACATTACACATCTTCACAGATGAATGTGTCAGTGCCCATGCATATGTGCACCACACACATATTAGAATGGGACACATAATATTATGATTCAATCAACTTTATGTATCAATTTTGTCAGTAGCTTAAGTCAATCAATTTTCCTTTTTTTGGGGGGGCAAGGCTCTCCCTCTTTTTTTTTCTGCCTCGCTCTCTTTCTATTTTGCTCTCTTTCTCTCTCTTCCCTCCCTCTATTGCCTTCCTCTCTTTCTCCCATTTCCCTCTCCCTTTCTCTCTCTCTCCTTTCCCTCTCCCTTTCTCTCTCTCTCTCTCTCTCTCTCTCTCTCTCTTTCTCTCTTTATATCTCTCTGTGCCTCTCTTGCCCTCTCATTTCTTTCCATCTCACTCCCTCTCTCTGTTCTTTGGACCAAACCAGGATTTCATGCTCACACAGAGGCCCCTGGTGGACTCTGGAATCTTCACTTTATGCTGAAGAATCAGACTTATGTGTATAAATCTCACTAGAGGGCCCTGTTAAAAACTGGGGAATATCGGGGTAATTCACGGGATTGTAGGTACTATTCCCAGGATCTTCCTGAGAATATGTGCTCACAGATTCACCAGTCGTTCACGGGATTTTCCCGTGTCTTGTTTCGAGGGTCACAACTCCCCCTATGAGATAACCCTTGTCTGTATCCCACGGCCAGTAGAAGCATCCAAAGTTACCAAATTACATGTAAATGATAACCACCTCATGCCATTTTAAAACTATTTCTGTTTTTGAAAAAGTGAAATAAATGGGAAGGTTCACTCATGTTGCGTCTGCCTAAGGGTTGTATGATAACCCTCAGTCAGACCCAACACTCGTGAACCTTTGCCTATATAGTGTAATGGTTTTAGTCTTACGGACCTGGTGGTTCGGGCCTTACTATTTGGGAAAGGAGTAAGACGGTGATTCAAGTGTATGCCAATGGATAGTTTATTAAATACACACTCACGGCCACCCGGTAGTTGGTGATAGGGCAGCTATTAGTTATTAGAAGATGGTCTTACATGATCGGAGGCCAGAAGGGCCTCTGACGTAGCGGCTGAGCCCTGGACTTTATATAAGAACCTAGGTGTTCGCCGTCAGATGTCCCCACAGACGGTACCCAACGCTATGGTTATGTATAAAATGTACCTCTACACCACTCCCCCAGACATTTAGGAAGGAGTTATAACTATTGAAGATATTTGAACAAGATGGCGGCGCAGGGTTGAGCGGTTGAAAATTGGACTGTAGAATTTCTACAAATTTACTAGGATATACACATAGGAACGTTGTCACACTTGACATACTACTTCATAAAAGTTCCAACCAGATTTATACAGAATGTCAAATGCTAAAGACAAGCTTCAAACTAGGAGGAGAGGAAAAGAAATTGAAATGCTCTCACCGGAAGCCACTTTGAAAGATGTCATCGCCGCCATCAACTCTATTGACAGGAGAGTCAAAACAGTGGAGGAACTTCAACTTGAGATGAAAACTAGTCTCGATGGGTTCAAGGATTCTATGGATACCTTAAATAAGACCTCTACAACCATTAACACTACCTTGGATGGATTAACAACTAGGCTAACTTCCACAGAAGGAACATTAAATTCTGTATCCACCACTGTCAAAGAGACTGGAGACGCCATGACGGCACACACACAAAATATCCAAGCGCAAACAGACCTGCTATTAAAGCATGCACAGAGATTTGAGAAAATAGATGAAGACATCAAGAGGAAAATTATCGTGGTAAAAGGCCAAGAGGAATCCGACAATGAAAACTTATTGGAAAAGATTAACCAACTGTTCAGGGATGTGCGCGCGGATTTTGGCATCGAAAGTGTTCAAAGTTGTAGTCGCGCAGGAACACCCGTCACACGAAACCAAGATGGCGGCGCCCACGATGTAAATAAGAAGACCTATCGACCGATTAAAATTGTGTTCAACAATGTATACACCAAAGCGAAACTGATGAAACTCCTCAAAAACTTAAAAGGCAAGTTTCTATATAAGCATGTATCTATTGGGGATGAACTTGGAGAAATGGAGCAAAGGGAATTCAATGATTTACGTGCCATGCACTATCTGGCGAAACGACAGGGGTACAACACTCAGTTGAGACAGCGTAGAATTATTATTGATAAGAAGCCCTTCGAGCACAGTCAACTTCACCAGCTACCATACCAAGACCTGAACATGCAAAAAGCCAATGAAGCCAAAACACCAGATGGTCTAATGTTCAAATCACACCACCATAAACTGTCTAATCTTTTCCATTGCCAAATATCATACAGAGGAGTGGAATACAACAGCTCCGAACAGGCTTATCAAGTGTCCAAGGCCCAAGCTTGTGGTCAGAACAACCTAGTACTATCCTTAAAGAAGCTAGAAGACCCGGTACAAATAATGTATGAAGCAAGGAAAATCAGACCTACAGCAGAATGGAACAAGATGGCTGCCGCGGTCATGCAAGAGATCAACGAGCAGAAATTTTCCATACCATACATGAGGGACTATCTAATCTCTACTGGAGACAAAAACTTGTATGAGGCCAGCTTCAACCCTATATGGGGGGTGAAAATGCACTTTGGGCAAGCAAACCAATGTACGACTGGAAATGTTAAGGGTGAGAACCTGATGGGACAAATTCTTCAAAAAATTTGTGTGCAACTTACCAGAGTACATGGAAATCCGGATGAAAATCAATAAATATCTTCTTGTACATTATATAGCTTAGTTCCTAATCGATATAATGCCATAGTCCTTGAAATTTAACTGCCGACTCATACATCGAACACCATGGGTAGCCAGAAGAGCTGTAAGCCCGTGGAGGGGGGGGGGTATGTATATTTTTATAACGCATGGTTTACAATGACCTGGATTGATGTAGCATGCACTAGTAGAATGATCATATATATATACATTGTGCAGCATGTCGACTATATCGAGTTTATATGTAATTACCAGATACAAATATGTCTTTAAAAAATAAATTCAGGAAAGGTTTCTCAATAATACATATGAATGCCAGGAGTGTGAGAAATAAATTTACAAAAATCAAAGAGGAGCTGAATAACAATTTCATAGATATTATATTATTTTCTGAGACCTGGTTGAATGAAATGGATTGTAGTAATTTATAAAGCTTCCCAAGGTATAATCTCTTTCGTCAAGACCGTATCAGTATATATAGAGGAGGAGGACTTTGTGCATATGTCGATGAAAGTCTATCATGTTCAGTAGATAGATTCAATGCCTTAAACAGGACTAATGAAAATATAGAAGTTCAATGGTTACTATCAGCTAAAGGTGCAAATAAAAAATGTATTGTATGTAATATCTATAGACCACCTTCGGGA
Organism: Acholoe squamosa; assembly: GCA_949317995.1. NCBI lineage: Eukaryota > Metazoa > Annelida > Polychaeta > Phyllodocida > Polynoidae > Acholoe > Acholoe squamosa. The sequence continues at coordinate 12,017,471 of OX439046.1, read as the reverse complement.
AACCTTATGGAATTCTGTAATACCATGCGAGCACTACTATTACAAATAGACAACTTGGACAGATATGATATTTTTATCCTTGGGGATTTCAATGTAAATGTACTAACTAATACCCCAGATAAGCAGCTACTTATAGAAACCTTTGATCATTTTAACTTAGTACAACTTGTTAACGAGGTCACAACCACATCAGGTACCAACACGTATATAGACTTGATTTTCTCAAACTGTGATACCATTACCTCCAGCGGTCCATTGAACATACACCTGTCTGACCACCTACCGGTACATATCTTAAAAGCCCAAATACACACAAAGAAAAATTTTAGAACCTTTCTTGGAAGATCATATAATAAACTTAATATGGAAAAATTTTATTTAGACTTAGAAAATTGTAATTGGGACTATTTTAACGAATCAAATGACCCAAATGTTTGCTGGTCTATACTAGAAAACATGATAAAAAGAATGTTAGATCTGCAATGTCCGGTAAAATGTTTCAAGGTGGTAGACAAACCTAGCCCATGGATGTCTAATGAGCTGCTTGAAAAGATAAACGACAAAAAATGCATTATTAAATTTAGCCAGGAAAAATTTGGATATCATATCGTGGCATAGAGCTAGAGAGAGTCGAAACCAGGTTAATAGAGACATTGAATTGGCTAAGGAAACATATTATTCCAACCTATCTGAGGTATTTAAGAAAGATTCTAAGAAATTTTGGAGTACTATTAAGGATATCTTACCTTCTAATAAATCTAATAGCAAGTCAATCATGTTAACTGACGAAAACAGCCATGTAATTTCAATTAATGATACTTCTACTTATATAAATAATTTTTCGCAGAAATTGGTCCTAGGCTGGCTGAACAACATCAAACCATATTTAATTTTAAGGGTACGAGATGTGAAGTGGATATGCCCGAGATGAACTTTACAGATGAGGAAATTATGAAATGCTTATCTGACATAGACATATCTAAGTCATCTGCTATTGACTATTTATCTACTGATATATTCAAAAAAACTATGTTAAAGTTCCCTCAAAAATTTATAAAAATCATTAATTTGATTACTATTACTGGCCAAATCCCTGATAGTTGGAAAATTGCTACGGTGACTCCTCTCCCCAAAGGAGGGGACCCATCCAATGTCTCTAACCTTAGACCGATAAGTGTTCTACCGGTACCGGGAAAAATCCTAGAAAGACTCATACATAACAAACTGAGTGAACATTTAGAAAGATTTGATATTTTATCGAAAAACCAAGGTGGATACCAAAAATGTAAATCTACACTAGACTCTATCTCAGTATTAGTTGATGATGTATTAAAAAATAGAAATGAAGGTAATATAACAATGGCTGCCTTTATTGATATAAAAAAAGCGTTTGATTCTGTTAATCATTTAATATTATTAAAGAAATTAGAACAATACGGAGTCAGAAATAGAAATATAACCTTAATAGAGAATTATTTATCAAGGAGACAGCAATGTGCTATAGCCAACCATATACGTTCTGATAAAGCAAGTCTAACATGCGGCGTACCACAGGGCTCAATTTTGGGTCCTTTGTTCTTCTTATTGTATATTAATGATTGCATTTCTGACAATGATGTACACAAAACTTTGTTATACGCAGATGACTCTGTACTGTATGTATCCGGAAAAAAACTTAGACGCTTTAACTAATCAGTTGACTATTGCACTTAATTCCTTCTCTCTCTGGTCTTCAGCCAACAAACTTACAATGAATGAAACCAAGACGAAAATAATGACCTTTGCTTCAGCAGTTAAATTGAAGAAAATACAAAAACCTAAGATTGTCCTTAATGGTAAAACTTTAATGAATGTTCAATAATACAAATACTTAGGGGTCACCCTTGACCAAGAAATGAATTTTAATATGTATATGAGAAATGTTATCAAGAGTGTTCGGTTCAAATCATTAATTTTGTATAAAACAAGAAAATATTTATCAACTGCAGCAAGAATAAGAATGTACAAAATGCATATAATACCAATTATTGATTACTGTGATATTTTATACAATGGAGCTAATGCTGATTTGTTACAAGTACTGCAAAGATTGCAAAATAAGTGTTTAAAAACCTGTCTAGATGTGCATGTACTGACCCCAACAGATTTTGTACATAGAGAAACAATGAGTCCGAAACTTGAAGCTAGAAGACTACATCATATAAAAATGCTGGCTTATAAGAGATCCACTAAGGAAGAATGTTAGAATGACAAGATTTTCAAGTGCTCCTGTATTAAATTATATGAAAATTAACTGCACAGCTTACTCAAAATCTCCTGAATGTCTATGTGCCAAAACGTGGAATAATTTAGAGACAGATATTAGAAATACTAGGGACAAGGATAAATTTAAAGCTTTATCAAAGAAATGTATGATGCAATCTATTGACATCTAAAATATATTGTAAAATAATTACACATATTGTCAAACCTACTTTTTAAGTGCCATAACAACGATCTATTTAAAGACCAATGATGACTGTCTACGTCGACTTGTCAATGCTAGCATATTGGATAGTATCTGCGCATGCTGTATAAAATGAAACCATTCTTACGACTAGGGGGGGGGCATTAATTACTATTTTGTACTTAAAGTAGATAGAAAGTGCCCCAAATTGTTCAAAATAATTGTTATTATACCGTATAATTGTATGAATATCTGTAATGATTTAAGTGGTCAGATCATAACAACATTTTCGAAATGACGATCTGGTCATAAACTGTTTGGTCGTGTTATTATCAAAAAAGAATTACCTGGTAAAATAGGTAATTGTGTAACATATCAAAGAATGTACTTAGGCAAGCTTATATAGGCGTTATATTTCTAATACATAACGACAAAATACACTTGCATGTCTATGATTACATGATGTATGTACCACTAGACCAAATAAAGTTTAAATTTGTTCAAAAAAAAAATTATAGGGATAACATTACGATATGTCTAATAAGCGTTTAATGTATGTTATGGGTACGCACGAGTGGGTTTATGGGTTAATAATCCACGAGCCCGAAGGGCGAGTGGATTATTAACCCATAAACCCACGAGTGCGTACCCATAACATGCATTAAAGCGTTTATCGAACATATTTCTCCATTTTGTATTAATTTCTTACCTTATAACCCAAGAATTAATCCAGGAGAAGACATTTTGTAAATGCATACGATCCGCTCGGTTTGCCAAGCCAGCGTAGCCATTGTTTTTACTCCACCCGTCAAACCCTCGTATTTCCAACGAATTTTCGGGTATAATCCAAGGATGTCAAGCTCTGTTATTCTAGCAGCGCCAAATATACAATCTCTAGTTGGTGTTCGCATACATTTTGTCTCCATTTTCTTCGAAATAAATGAGAATCCATTGATTTTCCATACCGATCCAACCCACACGGCCCGCTACACGGCCATTTCGTCTTGTTGACATAGCGGGGAGGTGCCCGGATGTAAAAACTAGGTCAGCCACGCGTCGAGCAAGGAATGGCCGGACGGGGCGGGTCCCGACTCGTATCGATGTGGAAAATCAATGGATTCTTATTTATTTCGAACAAAATGGAGGAATTTGGCATGGCATGTTCATCTAGGATATCTAAGGATGGTTCTGTGTTAATAACTCCACCAGGCTCCATATATTCTAGGCTATCGAGGTGTGTAAACTTCAGGTATGTCGGACAACTTTTTCAAATTCTTGATGTAGATTCATTTCTACCACCGGTCGGCTTGGTATAGTGGACAGCGAGCTCGCCTCCTGCCCCAGCGGCCGGGGATCGATTCCCCGTTGAACTTAGACGGTTTTAACAGGAAACGTATGGAGGAGTTGACATTGTATATTTCTCCAATTTATTAACATGTACGGATTGAAACCAGCAGCTTCTTGAAGACGAAGAAAAGGTCTGAGAGTGCGTTATGGCTGGATAACGCACGGGGGTTATGAGCAAAAAAGCACTCCTGAGGCTCAGATAGTTAGATAAACCCTAATAATAGAGGTACAACCATAGATATAACGTTAACATCATGTATAGTATCATTTGAATGTCAATTTCATATATTTGATAGCGTATATAGTTACAGAATAACAAACCGGATGTTAAAGTACAATGCGAATATGTTGAATGAGTAACAGTTATGTGTAACGGAACTGTTAATTAACATTTTATACCACATAATAGCAATTTATGTTTACGGTATAAGTATCAGGACAAGTGTTATAATTCGCATATGTGTGAAGATAACAGTTATATGTAACGAAACTGTTAAATATTGAATAAATCACATAATAACATCCTAATAGGTTTGTAATTATTAATATCACAAATGATTATCCAGTCTTGAAAAGGACTATTAAAGTAACTATACTATCTAATGACATTTTAGATGATATGACCAACTAATCCGTTAAAGGTTCGTGAGTTTAGAAATAGAACCGTTATGAATTATACACTTGAAAAGAAAAAAAAAATTTAGTAGAATAATGCATATGACACCATATGTGATACCACCATGTACCAAATAACCATTATAGCACCAGATGATTATATTTATACAAGAATATGCCTCGCAGGACAATTAAAAATAATCTGGTGAATATACACTATGAAGCTATCGGATCATGTTGGATAATATGAATAGTAACCAGAAATCCGTATTAATATGAACCCGTATGAAAATATACAATAGTCTATCATCATAGTGTAACTATGCACATAGAAATAATATTAGCAAAAAAAAAATAGTTATATTATATTATATACATGACAATAATAAATGCTGGTGAAGTCTTGCGCTGCAGTCTGCCAGATGCCAGGTAGTAGTTAAGGTGGTCAGATAACCAGGGGATGGAAGTGCTAAAGTCTTTTTTTGTAATCCTAGGTAATATATGTAAACACGGGAGTTGAATTAGGGGCAGCTACCCACAATCCTCTAGAAGTGCTATTGTTCATAGGTATATCCGAATGATGTAGAATAACAGTCCGGTAGTCAACAGGTACAAACGTAATCCTTTTAGATGTGGTTGACATAAATGTGAGTCCAAAACGGGTTGATCCGGAAGTAATATAGTAGTGTAGAGTAATCCATTCGGAACATTAGTAGAGAATCGTACAAGTCCATCCTATATAGTGGTCAGCAACGGGTAATAGCAGCAGTCAGGAGAAGTCAGGAACCAGCATCCGGATACAAATAACAGCAGCAAATCTACTATCGGATTTTTTTAGCGCCTCCCACGCCGCGTAGCGGCGGTACCGCGAAGCGGTATGGGAGTGTGCTATGATGATTGCATTTGCCCCATGTGATGAGGTCTCACAATACAAAATTACTGAATAGAGAAATTGATAATTGTGAAATCTTCTTTATGTCTGCTTTTATGAGACATGTCATCAAACACTGGTATACCGACATTAACGGCGGGAGGCGTTTTTTACGCGGTCACAACCGCATTTCTTGTTATAAGTGTAGATTCTTATCCGAATAGACTATTCAGGAATTTAATAAAAGTTATTTGTCCTGAATTGCACAGTTAGCTGGTTAGAAAAGAACCCGGAACACATAGAATAATAAGTGTTCATTTTCATTTTTTTTTTAGAGACATTCGCAGATATATAGTTTTCTGCAAAGGCTAAATCTGGTTATCCTGTGGGAGAGAGAATATAGCAAAATAACCCGGAACACGCTTAAGTAGACTTCTTAGCGTGCTTCTTCCTAAGAAGATCTAGGGCTGACTCGGGAGTGCCATCCCACTCGTCGATATCCACCCCGAATACCTTCATAAACTTAGTGTTTAGATTGGTATTCCGGGTAATCTCCTCTTTTACACGTTTCTCCAGAACGTGTACATCCATAGCTGCCTGTTCTTTGACAGCCAAGGCTTCCTCCTCCCGAGCTTTAACCTCGTCTCGGATAACAGTCTCGAGGCGCTCCTTTTCGGCGTCACCCACCTGTTTCATACATATCAGGGTATCATTTAAGAGACCCTGATGAAATTCGGTTGCTCTGTCGCGAACACACCTCTCCCAGTGGGTGTAGATGGCCTTCTGGACATCTGCTTCCCCCTGGCGAGACTTCTCGAACCAAATTTCTGCGTTACCGGTCTTGATGGTAATCGCATCCTTTGGTTTCGCAGGTGGTGCGACAGCCTTGGGGGGTGTCGACACTGCCTGAGGGCCACTTCCGGATGTGGGGCTTCCGGACACTCCTGCTGTTGGGAGACAGTAGGTGGGGGGTGCTGGGTTCTGTTTCAGCCCCATCTGCATGTACAGTTGTACCTGCTCTGGGGTGAAATTCACTGGTAGGGCGGCTGCAGCAGCTGCAGATCCGGCAGCAGCAGGTGCTGAAGTCTTCTTGGGAACAAGTCGACCTCCTTTTCCTCTGACCAAGGTCTGGCTCTCAGGTCCAGGTCCCTGGGTCATAGACGGAAAGTTACGGGTATTAACTTTCCCCGGCTTCGATACAGCAGCTGCGTATCCTGCTGATTCGGGTCTCTTGAAAACAGGAGTACCCTGAACCTGCTCGTGTGGGTGATGTGCCAAGGGGGATCTGGAACGATCCTCTGCCCTGGCCTTAGTAGCAGTAGTGGTCTGACCATTGCCGTTACCACCACGGTTCTGGTCCCTCCTGACTCTCTCCTGAGCTCTCTTTCCCTCCTTTCCGGATTCCTCGCATTTCTGCCAGAGAGACTCGTGCATGTCCCACTTTCCCTTGCCGGGAGTCAGGACAATCTTAGCGTGGAGTTTTGAATCCTTGGTCTTCGGAACTTCGCAGAGGACTTGGTCCCCTGGTCGGATCTTTGACCAAGTATCCTCACTCAGGCTATCGAACTCCTTCATGAGTTCCTGATGAAGCTTCATGATGCGCTTACAAGCTCCATCTAACCCCTCTGTGTGGCACTTCTTCTGGTGTCTAGCCAGATCACTACGTCGGTTGTACTGTACCTTCGTAGTACACTTCTTCCCCTTCTTACCATAACTCGGATCACAAATGTAAACCGGGTGATGGTGGAAGTGGGCCTCTACAAGATGCCTCTGGAACCGGGCTGAAGTGCTCCAGGTCCGGACCGAAACATCACTAGCATCCTGGCAGATGGAGAAGGGACAGGACTTTTGATCGTCACCATACCACTTCTCAAGTGCCCAACGCAGCTTACGCCTGTGGGTATAGGTGTAATACCCTTCGGTATGATTAAGCATAAGCCACATCTTTCGATAGGCCTTGCTCTGATTGGGGTCTTCGTCCGAGAGACGCATCCAATCTTCATCATCCGACTCATTGTTCTTGTTCACTGTGTCCGGGCAGGTGTACAGTGTAGAACCATCCTTCTTTACTCCGTACGCACAGTCGGAGAAACACGTTGGGATCCGGGTTTTAAATCCAGATTTGGCGTTAGCCCAACGTTCTGCCTCAGTTTGAGTTGATGGAGTTGCCTTTTCATCATACTCCACCGAGGACTCATGTACTGATTCAGTACTACCAGTGGCTGAGGTGCTGGCTTGCGGGTCAGCTCTAACAGAATCGGGAAGATTCTTGAGCTTCCGAGCAGCTGACCTCCTGTTCTTGCTTACCTTCCAGTCTTCCCGATCCTTGGTTCCGGACTCACTGGAGGTTGATGCTTTTACTGGACTTGATTCGGTAGTACTGCCGGTGGCTGTTGCAGAACTGGCTGTGCTCCTAGTGCCTAGTTTCAGGTCCGGGCTTGGAGGTGCGGGTACCTCCGCTTCCCTCTTAGCCTTCTCCAGGGCATCCTGTTCTGCAGTCAGGCGACAGACGAGGATCGTCCGAAGGGCTGCACTTCGCTCCATTCCTGTTAGTGACTTGTTTTGCATGTCTACCAACTCGGCTTCGGTTATGTTCAAAATTGGCAGCGGCTTCGCGGAACTCCTTCATGGTCCGGTACTGGGGCCAGGTAGCACAAGGACGTGGGTAAGTCTGCCCCTCGGGTTCCGAGATGCAGCCTACCCAATCTATGTTGGTCTGTGTAACATTCCACAGAGACCTGTCCGGCTTCGGATACGCTCCTAGCAGGAAGGCTCTGTTTGCCTCGTACACTACCTGGCGAAAGGCAATGTCCACCATGAGTCCTCGTTGGAACCACGGCCAGTCTCGGAGCCATTCAGGTGGCGTCCTGTCCAGCTGATCGGGGACCATAAAGGCCTCGATAGCCATCCTCACCTTCGGGTCCAACTTGATAGGTGTACCGTCTGGGTTTGTCACCTGTGCCTGTAGCTCCGGATGGACATACAGGTACCGACCGTTGTAGGCGGCTGGGAACGGGTCGGCCATTGCTGGCTTCCACTTCCTTCAAGCCGTCCACTTGTGCAGTCTCGGACCCAGTTGCTGCTGCTTCAGGATTCGCAGCGTCTCCAGATCCTTCGGTCCGAAGTGGTGACAACATCTTCTCTGGCTCATTCAGTGAGAATGAAGCCAGCTTTTCCTCGAATGAGCGATCCGTGGATTCCTCCACTTCCATCAACTCGCTCTCCGCCTGTGTTACAGGTGACAAAGCTTCCAGAAAAGCTTCTGCGGACGAAGTCAGCTTATCCGGGTCGCCGGATAGCTTGGCTGCAGCTACGGATTCCTCAGCCATGACTGGGGAATCGGCTCGGGAGTCAAAGTACTCCTTTTTCCGGCTTTTACGGCACCGGGGCCGACACAAGCGGAGCCTGCCTGCTGAGAGACAGACTCTGAGGGCGCACCAGGGGGTTGCTAGACGGTAGAATTCAAGAGGAAGAGATCACCTGTCCGTCTCAAAATCTACCGAAAAACAATATGGCGATAAGCCAGCTTTCGTGACGTCATTTCCCCGCGAGCTTGCGGGGTCACGAGAGGTCAGCCGAGACTGGACATTGTGACGTCATGCGGAAACGCACGTGCTACTCGCGGAACATAAACAAACTGATTGTTTTTAGGTAATTATCGCTCACGCTGACGACTCACCTGGGGATTTAAGTGGAGATTATGGAAAGCTTAAGCAAATCCACCGGATTATCCATCCACTACCCACTGGTACATCATACAGCGGCGACAAATAAGTCTTTCGGGTCAGTTGTCATCCGTTCCTCTAAATGTAAACACTACACTCGTTGTGTATACAGGTTAGGTCATTGCAGTCCTCTGGGCAATTCGAGGGCTGCGGCGAACGTATATCCCCTTCTTGGTTAGTTCCTTTTCGGAGCTGACAGTCTGAAGAGCCTTTTCTAGGTGTTTCTTGGCCTTCAAAACACCTTTCCTCTTCTTTTTGTCTTCACCTGCCGAGACTTTTTTAACTCCCCCACGCTTAATCGGTCTTGGCGTGGGTGGCACTGATTTGGAACACTTCTTAGGCCTACCTCGGCCTCGCTTCACTGTAGTGTTCCTTACCTGGTCTATTATACGATTCTGATTCAGGATCTTTCCGGAACCTTCACCATACATTTCTGTGGAGGTCTCCCTCCCAGACCATTTCCTTAATTTAGCCACATTTGACTTATAGAGTCGACCAAGGTCTGATTTGATAATTACAGTACAATCACTAATAAGACGCTAATTTTATGTGTCTAAGTGGTTCATGTAGTCTCAGAACTCTGTCTCCGGATTGGAATTTCCGATGTTTTAGATCGGTATCATATCCAACCTTCTGCCATTTGGCACTCTTCTCTAAATCGATTCGGACAGACTCATATGCTTTTTTAAATCTGTCTCTTAAACATTCGACGAAAACTACATGACAAGGTAGCTCCGGGTCCATCCCTACGACTCCAAATACCAAGTCTGCAGGCATTGTTAGGTCCTCTCCAAATACTAGAAGATTCGGAGTGCAGTTAGTACTTGAATGTACCGTACTGTTATAAGCATGTGTCACAAAATGACATTTCTCATCCTAGTCGTCCCTGTGTTCATTAACAAGTGACTTTAGGACCTGAATAAGAGTTCTATTGAACCTTTCTACCAATCTGTCGCTTTGTGGCCTATACGGGTTGGTTCTAGTCTTGCAGATAGCTAAGTATTCGCACATACCTTGCCAGAGATTTGATTCGAATTCTCTGCCTTGGTCACTGTGTAACATTAATGGTACACCGAAAGCTAGTACCCAACCTTTTACAAAGGCTTCGGCACAAGTGACTGCTTTGTGGTCAGGTAGTGGAAATACTTTGGTGTATTTCGTATAATAATCACACACTACCATCATACAGGTATTATCATTAGCAGTTGTATTCAGTCCACTAATGATATCCACCCCGATTCTTGCGAATCTAACTCCGAAAAATTCTTGGGATAATGGAAGCTTGCCCATCCCGGGTCCGGGTTTGTTTTAACAACAGTCTGGACAAGTGGTTACCCATCTCGTGACATGCCAGGCCAATAGTACTTCTTGGAGAGTCGTGCTATTGAGCGTTTTCTCCCGAAATGACCACTGGTCTGGTGTCCATGACAGAAGTACATAATATCATGTCTCATTGCATGTGGTATCACCACTTGCATGATTTTCTCACCATTATTACATGGCTTCTAACGGTATAACACGCCTTTCCGGACTTCAAGCTCTGTCCATTGAGCAAGAAACCTTCTCATTTCTCGATTTTCCAGAGAGACCTCCGATCTAACTGGACGTATACCCTTTGGTACTAATTGCAGTAGCTGTGCAGTTATCGAGTCAGCTTCCTGGAAACGTCGTATGTGATCCATAGACCAATCCAGTATACTGGCAACTAGGGGTTCGAATGGTCTTCGAATCCCTGCTAGCACTGCTCTATGAGCTCCACAATCAGTACAATCTGGATTATCACATTTCCGAATTGGTATTCGAGACAAAGCATCAGCATTTAAATGCTTAACTCTGGCTCTATGCTGAATCTGGTGATGTTCAAGCCCATACTCAGATAAGTGGGCTAGCCATCGACCTAGCATACCTTCAGCATCTCGGAAGTTTAATAACCATCTTAAGGAGGAATGATCCGTACGTAAAGTAAAGTTTGTTCCCCACAGGAAATGTTTAAACTTCTTTGTATATACAACTATTGCCAACAATTCTCTTTTGGTTGTGCAGTAATTCCGCTGAGTTCTACTCAGTGTGTTGCTGGCAAAGGCAATAGGTACCTCTCTCCCATTTTGGACTTGCGAGAGAGCTGCACCAATGCTGTCATTACTAGCATCTGTATCCAGTATGAAATGATCCATTTCATTCGGATATTGCAATACGGGAGTACTCATGAACAGGTCTTTTAGCTTTTGAAAAGCAGATTCCTGTTCATGCGTCCAAGGAAATTTTTCCTTGGTACTTCCTGGAGTCCAGTTAGCTATTACTTGTAATGGGTAACTGACTTTAGAATAATTCGGAATAAATTCCCTATAATAGGAACAGAATCCTAAAAATGACCTCACCTCTTTGGGTGTTTTAGGTCTATTCCAATTCGTTACTGACTCGATTTCTATCGGGATCAGCTTTTATTCCTTCATCACTAATGATGCGGCCCAAATAATTTATGGACTTTCTAAACATGTGGCATTTCTTGGGTTTCAATTTGAGACCATTGGAAATAATACGTTCTAATACCAATTTGAGATTGTTAGAACATTCTTCGAATGTTTTTCCGAAGACTATTACATCGTCAAGGTATACAAGACATCTTTTCCACAATAGGTCATTTAATATGGTTTCCATCATTGCTTCAAATGTTGCTGGTGCATTGCACAAACCAAACGGCATTACATTATATTGGAATAATCCAATATGACTCGAAAATGCTGTCTTTTCCATATCTGCTGGATTCATTCCCACTTGCCAATATCCTGATTGCAAGTCTAGGGTACAAAACCAACTGTTACCTCCTAAGGAGTCAATGGTTTCATCTATTCTCGGTAATTTTTTTTTTTTTTGGACTAGCTCATTGCGTTAATGAACTGTCAGGTTCATTTATGTAACGCTATAGAGCCGACCATTTTTATTTATATTTCAAACAGATACCAAACAGTTGAAGTAAATATAGACTCCACATAATTAAACATATGTCATTATGTACAATAACAGTAAGGAAGCAGGCAAGTGTATCAAATCAATCACATAATATTTGTTGAGATATATATCGATATGACACAAGAAACACAAAATACAATCAAATGATCATCAATGATATAATATTATATGATGATGAAAATATGCTGATCACATAAATAATACTTGGAGCGGCGCGGTGACTACACCGTCTCCATCAACCTTTGTTCCTTAGTTATATCCAACCTTTAGCCTTGATCTGAGATTTTTTAACTTTTTAACCTCATTCTTAAATTTAACTTTTGTGGTAGCCCTCTGAACCTCCTCAGATAGTAGGTCCCAGAGGACTACACCCCTGTACCATGGCGATCTTTTGTAATGGCGAGATATACTTCTTGGCAATTTAAAACATATCTTATTTTGTGATCTTGTATTATATGCATGACCATGATTTATCTGATCTTTGGATTTCTTATACATCAAACTTAAAAGTAACATATCAAATCTTTGTTCTAATTTTTCCACTTTACAGATGACATGTAACTCATTAACACTATATTTAACAATATTACATCTAAGGCAAATTCTCAAAGCTCTATTCTGTAAACGTTGTAATGCCTTTAAACCTTCCTCATTACAACTAGTACTTATAAAAGAGCAATATTCAATAATCGGCGGGATGGTACAACAATATATTTTTATGCTTTCTTCTTGTGTGAGATATTTCCTTAATTTAGCAAATCTAAATAATTTATTACAAATGTTTCTTTTAATAAGCTTAATTTGTCAAAACTGAACTTACTGTCCACTGTAACTCCTAGGTAGGGGAAAAAACTTACAGTTTCTACTCTGGTACCATTTATTACAATATCTGTATCTGGACAATTTTTCAATTTGTGAGCACTACAAAACCACATAAATTTTGTTTTCTTTGGATTAACAGTCAACCTGTTGTGAGATACCCATGTCTTAAAGCGTTCAAGATCCTCATTTAACACTCTCATTACATCTTGGGGTGTTTTCGCTGCATAATATAAAACAATGTCATCTGCATACATTTTAATTTTGCACTCGTTCAACTCTTTAATCACATCATCTATGTATAAAACAAACAACAGGGGGCCTAAAACAGACCCTTGTGGGACACCATATTTGTGACCCATCCTAACAAAGTGGTACTGAAGTCGCACATTTAGAAGCCTAGATATAGGCTTCTCAAGTGGTATAGTGTCAAAAATATCAGAATTTTAAAAATTGATATTTTAGCATTTTTCTAACCTATGGGTAGATATCTTTCAGAATCCTTGCCTACTAAACTGAATTTAAGCCCCAAATGCCTAGAAGACATAGCTATAGTTTTCTTGGTTATATAGAATTACATGGGAATTATATAGGATTCATAAATTATTACATGTTTAAAATGTCAATTATCTCAGTTTAATCGATTTTTAATTCATCCGACTAAATTTACTGACGGAAGATCCTTAGAGGACCACCTGGTTCAAATATGCAAGTGTTATATACCACATGAAAGCTCTTGATGAGCTGTAAATGAATATGCCAATAACTAAACATTTTGTATGTGCGACTTCCGTACCATTTTGTAAGGATGGGTCACATTTGATTTCAGATTCTTGAGAGACATTATTGCCATAACTAGTACTTTGTTCGCGGTTTTTTAGATAACTATTAAACCAGAGAAAGTTATTTTTGCTGAAACCTAATTTGCTAATTTTTTCCAGAAGTCTAACATGAATTACACTGTCAAATGCTTTAGTAAAGTCAATAAATAGGGCCCCTGTTATTAAACCATCATTACGATACTCATATAGATCATTAACAAAGTCAAAGGTGGCATCACCTGTACAAATGGATACGAATTCTTTTTCGTTATTCCATTTAACTTCCTGTAGTCTATGCAAAAGCGGATAGTACCATCTTTTTTTGTTACCATACATACAGGACTACTCCATGGGCTATTGGATGGGACTATTACATCCTGTTCCAACATCTTGTTTATTTCCTCTTCAGCTACTCCCTTTTTCGCTAAAGGTAACCGCCTATACGGTATCTTAAAGGGTTCCGCATCTCCAGTATCTATTTTGTGTACTACCTTATTTGTCGTACCTAGTTTTTCACCAGGTTTGGCAAAGGCAGTCTTATACTGACAGAGCATATCATAAAACTCTTTCCGGTGTTCCGGATCTTCTATTGAAGTTTCTTCATACAACTTAAGTAAGTCATCCGAAATTTCATCATCTTCTGTTACCTTCTGTAAGTTTAACTTACTATCCATTACAGTTTCCGAAAGAGTCACGTTTCCAAAAACTTGTCCCTTTTTCAGGTAGATAGTAGTGTTTCCAGTATTGGAGACAGGTACTACCGACCAGGATGCATTTGCTACTATAGTGTCTACAGACGTTAATCCAATACTTGACAAAGCAATTACATCCGGTTCTATCACTGCAGGCTTATTGCGCATTGCAGGATCGCTTCTTACGAGCACATCACAGGCTACACCTGCGGGAATTCGTACAGTGTGTGCTACACTTGCCATACTGCTTACTTGTCTCAGTACACACCTAACCTTTACAGGATACGGGTATTTCACACTCAACTCTCCTGACTGTGGTTCTAAAACCACCCCATACAGGGATGCGAAATCCAACCCGAGTATCCCCTCATCTGCTATATCCGCAACGGTGGCGCTCATGACATAGTCATGCATTCCATCCAATTGCAACTTTACACAAGTTCTTCCATACGTCTGCATAGTACTGCCATCGGCCGTTTGAGCACTTCCTACCGATTTGAGAGTATCGTGTTCATTCGGGATAAGATCATAGAACCTCTTGGAGATACAGGAGTGGCTAGCACCCGTATCCATAAGAAATTCAGCAGATCTTCCGTTAACAGTGAGGCAAACATACCACCGCCTTCCGTTTAGAACAGAGGGCGTGTCCGTGACGATCAGAACGTCATTGTTCACACCTGGAGTCGATCCACATCCTTTCAGGTATTCCAGACAAGGATGACCCGGGGGTAGGTGGGCACTACCAACCCTGGCTAACTCATAGCCGCCTACCTCATTACTGATATCGGGTTTCCCCTGTGCTCCCTGGGCACCTGTTATATCAGCTTCCCTAACCTTCCGGGTGTCTACAACCACCTCGGTGTTAGGCGAGTTTGCTACTACATGCGAACTATCGTTACGGATGGTGATATTATGGCAAGATTTGTCACTGGGATCCCCTTCTCTGCCCATAGGGGAACCCCTCCTCAGTTTTCCTCTGCACTTATTCCAGAGACACCTTCCTGTCTACGGGGGACAGGCTTCTCAGCCATACATTCGGACCCATAGTGTCTCTGTTAATCCGGCTATTAATGTCTCCATCATATTAGTCGGAGCAGCAGCGGCTGCTACGGTAGGAGTGACGGTAGAGGTCACATTACCACCTTGAATTGGTCCGGAAGCCATTTTATTAGCAACGGACCCTCCCCTTCCTTTCGGATGTACTTTTCTATACCGTTTCTGTCGGTAATACTTTCCAGCTACCTGGACTGATCCAATATACTCTCCATTTTCATCAGAGACATATTCTTCTTCCTGATCAGCCTCCTGTAAATCAACCGGAGCTAATTGAGAAGTTTCATATACCTGAGCAGGGGAACCTCCGTATTGCAGTGGAGCTGCTCTTACCGGGTTAGGTCCTAGACCCACCAATCTCTTCTTCATATCATGTCCGTCGATTGATATGAATAGGTCGCTGAAGGATGTGTCATCCACTGTAGTCCACTGTAGAATTGTGTAAACAATTCTTGCAGATAGCAGTCGTCATCATGAGCCCAATTTGGACGTGTTTTTGATAGCAAGTCCTGTCGCTCCAAACCAAAGACTTTGTGAGATTCTTTAGGTTTTTGTGTCCTCTTCTTAAAGCTTACCCATGGGTCTTCTCTAACAATCGAACCAAACAGGTACGCGGCACGCTCGACCAATTGATCATAGGTGCCGTATATTCCGTATGCTGCTCTCCATTGATTGAGGGCTACTTTTCCACCTTTATTCAACCAGCAGATCAGATAAGGTAGAGCTTCTTCTTTTGTCCAACCACTACAGTTGACTTCATCGACAAAAGCCTGATACCTATCCTTCCATGGAGGGGGTATCCTTGCTTGCCTACATGCCGGATTATTACATCCTTGTAGTCTATCTGCCTCTCGCATGCTCCAGTTCATGACTTCCATGCGGTCTGCTCCCTTCCGGTAGCAGTCAATGCCCAGATTTTGGATACATTGGCTTCTCTCAAAGATGGTTTGCATCCCTGCAGGCATGGAAGTTCTCCTGTTGGGCTTCCTGCCATCTCCTCCCGATCCTGATCCTCCGGATCCGGATCCACCAGGGCCACCCGGGGAATACCTTCAGGGGGACCACCATTAGGGTAGTTCCCGGAAGCACCATCAGGGTATCCACCTCCATAACTTGCATTTCCAGTTGTTCCGGAAGATATATACCTGGGGTAGGAATTATTTTGATTCCATCCCTGGTTATATGTATTACCATTTTGGTAGTTACTTCCTCCTGCCGGATTATAGTTATACCTATATCCATAGGGAGTTGTCCTTGGTTAATACGTACCACCTGTCACATTCGGTTGTGGGGGGTTCGGTCTAGGGAAGCGTCCATCATTAGGAACATTGCTCTGACCTGAAGGAGGGTTAGGCAATCTTGGACCTGCTGGTGTACTATGACCGGGTTGAGAAAAATATGACGGTGGAGTTAGTATATTTCTCGGTGGTCCCGGTACTTGCGGTTGAGCTACTGGTGTAGTATTATATACACTAGTTGCATTAACGTGAGTCGCTCTAATTTTATGACTCAAATCCGGTATCGGTGGTGCAGGGCCTACTGTATCAAGCACCGGAGCTTGAGGTGTAGTTGCACTATTCGTAGATCCTTTATTAGTAGTCCCCTGTGGGCAATTACTATTTTGGATACTCATTCCGCTAGCTGCGGTGTTATCCGGTTTCTTATAGATTCCGGATACTACATTTTTGTCAGCCCCGTCGCTAACGAATGGGTTGAATCTGGTGGGAGTTTCATCTTGGGATGATTTCGCCAACATTTGGATCTATAGTACCTATAGTCAATTGTGCGGCTTCTACATATTTTTCTAGGGTTATTGCAGTAGTTTGCAATTCCTGAAGCTCATTCGTGAGTTTCTGTCTATCTTCCTCCAGTTGTTTATTATAAGCTATAATACCCACCCAGATGGTTTCATTGTCTTCAGCTTGTTTACTGCACTGAAGTTTCAATTTCTCCAATTCGCTTTGATATCAGCTTATTTCGGATTTGTAATTTGCCTTATCAAGACTTAATTGATCATTCGTATCTATGTATGTCTGGATACGAGTGTGTCTATTGTCATATTCTTTATTGAATGACTTTCTCATCTCTTGAAGTTTTATTTCTTCATTTTCTAATTCCTTCATGTACTCATTCTTCCTGGTTTCAAATTCACTTTGCATACCGATCAAGTCTTCCTCTAGATGTAGTTTTTCATTGATCACTTGATCTTTCACTTTGATCAAGGTGTTTAGATTCTCGTTCAAAGTTATGTAGGTTTCGTTTAACAACAGGACATCCGGTTGTTTAAATTCCTCACCTTCCGGTACCGCATAAGTTACATCGCTGTCTATGGCGCTATAATCTAATATGGGTAGTCCGGGTCTGGGTATATTGTATGGTAGTTTTTTCAAACGTTACCCTCTTTGGCATAGGTGCCGGATGTTCTGGGTTAGTACTACCACCAACTTCGAACATCGAGTTACTTAATTCGTCAACAAGTGATTGTTGACTTATCAAATTACCCTGTCTCTGTATGGATTGTTCCCGTCGTACAGAGTCTGGTATATTCTCCTCACTATCCATTTTATAGAGAGGTTCGGGATCTCTCCAAGATGCAGATTCTGCATCTCGGGAGTTTGAATGGGTTTGGATCAACAATGATCCATTGCCATTCTCCTGGGCAACCGATTGTCCTTCTGGGTTAGCTTCCGCGAGGCTATCTAACCCATGTACTAGCCGTTCGGACGTTATAACGTCCGGGCTATACACCAGAATTAACTGGTCACGGCACCAGTGTAATGGTTTTAGTCTTACGGACCTGGTGGTTCGGGCCTTATTATTCGGGAAAGAAGGAGTAAGACGGTGATTCAAGTGTATGCCAACGGATAGTTTATTAAATACACACTCACGGCCACCCGGTAGTTGGTGATAGGGCAGCTATTAGTTATTAGAAGATGGTCTTACATGATCGGAGGCCAGAAGGGCCTCTGACGTAGCGGCTGAGCCCTGGTCTTTATATAAGAACCTAGGTGTTCGCCGTCAGATGTCCCCACAGACCCGGATCGGTGCTGCCACCTATCCGGAACCTGAGGAACATCCGACGACTCGACTCACCCGCCACGTCAGATGGTACCCAACGCTATGGTTATGTATAAAACGTACCTCTACAATAGTATTACTTCTCTGTATATACTCTCTGTGACTGTGTATTCATCAGTAGCATCCAGACAGAAATATACAAAATAACAACCCAATTTCTTCTTGGAAACGAAGGGAATGATGTCATGCAGACACTGTCAGTTTATTCAGGAGGTTAATTCAAAAGGCTCTCCCATCGGGAGGGTAGGCACATCTCATAACATATAATAAGACCTAGTCCTACTACACTAAATTTTCTAGTGGTGTTAGGCCAGTCAGGAATAGCAAGTACTATCTGGTCCTTCACTATTCCACTTCCAGTACTAAAGCCACCCCTTATGTTAATCTGACAAAGGAGAGTGGTTTTCCCTGAGTGCAAGTGCACCTGTGAGGGGGCATTCCTCCTCTCAAGAGTGGATGCACCTGCTGAGAGTCCTTAAGGGCTCTTGAGTCTAGTCAAGCGTTAAGGGCATAGGAACATCATGCTTCCCTTCTCTCTTTTAGTTTGTGACATACTTGAAGACATTTCAGGGTCAAGTACACCCGACAGGGTATATATAATTAGCAGAACCCCACTCTTGAGAGAACGAGTTTTTCCACTGCTACTTTTTGTCTTCCACTGCTATTTTTTCTCTGTGGACCTGTTGTCACTGTGCTCGGTGTGTTCTGCTTGGAATAGTGAAAGCAGGGCTGAGGCTAACAGCGCTCCCTCAAAAGTCTATCAGAAAGGAAGGCAGGCTGAGCTTACCATTGCAGTAAGGAATAAGGGAGATAAATCAGTAACATCGCATAGGTAGCGATGGCAGAGCCTTTTGAATTAACCTCCTGATTTGAAAGTGAAATAAAGAAAATTACAAATCCAAGTCATACAGACGAGAGTTCAGGATCATGTTTCAATAGTTTCCAGGACATGATGGCCTCAAATCGTAATGGGAGGTATAAGAAATGACTCCATACCAGTGAGCTACAGTACAGGCCTGAAAATAGCAGCTGTTATTTATTCAACTACTGACTCAATACCCACCACTATGAAGTTATAGCACCCAGTCATAGGAGCCACTATTGGCTACAAAGTGACCAGTCATACTTCCTACATGGTCTAGTATGCACTCCTGTGTTCAAATGAGCATAGGGCTGCAGTAACGGTTGAGTGATTTATTGCCAGGTGGGAGGGCTTGTTAAATATAGGGGGGTCATTTTGAAAAAGACTTCCTTGGTGGGGGGGGGCAATCCCCATTAAAACCTTCACATTGGGGGGGTCAAAACTAAATTATAGGCAATTCAAATACCCATCGTAATGTGTCATTCCACGTGTGAATCTGATTTTTCTTTTGAGGGGGGGCATTTTGCAAAATCAGTTCTTGTGGGGGGTGGCATTTTTGTTGAAAAAAAAAATCTGCCCATCTGCAAAAATCCATTTAGCCCCCCCCCACCTGACAATAGTTGTGATCCCATCTGGTTACACAGCCACAATCATGGTCAATTCTCATAAAAATGGATCATAGTTTTAAATTTAAGGTCAATGACCCCGTATGAGCCCGTGTATATATATATATATATATATATATATATATATATATATATATATATTTATATGAGTGACGTCATGGTAAATAATCCTTCAGTATATAAGGGGCGGTTTCAAAGTAACCGTCAGTTGGCTAATCTCACCTGGTCAAGTAACACCACGCTGGGTGTTTCCTTGATTTTTAATTGATTTTCTTGGTTAATGATTGATTTTTTTATCAAGATGGGAAGAAAATCAACTAAAGGTGTTAAATCAGCTATTGCTTCAAAAAAATCGGATAGGAATACAGTAGAATCAGCCAACTTAGGATTTTAGAGCGAAATGGATTCATCTTGTGGAGGTTAGGTGCCTTTACCGCCCAACCATGTTACTGGGTTAGAAGATGATCCACTCGTTGACCAGAGGGACAGGCTTAACTCGCTGGAGGGTGAATTACAGGAAATCAAGGGTCTACTGAAAGAGGTAATTGCTACTAGAGGGGACCGGAACGACAAGATGTTGGATTCGACTGAAGGGCGGGGCAGGCACATGCTGATGTTTACAAGCGAGCGATGACGTCATGTCGGCAGGGATGCGGCCGTGTTTCCAAGGAGAGGTGACAACGCTCACCTAGCGTCCATAGCAACGGTTCGAGATGGGAAGAAGTGACTCGTCGTCGGAGGTCTAAATCATCTTTTTCTGCTCGTCACGGGGTGCATAACTCCTCAAGAGGGTCGTCAACTGATTCCACTTCTTCTAGGCTAGATGTTGGTACCAAAATCAGTGAGTTTGACCACAAAAACTATGTTAAAAAACTTGATAAGATCGATACAGTTGAGAAATTGGTCCTAGTCAATCTAAATTTTGTATTGGACACTTACAAGGACGGTGAAGACGTGGAGGGTATGTTGAAACACCTGCAAGTTCTAGTAGAAAAATCAGGGACTAAAATGTATACAGTGGCTGCACTGGTGGCCTATGACAAATATGTGAGAGCTAGAGCTAACAAAGATGGTATCGAAGCCTTTGGAGTTATTGATAATTCGGATATTCTTAGACACCTATCATACGATGGTACAATCCAAGCTCAAAAGGCATACGCCACTAAAACTAAAAATGGGACCAAGCTAAAAATTTCAAACAATTCTTGCTATGCTTTCAATAGAGCAGAGGGGTGTTTGAGAGACCGTTGCAAATATAGGCATATCTGCAGCAGATGTAATGCACCTGGACATCGTAAGACTGATTGCCAAAAATCTAGAAATGATTAGGAAATTGTAGGTGGTCGATGTCCTATAGCTGGTAGTTATGTTTGTTTGGTGCCCGATCCAGTTATGGTAGATGTGGTAGATGTTGACTTACCTCCACGAGCTACAGTACAGGAGCTGGAAAATGCAGGTAGGATAGATGAACTAATTTATTTTCCTGGTCTCGTATCGAATCAGGAGAGCCCTGTTAATATAGTTAATCAGGGTGTATTCCAAGAAATGAAATTTCCAGGGAATTCCTTGTTCTTCATCTCAAGGTTCAATATATGCGGTGTATCCATCTGAGTATATGAAGCCATCATCTGTAAAAAAGTACATGTCTGCAGTTTGGTACCAACAGAAATTAAATGGTTACATTGATTACAGTGGTAATTTCATGTTGAAAGACTTTGGATGGTATTGAAAGACATGATACTAATCCAGCAAAGGAAGTCCATCCTTTGACTCCTCAAGAAATGTTAAAGTTGAGGTTGAATCTAGACCTATTTAATAGAGCAGATATGAAATTTTGGTTGGCTATATTAACATGTTTTAGAGGTGTACTCAGGGTAGGCCACGTTGGTTAGATCCCCTCACTCTTTGAGGGTAGGTGATGTTAAATTTGAGAGTGATTATATTAGTCTACATGTTAAAACTTCTAAAACTGATCAACTTGATAAAGATTCTTTCTATGTATTCCTGGCTAGGAATGATAGCTCCTTGCTATGCCCATATAGGGGCTTACAGCATTTGTGTAGGGGTAGATACAAAAATGATATCTTGTTTAAGTCTAGAGGTGTTGGTATGGAATATCAGTATGTCAACTCTAGGTTAAAACATCTAGCCTTAGTGTATGGTTATATTCATAATTATAAAGATGAATTATTACATCTGGATGGGTTGTGCCAATCTCATTTGCAATGCTGATTGGTATGTGTTTACATGTGTTTGGCGTGTTTTTTGTGTGTTTTTGGCATGTCTGGTGCTGATAGCCCCAAGGTCAGTAACCCACCAAAATCATGTGTCTGTGATTAGATCATTTATTACTAGGTAATCATTATTACATTCACCATATATCATTCACATAAATAATATATTATCACTCGTATATTACCGGTATATATTTCTTCCCTGGCATATATATATATATATATATATATATATATATATATATATATATATATATATATATATATAATGTACAACACAATTAATTGGAATAATCTTGCAAAATCAATGCACAGGCTAGATAAAAAGATCCATAGATGTTATCATCCCACAATCTCACAGAGGATGATTGAGATCAGGGATGCTATATATAGGAAGGATCCTTGACCTCTGTGAGTGGCCTGTGGTCAAGACCTTTTGGATCATTAGTCTTTATAGAGAGAATATTTATATAATTACAAAGCAAAGAGCACAGGTTGGCTACATTTTAGCAAAGGAGTGCAGAGGGCAGCAGTTAAGACAACCCACTAATTATTCACACAGAGGGCTATCATACAAGCACCCCTTATTGAGTCACTGCTCTGGTGGCTATTTAGCCAGTAGGCAGTATGATCACCCAGTAATGTAGCCAGCTATTTAGTCACTATGGTCAAAATCCTAAGATCAGCTGGTAAGATTTGGCCCATCTCCAGTCGTACCTAGCAGAACCTGTCGTAGAATCTATTGAAAGAAGGTCCAGGATCGTGTTTCAATAGTTTCTGAGACAGGATGCCCTCAAATTGTAGTGTGAGGTATAAGAAATAACTCCATATCATTGACTTCATAGTGAGCTACAGTACAGACCTCAAAACAGGAGCTGCTATTTATTCAACTACTGACTCAATACACACCACCATGAAATGATAGCACCTAGTCATAGTAGCCACTATTGGCTAACTTGTGACCAGTTGTACCTCCCTCATAGTCTAGTTTGCACTCTTGTGTTAAAATGAGCATAGGGCTACAGTATATGTATATAGGTGGTCCCAGCTATATTTTTATTTGAAATATCTTCTCATTGGATCAGAGACATGAACATTCACCTTCTTCTCACAACAAGGGCTAGAACTGGATCTAGATATCGGGTAGGAGAATAAAGCTATATATTTTATAGGGGCCGTCACTGTTTGAGCCACCATATTGGTATTCACTGCTTGACAGAGGGCTCAAAAACACACAGGGTACTTTGCAGGCAGTACAAACCCTATGGGCTGCAGACAGGGGACTATACTAATGCACACTTTTCTACCCAAGTTTCTATCCATAAACTGGGCATGGAGATCGAGTTCAGTTGGTGCATGTGACCTGCAATGATGACAATTTCCCAGATACTTTTGGTAGCAGGTCCCTCAACTTGCACAATGCTATATAAAGTAAGACCCATTAACCTTTATGAGTGGTATGGGTCAAGAACCTTTTGATAATTAGTCGAAATAATTATAGAATACGTATATGGTTACAAAGAAAAGAGCACAGATTGGGTACATTTGATGAAAGGAGTGCAGAGGGCAACAGCTAGGACTACCCACTAATTATTTACACAGAGGGCTGTTATACCAGGGTCCCTTATTGAGTCAGTGCTGTGGTGGCTCTTTAGCCAGCAGGCAGTACGATCACCCAGTAATGTAGCCTGCTATTTTGTCACTATAGCCAAAATCCTAAGATAACCTGGTAAGATTTGGCCCATCTCAAGTCGTAGGTGGCCGAACCTGTCACAGAAACTATTGAAACAAGGTCCTGTGCTGCTATGAATCAGGAGCTTAATTCAAAACATCCTGGGATCACGACCCCAGCAATCTTAGGAATAAATCAGCCTTATCCTATTAAGCGATCTTAAGAGTTGACTGGGTTCACATATCCTAGCCAGCACTAAGATCGTATCGATCTTAGCCTCAGCCCTCCTACACTATTCCAAGAAGAACTGACTAGGCACAGGGGTAAGAGTCCCAAAATAAAGGAATAGCTGTGGAGTCACTTTTCTTCACAAGAGTGCTTATACCATCGTTCCCCGTCCCCATATGGGCTAACAAAATAGCACAGGGTGCAGTTGACCCCCGTACAGTATTCAAGAGTTGTTCCCATGAATGTATGATTTATGCTTGCCTATTAGAAGCATTGTGCCCTCCCCCCAGGACAAAGAGAGAGAAGGGAAGAATTACCTTACAGTGCACTTAACGCATGAGTAGCCCTAAGAGCCCTCAAGGACACTCAGCAAACATCCTCCTTCCCCTCTTTATGTATGCAGCAGGCTATTCACTCTTTCGATCAGGAGTGTTCCCTGTAAGTGCTCTTGTACTCAGGTGAAACCACTGTGCATTTCTTTCACTAAGATCGCAGTGATCTTAGTGGTGGAAATGGAATAGTGAAGTGATCCCAGGACTAGCTATTCTGGACAGGCCTGCAACCACTGCATTACATAGGGAAGACCAGCCAGGTCTTATGATATGTGCCTACACTAAGATCGCTGGGGTTGGGATCCCAGGATGTTTTGAATTAAGCTCCAGGACAGGCCTGCAACCACTGCATTACATAGGGAAGACCAGCCAGGTCTTATGATATGTGCCTACACTAAGATCGCTGGGGTTGGGATCCCAGGATGTTTTGAATTAAGCTCCAGGGTTTTGCCAGTAAATCAGGGAGGTGCTGACAGGAAGCAGGTCTGTGTACATCATGGTTTGTGCGGTGGCAGCTGTGACATATTGGATGTAAGATTTATCAGGAGGTAAAATATATCATGGGTGCTTCCTTGTAACCAGATTAGATCATCTATATACTGCAGCCTTATGCTCATTTGAATGGTGGAGTGCAAACCATACCATGAGGGAGGTACGACTGGTCACTATTTAGCCATTAGTGCATGTGTTGCCTGGCTTCTATGACTGGGTGCTATGACTTTATAGTGCTGTGTAGTTGAATAAATAGTAGGTCCTATTTTGAGGTCTGTACTGTAGCTCACTATGAAGTCACTGCTATGGAGCTATTTCATACTCCTCCCACTACGATTTGAGGCTGTCCTGTCGTGGAAACTATTGAAACAAGGTCCTGGCCTTGTGTAGAATGTATCCTAAGGCTAAATAGACAAAGGTTCATGAGAATTGGTCCCCACTGAGGGTTATCACACGAGGCTTTGCCTTGTGTGATAACCCTCAGTGGGGCCCAATTCGAGTGCTCTTTAGTATTTATCTCAAGTTATTTTTGTCAGAAATGCTCGAAAATTCATATATTTGGCATTGGTAAGCATTTCATCATTAGTTATGTGACCATTTACAATGATCTACCTGGCAGTGTGATACGGGGAAGGGTTACCACCACGCGCGCCAACTACTCCAAACATCGGGTGTAAGAGTGGATGTAATATTAGTCAGTGTAAGAAACTCACCGTCATATTGCCTGTAGTTGTGCTGCCATCTTCCAGAAACCAACCCAACTATTTTCTGCATCACATTCTAATAAATAGTTCCCACCTATTTAACACACACATTATTTTTATCTGGGACTTGATTAGATTTATCATGATTTGTTTCACAAGTTTCACATTTTTACTATGGCTCCAGTATACAAAAGAATTCTAACCATATACACCCCTCTGGGGCCCCACTTCGTTTGAGGACCGCAGCAATATTTTTACAGAGGAGAAGGGTTACTTGGCCCAAACTGAGGATTCATGGCATATGTTTAATTATGGGGAGTCTAGGAGGCTCATGATACAATTTCTCAGTGATATTTATGAAAATGTGACCTGTTATTATGTGTATATCCAATCATGATCTCCACAGATTGCAGATCCAGCCATTACAGGGGAGAGTTGGGACTTGGACTTTCCTACCCTTAATATAACTCAACCGGATAACACTACCAAACATCAGCTGGGAGACAGTTCCCGCCCGTGGTTACCACAATGGGGGGTGTGATACAGAGGTTCTTGGTTAAACCTATGGGGCTGTCGTATTCAACTTAAGATAACATCATATATCATTCTGTTTCAATATTCCAGAATAAATGCCCTTTCCCCAGGTAAGAAAGTTCAGAAGATAGATATCCTTTTCACCATGAATATTACTAAGATGTGATTAACATACAACGTACGTGTGGTGATTGTTGAATAGCAAGACCAAAAATAAAAATAGCCATGTGACGGTATAGCAAATATATGTATAAATAAGAAAAATGAATCCAACTGCAAGTTTTGAAGTGGATGTGAATGATCCTCCTTTTGCACCCTTTCCTCACTGCCCTGGTGTTAGATAATGACACCTTCGTCTAGGTCAGTCACTGATTTGTTGACATGAAGTAATAATCTTTATAATAAAAGAAACACTCATGTAAAGATCTATTTGGTTCAGCTCATTATCTTGATACACAGAGAAAAGAAGACTGATCGCTTTGACACATACTGCACAGGTCACGATTGTCTCCCACATGACATGCATGAAAGGCATGTTGAATGAGGTTGACACTCTCACATTTGGTTCGTCAACTCCACTTGACATGCATAATGAAGACAGTTGTCATGATGACATATGTGCCATGTCCCAATGACATGTGCTCTATGTGTCAAATCAAGTTGACATGGATATACAGAGGCGTAGGAAGCAAATCTTTATTGGGGGGGGCCCGGCGAGGGCACCATCGAGACCACCTTGAATTGTCAGCTGATGCATGATGGCGTCTATATAATGTGTATATAGAATTCATATAGAAAAGTAATTTTTGGTAAATTTTGGATCTGACTTTAGGCTCAGACCCCCATTTTCCCTATGATATCACCATAATAATCTAATTTGAGATGTAAAGTTTTAGCTTCTTTTCCATTGTGTTTATGAGTTCTTGGAAAATATTGGGGGGCCCAGACATACTCAGGCCCCACCTCCTTCATGATTGGGGGGCCCAGGCCCCCCTGCCCCCCCCCCTTTTCCTACGCCCCTAATATACATGTCATTTTGTCAGGAAGACTTTTTTCAGTGTACCTAAAACCAGACATTTCTGAATTATCATGGACATGCCAGGACAAAGTTTTGGGATATCACCTTTCAGCAACTCTGAAAAAAAAGAGTCGTGTTCTATTGACTCAACATTCCAAATCTGACGGTCCTGGTACCCTGTATTTACTCTGTGAATTATGAAGTGACCAAATACCTTTCAAACTGTAATAAAACATGTAAAGGGTTTCAGCAGCATAGGTTTAGTGAGATAAGAGATATATGATTCAGATGTGTAAAAGGAGGATTTACAATAATAGTGTGTGTATATATTATACACCCTTCACATCAAGGCTCAAAAATAATATTATATTGATATGACACTATTCCTTTTGTAACTTTGGTATTTAATATCTCACTTGTTCTTGTGTGTCATGACAAGTTAAGATGAGAACCTGCAATATAAAGTATATCATCCTCTGTAGGATAGTGTATCGAGAGCACCCAGTCTTTCAAAATTGATTACACCCATATATTGATAAGACTATCTATTTTCTAATCCATTGGCCCCCAATACCTATAACACCCTATTCCGACCTAGCGCGATACATTATTGACCAATGAAAAGATTTTCCTCATTCATTGCAGACTTTCTAGGGTACATTACATAACATCTGATACCCATCATGCTGGCTGTTATCAGTGCTTATCTCACAGGGTACTAGCTTCAGCAGGGGTCGCCCCACTAAGGATCCCGCTAGCCAGGAATAGTGCTTCAGAGCAGGAGGAAAGTGCTTGAGACAATTGGCATCTATCTTATCTTTATTGCTGGGAATACAATCTATATGCAACAGTGGGTTCATGTCTTTAACACTAGGGGGCACCGTTGTCAAACATTGCTGGTTCCTGTAGTCTTGTAGGGCATCATGTGATATTTTGCTACGGGGACATTGACCAATATGGCTGTAATTACCTGCAATGCCATAGGAATGGTAAAGAATAGGCAATTCGCCGATCGGAAGTCCCTTATACAACCCAATAAACACACATTCGTAGATAAAAGTTGCACAGAGATACATCTTTTGTTCATAAACTCAGTGTTCTGCCTATTGAGCTAATGATGCTGACTTGAGGGGATGACTTCTTTCTTTAATAAAATGATAAATTTACAAAATACTTTCAGAATTGCTCTGTCTACGTTAAACTATATTTGCTACAGCTTTGTTACATTCTAGGTTGGCACATATGTTTGTTGCATTCTAGCTAGGTATCAATCTAAAATATTATGCTACGTTTCTTTCTTCTATCAAAATCTACTTTAAAACAAAAACAAAACGATATCATGAGGCTCCTTATTTCAAAATTATTTCTAATGTTATTGTGTATGTGCATGGCATTGAAAATTGATACCAATCAAGAGTTGACTTAAAAAGAAAGAGAAATGGATAATGATAAAGAGCTAGACATTGCAATTTCACTCTGAATAATGCCATAGTTCCCAGAAGATAAATTATAACTGAGGAAAGAGGAACCGTGAGGATACCTTTGTGTATGGGGGAAGCTATGAGGCTTTCAGATATCACTTTATATTGTATTTTATGGATATTCCCTCTATGCTTACATGATTGCCTTTTTAAATTTATCACCTAAATATATCAACATTACATGAGGCTGATCTTGTTCCCCGATCCAAGTTCGAGCTAGACCTAATGCATATTCATGTAGTCTACACACACACTGTAAAATTCAGGAAAGTTGTGAGTGAGTAAACAAAGGAATAGACTGTAGGACAAAATGGTATATCCCTTCTATATGCCCCTTTGGCTCTCTCATTTAAGATAGGCTACCATGACATTTATTGTGTTCACACAATTGTTCAAAATCTTCTTATTTCGACCTTTCAATAAATTATAAAAGGGAATTACCATACACAGAGATCTGAAGCTCGGTTTTCCCTTAATCCACCGACTAGCCTACCCATTAACACCGCCTACGGTAATCCTTAAGAGCATGATCCACTGTGACTGTGAAAAGGCAACCCTTTCACACAGCTAACAGGAAGTGCTCTCATGCCATTAGCTCACCACAAATCAATGCTGATGGCAGCAACACTTTTGGTAGGGCTCCTCATGAATTATTCAAGATGCCATCTGCTGTAGTTCCCCTTGTGACAAAAGCCTTCTCTTTCTACCAATGGGCTCTGAATGAATAGCCAGGTCTTCAGCCTATGTTCCTCTCCAGCCCACCTAGTAATGTTGCTAAGGGTAAGTAACACACTGAAAACATGGAAGATCCAAAACTAGTCAGCGGTGACCACTTTAGGTCCTCAAGTTGACGATACCTAAAACTACAGCTTTAGGTAGTCAAAATGACAACTTTAGGTCATCATCCTGATGACCTGAGTCAGTACTGACAGTACAGAGTCGTAATATTGATGACTCAGGTCATCAGTATGATGACTTAAAGTCATCATTTTGACTACCTAAAGTTGTAGTTTTAGGTATCGTCAACTTGAGGACCTAAAGTGGTCACCGCTGAATAGTTTCAGTACTTCTAGGTTTTCAGTGCAAGGAGAGGGGGGGGGGGTTCCCCTAGGGACGTTAAGGCCATAAAGGCCATACTTACTAGAGGAAACAAGGAAGGTTATAACATATATGACATTGTGATTAGTCAGAAGGTTGGCTTTTAGCTAAACTATTAATGGTGAAAATGTAGAAAAAGAACTTTCATATATTAAAAATTATTTGGTTGTATTATTCATATACATCGTGGATACCTCTGTTTGGACGGTTCATCAGGATCATAGAAATGAAATGTAGTTTTAATAATGCCTTGTAATTGATTGAAATATACTAAGAAAACGTGTGTCGTGTGTATACAGGTGTTGACTGAAATTGAGAATTATAGGTGTTATAGGCGTAATGTAGTATAAACCCTGAGTGGCCTCCCATCAACCTAGCACTCCTCCCTTTGTGGCTACACTACTAGCTAGGTATGGAGTGAGCATAGCTGATAACATTGGATATTCGCCTACTGATAAGGGATGGGTAAGTTGTATTCCCACACAAATGTATGACTTTGTGTAAGGTGTCCATCAGAGCTATTTCCATACATGCATATATATATATATATATATATATATATATATATATATATATATATATATATATATATATATATATATATATATGCATGTTAACTTGCTCCCAGTGAATATACCGGTAATAATGAATACATGCTATAACCATACACAGCATTGGACTTCCAGTTCACTTTCTTCGTAATTGCCTCTATACTGAGGCCAGCATCTTTTAACATTGTGGCACCACCGTGCCTAAGCGAATGTGTAGTAATACAACCATTATATATTAGATTGAAGGGCTTAAGTTTAAGTTTTGAGTTGACATACTGATATTCCATACAGCTACCCTTTGACCTTAGATAATCAAGTGTATTGCTACCTCTACACAAATACCATAGGCCCCTATATGGACACATCAAGGAACAATCATTCCTAGCCAAGAATACACCAAAAGAACCTCTACCAAGTTGGTCAGTTTTAGAAGATTTTACATGTACGATAGCATATTCACCTTTAAACCTGAGGTCACCTACCCTCAAAGTGTGAGGGGATTTTACCACATGGCCTATCCTGAGTACACCCCTGAAACATGTTAATATAGCCAACCAAAAGTTCATGTCTGCTCTGTTAGATATGTCTAAATTGGACCTTAATTTTAGCATTTTCTGTGGAGTCAATGGATGAACCTCTCTTGTCGGATTACCATCATGCCTATCGATACCATATGCATATAACAGCATATACTACCAACTCTAATTATCACTTATTTGAACTAAAGACAAGGTGTATTTAGCTGTAATCATGATGTACTGAAATACTGTGTAGACACACAAATCTCTATGTATGATATATTATTTACTATCTATCTCTTTTTGCTTTTAATTTGTTTGTCTGTACGTTCTATGTTAATAACCTATTGAGTGAATATTGCCCGTCCCTATTTTTCCATCTCCTGATTGTGTTCATATTGACATTTGTCAAGATCCATGAAGTTATTGTACTGTTTCATTTGTGACTTTCCTTTGAAAAATCAATAAAACTTGGTCTGCTCTATAGCATTATTTAAATTAACATAGCAGTTCATTCATGCAATGAGCAAGTCCAAAAAAAAAAAATCTAACGTCTTCTTTAACTGCTGTAATCAGTGAAACCTTTTAACTTCTGTTGGTACCATACTGCAGACATATAATTTTTTACAGATTGAGGCTTCATGTACTTAGAAAGATACACTGAAAAATTGAACCCTGTGATGGAGAAAAAGGAAAAGGTTGTAAACTAAATTTTTTACAAAATTTACTTTTCCTTTTAAGTTGCTGTTTCCTAGTTCTCCTAGTATTCTCTGACACACTCTGGTCCAAAAGATACCTTTTTCTTTTTTGCAACCTCTTCCACCCTGGAATCAAAACAGCACATGTTATTATCATGTAGAGTAGCGATACACCTTTTAGGAATACCTTTATAAGCAAGTCTTGACAACTGGTCAGCCAGAATATTATCCTCAGATTTAATATAAGTAGCATAAACTTCTACATTGTTGATGAAACACAACCAAAACATTTCTCTCAACCATTCCATGCAAAGTTTATTTTTTGATCTACCTGTATTGATCATGGCTAGAACTTGCATATTGTCCATTATACAATGGATTCTCTTATTTTTATAACTATAAATCTGACGTTTTAAACCCATCATAACAGGGTACAATTCATGCACATTGATATTTCTGTGATGATCTCTCAGATTGTCAAGTATCAGAGGGAGGGGAAAATGACCCACACCTAAATTGAATTTATCATAAGATGTCAAGTCTCCATACTAAAAATCCTTTCCCAACCAGGCGCCTAAGCCCTTAACAGATGAATCTGAAAACATTGGGGTATGTACCAAGTCGTTAAGAATTAAACTTTTACAATTGAAAGTGTTACAAAAGTCCAACCACCAACACATATCCTGTCTAGAACACTCAGAAACCCAAAAAAAAACTAGGTCTAGCCAGGGCACATAAGTCAAATATCCTTCTGCTGAAGGTTCTACCACCTTTGACTACTTGAGAGCAGAATGACATTAATCCACCAATGCTCTCCAAACTCTTTTTAGATATGAATTTCCTTTTAACATTATCCAATAAGATATCTCTCATTTTCAACAATTTATCCTTAGGTAATAATAATTCTAACCTTTTAGAATCGATTACAATACCTACAAATTTGCACTCTTGTGCTGCTGGTTCACTCACTTTCTCCTTCAAGATTACAAAGCCCATGTACTGCATGCACTCAATTAATAAGTTCCTTTTGTTGAGGCAATCGTTATAAGAACTAGCTATAACTATAAAGTCATCCAAATAGTTATCAATTCTTCTAACACCATAAAACTTTGCCACTTCTACAATGAAGTCTGATATTCTACTGAATATCTATAAGGTGCACATTTAAGACCAAACGTTAACCTATTGCTGACATAGAATTCATCTCCATGTCACAAATTCCACCTGAAACCGTGCATAGTTGTATGAGGACCATATACATTTACAGTTCTGTAAGCAGATTTCAAGTCAACCACACTCATATAGTCATTCCTATACAGTTGAGCAGTAACAGTGCTGATATTATTGTAGGAAAAGGTAGAACGAGTGGTGTCCATAAAGCTATTAATGGAAATTTTTTCAGGCATGCTACAATCCGTTATCAGTCTCAACCTGCCATTGAACTTTTCCACTCCACCTAGTGAATGAATGCATTGGGGCTTGTCCTCAATTTTGGACACTAGACCTGAAGCCACTTCCTCCTCTAACATTTCTCAAAATTCACTGTAAGATTTCCCTTCAAGAATAGACTTATAATTTCTACAGTCATAAGTAGTACTGCAATCTGGGTCTACAATTTTAAAACCCTGCACAAGGCCATGCCATAAGAAATCTGCTTCAGTACCATTAATATTAATAAGACCTTCCTGGTTAAGAAAAGAAGCCACTCTGCATGGTAAAATTTGGGATTTTTTCCCCACAGATATAATAAACACACAAACATGCCTATCATACAACTGTCATACACCCTGATGCTAGGTAAATCTCTGACATTTACGGTAAAGAGTGGTTCATTTTCACCCTGTACTGGGCCACTCTATGTAACATACAGATCAGTTGAGTTAACAATATTATTAACCTCTTCTACATTTTCCAAAGAATTAAATTCTTGGTATACACTCTGATTAACTGTGCTAACAAGCTTGTCCTGTTCTGTTATGGGCTTAGGTGATCAATTCAATTCACTAACCCCACCCGTGCTTCCCATCTCCTGTACTGGGGTGATATGTGGAGGTAAGGCAACATCTACCAAACCTACTATAACTGGATCCGGCATCAAACACACATAACTGCCAGCTATAGGACATTGGCTTCCCACAATCATATTCCTAATCATTTCTGGATTTTTGACATTCAGTCTTGTTATGTCCAGCTGCAACTACTACAGATATGTTTATATTTGCAGGGATCTCTCAAGCACCCCTCGACTCTGTTGAATGCATAACATGAGTTGTTAGAGACCTTAGCTTTACCCACATTCTTAGGCTTAGAAGCATAAGCCCTTTGGGCTTGAACTGTGTCGTCATAGAATAGGTGTTTAAGGATATATCAGAGTTTTCAATAATGTCTAAGGTCTCAATACCATCATCATTAGCTCTAGCTCTGACAGATTTGTCATATGCCACCAGAGCTGCAACAGTATAAATCTTGGTACCTGATTTTTCCCTAACATTTGCAAATGCTTTAACATTCCCTCTATATTGTCACCCTCATTGTAGGCATCTAACACAAAGTTCAAGTTAACCCAAACCAATTTTTCAATAGTGTTGACCTTCTCTCGTATTTTAATGTACTGTATGATTTTGATACCAGAATGATGCTTAGATGCAGTAGAATCCATTGACGACCGTCTTGACAAGTTGCGCTCGCCATGATGAGCAGAAAATGAAAATTTAGATCTCCGACGATGACAAATTTAAAATCAAGGAAACACCTGGCGTGGTATTACATGTACAGGTGAGATTGGCCAACTGACGGTTACTTTCAAACTTGCTCCTTATATACTGGAGGACTGTTTACCATGACGTCATACTATGACATCATAAATAATATTGCACTCTGAAAGTAGTCCCCTAACTGTCCACGGCTAATTATATATATATATATACACAAATGTATATAGTTCCATATATATATATATATATATATATATATATATATATATATATTCTGGTAACGAAAAAAAGACTGATGAAGAATATATGTAGACATAAAAAAATAGGCATGTTATTCCTACCAAGGGTAGTAAATACTTTTATCGAATCCATTTTATTTATGAATGTAAGTATTAGATTTATCTTATTCATCAAAGTACTTTGGGATTAAGTTCATTTCATGGTGTAATGCCCTGAATGTTCTCCTTTTCAGAAGAGATGTGTAAGGTCAATTGCAGTGAACCGGGGTCACATAGGGCTCAGTAAGGGGTACAAATTAAACTGCTTGGATTGTTTTGAAATTTCGTGTCCAAAATACTGGTGCACTGAGGGACTTACCCTGAAAATTGGGAACACTAATATGAGAAATTGCCAATTTTAGAGTCAAATCCATTATTTAGCATTGATTTCTATGGGATTATGGTCCAAATAGGCTCATTTTCTTGGAAACAATCTTTCAACCATTGGGTGAACAAATTCATTTAATATCATTTCTGTATGATGTTGGGCATTGTTCTTTTACACTAGTAATCTGTCATGGCCACAAACCTTCCTAATTCAGGATGTTTCAGGCATAATATATATTGTGGCACGTGCGGTTCCCTGTGGCACATACTGTTCCCTGTCACATTTCATTGTCTATTATCAAAATCAGCTGGTGGAATTTTGTTTGAATTCCTGTAACTAATAACTTATATAAGTAGAAAAGTTTGAGAACAATAGAGGTTTATACCATGCAGTATTAAATTCATGGGGATCTGAAATATATGGCACATATGGTTCCTCTAAAACTACCCCAAACCTACTTTAATTCACACCAATCAGAATAGCAGATTACATGTTTGATACCTGCATTTTTTCTATTTTCTATCTGAAAAAAGACACATGAGACATTTCTTTTACCTATTTTAATCTCAGCTATATGGTGTTTTTTATCTAATATAATGCAATGTAATGTGTGGCACGTACAGTTCCACTGTACCTACACCACAAAGTTTTAAGCTATAACTCCTAGCAGATAGGGAAGATAAGTCTTAAAGTGATTATATCTCATGCCAAATATCATGGGCTAATGAATAATTCAAATTATTATTGATTTCTTATACTATTCCTTTTTACTTTGCTTCATAACATCAGAGGCCCTATGAAAAAGCGTTCAAAATATCTATAAAAAGGCCTCTGCATTGCAGTCTGCTGAATTAGAAATCAATCATACTTCGGCAAAACCATAGTTTGCAAGCAATATCATGACAATACCCACCTAATGAAAACAGAAAATGTCAATAAACTTCATTTATTAGTCACGTTTACCTACTTCCCATGGGAAAAATGGGTTTGCCCCCATCTCAGTGCAATTGACCGTTACAAGTCCAATTTATATGTAGTCTCTGTTTTGCATTTAATTGCTTTTATGTATTTCAGTCTTGGGCTTTGTTCATCATAATTTTACACAGCCTAACTGAGTCACTTACCTGGGACTGAATCAAATATCATGACACCGCTATGTCCCAAAGAGTTGCAATGAAGGGCAGTTTCAAGGAGGTGGGAGGCAAAGGAGTTTACAAATCAATGTTTAACTTATAAATATGGTTTAACCGTTTTGCACATATATTTGACCTTATTGTCATTTTGGGATTGGTTAAAGCTGTGGAAGAGCGGTTGATTCTTCTTCTCAAATTACTAAAACGAGCACTAAAGAAATCTAAATTAATTTGAAAAATGTCCCAATAGTGTTTGGAGATTCAGGCTTGTTCTACATACATAAGAACCCTTACAGCTTTTCTAATGGTTATATGTCTCAGGTTTTCTTCTCACAAACCTGGATGAGTTTTGACTACTTGATGACATTTAGATTACACTCATGCTCATCTTACTGGCAGCATATTACAGAAATTAGAGATTAATTGACACAGACAAAGCCTATCTTGGAAAATCTTGCATTTTCCACAGGAAAGATGACTTACAGCATTGCATTTCCAAGTTAAGACTGAGAGTGG
Organism: Acholoe squamosa; assembly: GCA_949317995.1. Classification (NCBI taxonomy): domain Eukaryota; kingdom Metazoa; phylum Annelida; class Polychaeta; order Phyllodocida; family Polynoidae; genus Acholoe; species Acholoe squamosa. The sequence goes on along the minus strand of OX439046.1, from coordinate 11,981,017 downwards.
AAAAACTCTAGAGAGCGGGGTAGGCCGTTTTCACTACCTTTTTAAATCAGGTGTTGAGTATTAATTCATTCAGAGAAGTGTCACAAATTGGAAAGGAAAAACCCACAAGGTGCACCATCAATGACCCAGCAGACTAGTTTAGTAACAGAAAGATGTAGTAGGATGCCCCATGAATTATTCCAGATGTTATCTGCTCTAGTTCCCCTTGTTACAAAAGCTTCTCCTGCCATACCAATGGTCTGTGAATGAATAGTCAGTTTTTGTTCATTGTCCCTAGCCAGGAGCTCCCCCCCCTCCCATGATGTTGAGTTTTATGAGGCATTTCTCCATCATAATGGATCAAAATTCTCGGTATTAATGTTTGTATGGGACTGGTTCATTCCTGGTGTTTTGGGAATGCTGACCTGATGTCAATATAATTATACAAGTGAATGTTAGAGGTGCATGAAGATTTATATTAAATATAAACATTGGTTGCTCATGAGTGCACCTCACCTGTCCATGTGTACAGTCCCCACCTGTCCTTACATTAATTACCACTCCATTTACCAGAAAACGTCCAGTGCCATATGTATTGAGATGATTTGATTGTTTCTGCAGATCAGCAGTCAGCAGCCAAGGACTTCAACTGTGCCAGGGAGCTGCTGCATTGTCGCTGCAATCGCCGAAATTGCAGCAGCAGCATGCAGCGATTTTGGCTAATAACTGCTAATAACGCTGACCGGTAGCTGCTGCTGCTGCTGCTGCTGCAGCAGCATGCAGCGACAATGCAGCAGCATGCAGTGACAATGCAGCAGCATGCAGCGGCAATGCAGCCACAGTAATAGCGCCAGCAGCAGCGGTTCTGGCGTTATTAGCAGAAACGCGTCGTTACTGACACTATATTTATTAATCATGTGATTTTGGATCCTTAATAACAAGAAACAGTCAAATTTTATCTCAAACGGAGGTGGCTGGTTTATAGAGTCATGACTGTACTATATCAAAAGGTACTGAGTAGTAAATAGGATTAACAACCAGATGGAATGGGGTAGGGGGGGACTGCTCAGCAGGATAGGTGTTATAAGGATTAGTTATGTACATGCACCTCACCTACCATGCGTTGGTCAGATGGTGAGAGGAGGAGGAGACAGTCCCATAGTCTGTGTAACATTAAAATGTTACATTTACAACAAATATCCACGCTTTTGAAAAATAGGGGTACTTGTGAGGCCCTGAATATCCGTGATTTTCGATGAAATAGGGTTTATTTTTGGGCCAAGATCCGTGGAATAGGGGTATACAGATTGTCATGCATGCAGGGAGGGGTTAACACCATCAAATTACTCTACCTGAGGTAATCCCTTTTTAACCTGGGTATTAAAGATATCAAAGGAGGAGCTTATTTGTAAATACCACCAAAGCACTCTTGTGTAAACTGGGTGAAAAAGGGATTACCTCAGGTAGTATATAAGATAGGGTGTATCAGTAGGAGTAGAAGCAGAAGGCTAACTTCTTATAAATACAAAAGTCAATCTTTCACATTGGCTCTGTGCCACATCTCGACTTCACAGTAAAAATGGGAACAACATTACTGTGCAGGTACCGATGTGAAGTGTGTTCTCCAAGATATTGTAGTGGTCAGCGGAAAATGTCATGGAGAAACCGGGACTCGAACCCGGGACCCTCCAACTTCGAAGCGGAAGCTCTACCCCTGAGCTACTTCCCCTGGCCTGACATTCTCTACCTTCCAACTACACCTGGATCGGTATGATACACACACTAGGGGGCAGTGATTACCTGGTACCGAGCTCTCTAGAGATCCCCCTCGCAAGGTGGGACCACTTGGTATCTCCTCCAAGTACGGGGAATTACTGCCCCGACACTCCTCCCCATCAGCTTCAACCACCATCCACTAGCACCCGGCATTCCCCCTCAATCCAGTTACCTGAGAGTTGAGGCTTTATCAAGCAGTGTTGGGGCACTCCTGACTTCCCAGTGGGTGTACTGGTACAAGTACCGGATTGGTCGAAGCGTCATCTGTATCATATCGGCCCAGTTCCCGAGTCCTCAATCCATGATTGCGTTAAGATACGGGGTTCCCGTACCTTCAATCCCGTACCAATGTAGTGGTCAGCGGAAAATGTCATGGAGAAACCGGGACTCGAACCCGGGACCCTCCAACTTCGAAGCGGAAGCTCTACCCCTGAGCTACTTCCCCTGGCCTGACAATCTCTACCTTCCAACTACACCTGGATTGGTATGATACACACACTAAGGGGCAGTGATTACCTGGTACCGAGCTCTCTAGAGATCCCCCTCGCAAGGTGGGACCACTCGGTATCTCCTCCAAGTACGGGGAATTACTGCCCCGACAATATTATTTTCACTATAACCACAGTCGTTGCATGCAGGACCCAGCTCCTTGTATGTCCACAGATAATATTGTGCTTTCGACTTGACACTGATACACTGGCTCTATAAGTTTTTTGGTTGGTGGGAAAATTTTTGAATTTGTCTTTATGACTTTTGTATCATTTAAATTCTCTAAATCTTTAAAATTAAACGTGGGTGACTATGCTAATTAGCTAGATTAGCATAATTTTTTTATTCTTTTGCCTATAACTTTTGATCTAAAAATGGTATTTTCGTTCTGTTTTCACCATAGTAAACTTGGTGAAAAATTCTTTTGAATGGCATCATTGATTTTCCTATTTAGAATGGAAATCATGTTTCCATGGCAACAGAAAATCAACAAAAAATACCCACTCCTGTTAGTTTCAGGAGAATGGTTTGCTAAATATGGGTAGGTATGACCATTTCTGTATGGCAATTAGCTCTATGCCTAATTGGTCGTGAGATACATCTATTATTAGCATAATCTATCCTAATTAGCTAAATTAGCATAATTTTCTTATTCTTTTGCCTATAAATTTTGATCTAGAAACTGTATTTGTGTTCTGTTTTCACCATAGTAAACCTGGAAAAAAATTCTTTCAAATGAGAACATTGATTTTCCTATTTAGAATGAAAATCATGTTTCCATGGTAACAGAAATCAACAAAAATGTCTATTTAGGCCCAAAAACGTTCTTTTAACAAGCCTTATTTGGAACCTTTTCACCCAAAATATAACATTCTATCAAAAATCCTTGAATTCTCCATAGAAAAGTATCCCATAATTGTTTTAGAAACTACACTGATTCACTATAATGCAACAACAGTGGTTCATTGTTCAGTTTAAGGAGAATCCATGATAGGAATTGTGGATATTTTTAGAGTGAATATTCATTGCGAGAAAATTCTGATAAGACATCACTGTCACAAATGAGGACATGTGTCCATGTCTGTGCATATGAACAGCGGTGCTCCCAATATAGAGTTAAGTTGGAGAACTAATCCGTCAGGGCTACCCTACTGGTGACACCTGGAGATATATACATAGGTAGGTCTACACCCTACTCACTCATCAGGTCTCATGGTCCTAATAGTATCCACACTGAAGGGCACTGCACTGAGGGGTACACCTGACACTTTCTGTGTCACACTTTTAATAGACTTTGCCTCAACTTAGAACATATATAAAGCTAGTTTTAAAATCCAGGACATTCATACTTCCCATATATCACAGTTGAGATAAGGAAAAGACAAATATTTTTAAACCTGAATATGAATATTATTTTGGAAGCCTGTTGTACTTAAATGGTCCAATACAAAAAAGTGAGGTTGACCATATATGCATCTTTTTGCATTTTCTACTTCTATACATATCCAACGATCATAATGCAAAAGTATTTGAAAATAGTAACAGAACTTGAATGATATTTTAGCAGGAAATAAGGCCATGGATTTTCCCATTGACTCCTATAGACCTTCCTTCAGTACACCCCTTTCCCAGAGAATTAAGCTTGGTGACATGTCACTATTTTTACATTTCCTTCATCCCTATATATAAACCTAATGATATCCAAAGGTATAGGCAAAAATCAACACAACTTCTGATATCCAGAGGTATAGGTAAAAATCAACACAACTTCTTTACCACTCATCGACCAGCATTAGTCTTTAATATTAGTTGTATGGTCTAGTGTCATGTACAAGCATGTTTTTTAGCAGTTTAGTACTACTCTAAAGTACAAAATCCTCATGTATAAGACACACCCCTCACCCTGGTGGCTTGCAAAAAACACAGCAGTGCTCTATCGTAAAATATCTCATTTGCATAATTAGCCCCACCCCATTGTTTAAAAATAAGGGACAACGTGGCTAGGTCACGTGTTGTTTACAAACAAGGGGTCACGTGATCGCAAATTGGAGTGTGCAAATTGATAAGGACAGTCTTCTACTGTCAATCTATTAACTCCTACACTGTTATTTTGGGATCAATTATTGGGAAATTGGAGTGTGCAAATCAATAATGGCAGTCTCCTAATATCAACCTATAAATCTCTTACACTGTTACCTTGGGCTGTCAGTCTCCAACACTGTCTCTCTAGGAGTGAAATAGGGAGAGGGAATAGTGTGCAGAAATCAGTTTTATCTTATCACTCTGGACTTTCATGGAAGGACGCGAGGGTGGATGCACTGTCATACTCTACAACTGTCTCTCTAGGGTTGACATAGGGAGTGTAATTAGTGTGCAGTACTGTCAGCCATATTTAGTTACTCTTAACCTTTGATGGGGAGGACACACCAACAACCATACTTGAAAAGACCCATGCTTAACTTCAAACAAAAAGCATTACCCTCTCAATTATAGTCATACAACAGATTGACAGAATGGAATAATGAAGCCATCCTATGAAAATAAGCAATATACATTTAAAGGCACACTTTCCAAACTATTTGAGAAGTACCCTCAAAGAATTATTAGAATGGGATAGGCAAATCCTTATCTATAAAGGCAGAATATAAAAAGAAAAAGAAAATGTCCAAAGTAAAATGATATCCAGCAAGAAGGGATATGTCATGTGCTGCATCACACACAGCTTCAATCAACAAAGTCTTAATAATTTTAAAAGAAAAATTAACAATCCTTGAGTCCTTATGCAGCAGAAAAGGAGTTGTCTTGACATCCATGCAAGATACTGTTTTAATTTTCAAATCCTTAAAACCTAATATTTGTATAGTTATCAATTATTGATAACTATACAGTTATTCCGCTAAGGTATACTTTACATAGACACACTGCCACTGTCCCTGTGTAGATGCATCCTTGCTATATTCAGGTTGTAGGTGACTGGTCAATTAGTCCTACCAACAGCTGTTCAGTTTTACATGGGTACTTGTGATAAGCACACTCAGTGGTCCTCAAAATGATAGGTAGAGGCAGGGCCAGCCTCCTCCCTATCTGCCCAGCATGCAGGCTTATCCAAAGCCTGGCTGGTTGAACACGTAGATTCTCTGCCCAGGACACAGGCTCCTACACTACACAGCCTGGGTTAGTGGGCAGGTGAAGGAGAAGGGTAGGGAAACCAGATGGAGGAGGCAAGGGGAAGCAGTAGACATGTGAAAATGGGACCAGGAAAAATGGATGGAAGGGGACATTCTGATGGAGTCACTGGAGGGGAAGGGTAGGGGATTCACAATCTCACACCATTTGTGTTCAGGGAGAAGGACTAAGAGGGGATGGCAGGGAGAGTCAATACAAATGGTTGATGGTGGGGTTGGTAGAGAGGAATGGGCATCCTTGAGTATGAGGAGTGGGGTATGCAGAGTTAATTGGCTTTTTGGAGACTTCTACAAAATACCTGTACATAGTACAGGAGTTGAGGGTACCTGTCCTTCTAGGTAGTTCCATGCCTCTTGATATTTCTCTGCTCTCCCCATACTTGTACAACATCAGTCACTATCTGTCCCTCCCTAGAAAAAGAGTCCTTTATGGTAGGCAGAAACATGAGGTATTTATGTGTTCCCCCATGTGTGCTCCTAAATGCTTAACCCCACTTGTGGCACCAGTGTAAGTTCCCGGAGAGAAGCACGACATGACACAAGTTGTACACAGGAAAAATGCCAATTAGTTCAACCAATTCAATGCATATATATACACCATGGGTGTGGGCCAACAGCTGGTATACATGCTTCTGGATGTGTCACTATCATGTAATAAGATTGATAAGATTATGTTATACATGTAGCACATAACATGCACCATATAGAAATCAATCAATTAGAATTCAATAAACAACAATTGACATAGTCCTATTATAATGGATATAGAGTTAGTGATTACACCGACAAGCATTTTACAAGGTCATAGAGAACAACATTACAGACACACAATGGATCTTCCTACATATGATTCACTGAACCTCCATGTTCTTTATGGAACACACTGTTATCAGATAACAAGTAAAGGGAACTACTTCTTCACCTTACACACGTCGGGCATACATGATAACAGGTTATGCAACAGTGTAGGATCCATGTTCTCTGACACATGTAGATAGGAAGGGGATGTGTTTCATAAGCCAGTATGGATGCCATCTCTTGAATTCAGTTATTTGTACAATTTTACACAAGTGTGTACATGTAACTTACACACTTACAATGAAACACAGGTCTGTCACCAAGAAATCTCTCCAATCTTTGCTAGGCCGACTCTTACATATAGCAAAGTGTGTGCGGGCCACTAGGCTATTTATAAGTAAGCTGTTAGAAGCCCTGCGCAACGTGAGACATTTCTACATAAATGTGAAACCAATTTTTAACTCTGAAGGTGTGACATACGCTGAATTGGGCCAATTCAGCGTAGGTCACAAAAAGTGATTGTTTATGTAGAATGCTTACCAGTCTAAGAAACCATCTTTTATGGTGTTGAACTGTTTTGTATTGGTTAGTAGACATGTTTGGCTGGATAAAAATGACAAAATGAGTTACTTTGTTTTTTTTTCTGTAAGGGCTGGCCTGGGGTGAGTCTGAAGTGTGCCTAAAAAATGCCAAAGATCATTTTCAGCAAGGGCCCTCCTGAGCTTCTTAGATAACTTATAGGTGATAGAGGGTAACTGTATTGTGTAGTAGACACACTGTAGGGATGGTATATTGATTCTTAAGAGTATATGATTATTTTTGATGAACTGAGGGTAGAGTTAAATTAGTGGATCAATTTTAACCAAATTTTACGCCTCGCGCTATATATCACAATACCTGCAATTCCAAAAATTTTGATCCCTGGTTTTTGAATTTGGTACACTTGAACTACTTAATTTCAGTACTATTGGGACAAAATTTGTTAGCAATCCAAGCATTACTCAGTGTAGGTTTGATGTTATAAAAATGTGACCAACGCTGAAAGAGTTTCGAAGGGTTTTACACCACAGGCTTTAAAAACTGACATGTTTAGAGTTGGTGACTTGAATAAACCCTTTTGAATAGCCAAGATATAGGGGTTCAAATGAAATAAAGTGTCATTAAGTTATACTGAGTTTCTTAATTCATCAGTCCTGAGCCCAATGTGCATTAAAAAGTGAAATAGCCCATATAACAAGTAAATGTCAATAAATTTTATTTCTCCAAGCCTGCCTCCCCTCTTTTACTTGCATTAAGCTAGAGCAGTAATGATACCATTCCTTATTATGGTCATTTATGAATGTGGAATTACAAATGCATAATGATTAAGTAGATGATAATGCATTAGTATCAAAACGTTTTTCATGATCATCTTAATGGTCGTTTAATTGACCAACAATTATGCACCATCACCCTTCCATAACTATTTTCTTTGCCTATTGTGGTGCTGGTTCCAATCCGTATGTAACTATCTGAGATGGAGTAGTCACCTTCAATACAACCTTCACAAAGAAAGACCCTTATCCATAGAAGCAACCTAGTGTTGGTTTATGAACTGAATATTCCCGATCTGTTTAGTAGTATGCTAAAATTATTTTATCTGTCTAAATGATGTTAAGGTCAACCTTTCAAAACAAGCATGTCAACATGTAAAGTATGGACAGTGGAATTATGCAGTTTATTGAAGAAGATTTATGCAATACATTTTTTAGGTCAAGGAAAGACTTGTCTGTAAACTTTTTGTCACCTTATATTTACTTGGGAAATATTGTAAAACATGACTATTTAGTGTTAATGATTGAGAAATGGTATCCTTGGCAAATAAAGGTAAACTCTTTGAATTATTTCTGAAGAGTTTATTTCATTCAGAGTCCCAAACCCCAAATCTTGTAAAATCCAGAACTTGTCAGCAGTGGTGAGACTATGAGCTGGAGCTGGAATAAGGATGTGCAAATTGAATCTTGTTGGTGCTGACAGGAAGCCCACTGGTCATGAGTTTTTCTACGTCATGATTTATGTGGTGGTAGTCATGACAAGATTTATCTTATCACCTGACTTGTAGCATGCACCCTGTACCCTAAGGCTTAGGGCAATATCATCTGTCACTATGTTTCCATATAGCAGAATGGATTGCAGGCTGTGTCAGCTTACAGAGAACCTTGACACTCTGTGGACTATAGAGATGTGGTTAGATGTTTATTTCAGCAAAGTCATAGTACAAAAAAAAAGTCCCAAAAATAAAGCTCTTATATTCAATTGGAAATGACACCTGAAAAAAAACTAGTTCTATGGTTTTCCTTTCATAAGTAAAGCAATTACAATTGGTTCAATGATATTGGATCTTCCCAAATTCGGTTGAACTTCTCGTTTATTGCACCAGGTTTTATCTAATTAATCTACTGATCACATTTATTTGATTTATCAAGGTCAATTTTGATGATGTTCAGTTCATGATGTAATGTTCTTCTTTTTTTCTCAGGAGAGACATTTTATTTTCAACCATAGTCTCTTTTTAATATTTCATGAGGCACAGATCACCTGGATATAAATTGTAGTATATGTTGTTAAGGTGTTCTCTTTTAATAGCAAGTTCATTTGAGTTAATGGAGCATTTACATACCAACTTTATTCATGCTATGATGCTCTAGTTGATTGCTCAATTTGCTTAAATTTCTAAAGACAGCAAAAGCAATGCCATAATAGATACAAATGAAATACATCAGGCCAAGGTTATGGAGAATGACTCTTCTTACAATATGGAATAAAGAGCTCTATATACTTTACATTCTAAATCTGACAGTCAGTTACACTTTATTTACTTTGTGAATGACAAAGTGGATGGCAGCCTTTCAAACTACGAATGAATATGGTATCGAACAGCGGTCATACCCTGTTCGGGGTATTGGTACCTAGGGGGCCTCCCACCTGTGTGACCCAGTGCCCTACCTGTCACTCACCTCTCACCTGCACTCCACTCACCTGCACAGGCAGGCCCAGACAGTTCAATCCAGTCACTCCACTCACCTGCACAGGCAGGCACAGACATTCCAGTTCAGTTCAGCTCTGTCTGTTTGTTTTTTCTTACCATGGGAGTGACTTGTGACTCCTGTGAGGCACAATACCATGGGAATTCTAGACTGTGTCCGGGTTGTAAACATCCTAACCCCAAATGGGACTCACAGAACCAGTTATTGGACCAAAAGAGCCATGCAGGACCACCAGCTACAGTGGAGTCACCAAGTCATGGCCACCCAGTGGCTGCTCAGGATGCCGGGATTCCCAGGCAGGACGCCGTGGCCACGGAGGATGCCTTTGACGCGAAGCTGAATGATTTGCAGGCACAAATTGAAGCAGAAAAGGCCAAGGAGAAGCAGATACAATGGTTAGGCAGGCAAAGGGAGTTAGAGCTGGAGTTGGCATCTATTCGCGCTCAAAATACACATACCCTGAAGGATATTGCCCAAGGTGAGAAAGCATGGAGTGGCCTTATGGCAGCTTTTGATTACTCTGATCCCAGTGCAATACCACACAAATATCCACTGGTAACTGGGGATCAATCCGGAAAACTTTCAGTAAAGGACCGAGGTGGGGACCCGAACGCACCAGGAAACCACAACATCCAAGATGGCCGACCGGGCCTTCCTGTTGACAATGATACAGCCAATGTATGGACAAGATCAGGAGATATTGGCCTCTCACAGGCCCCTACAGGCCCCCAGCAGCTCATAACAGGTATGAACAGTGTTAGTTCACAAAACTTGGGCAATAATTTTAGTTCTGGAACCCATGCGGTACCGAGCAGTGGCCACGGGGTACCTGGTACAACCCAGTCGGCGCGTACGAACATTTTGGACACTTCTTACTCTGCTTACTTGAGGTGGGTTCAACAGCAACAACAGTCATACAGGGCTCAGGGTGGACTGTTACCTGACCCCCCCTGTAGAAACCCATTTACCATCCCAACAACAGCAGTCAGTCCAGCCCCCTGCAGGGGGGGGGCAGATCCCTTGCATCATGTTATCACAGCTCAGCAGCAGCAACTTCAGGCTATGCAACAACAGCGGAAACAATTTCAGCTTCAGTATCAGACCCGTCCCGCAGGCAATATCGGTGCTACCAACCAGCATCACCGGGGCAATCCTGCCCCTCTGTTTTCTGCGGAAGTGAAATCTCCATACCTACAAACCCTTCAATCAGGCTTGACATCAGCAGGCCTGACAGCATCATCACTGGGTCTTATCGACGGAAATCTGAACAGTTTATTCTCGAATCAGGGGGGTGTTTCAGGTATTGATGACCCATTTCTCAAAAATATGAATTTGTTTTCGGAGGCTAGTAAACGTAAACGCTCTACAAACTGGCTGCGTCCAGATTTTCATATTGAATCTGATAAAAAGTATGAAGAGATGTCTGTTACGGAATTATTGTACGGCATGCAGGGGGTCTACGAGGTCCTTATCCAAAAGAATTTGCCTGAACTTCCAGCATCAGCTTATCTCGAACACATGAGATTTGTGAAACTGAAGGCACAGGGTGGCTCTTTCTCAGCCAAACAGTTGGCCAAATATGATTACAAGGTAGTTACCAGGGTCCTCGAACAAAAAATCCCATTCTTCATCGCGGGGGACGAAACATCCGTCCAAGCCTGTCTCAGTGCAGAACATATGTCCTGTGTTTATGACCCAAAACCATTTCCTACAGCGAATCAGGGTAACCGTAGATGCAACCGTGGTAGGGAGGCCCGGTACGAAGATAAGAAATGGGAATATGGGTCAGGTCGCCAGAAAGCAGTAGATTTTGTGTTTTTGGCTCATTTTGGACTTTTATGGCTCTGGAGAAAGAAGTTGTGAACCAATCTTGTCTTACATAGACTCATTTGATAGAGAACACTTAGGGCTATCAGAAAAATGTAGATTTGTGGTCATCCATCAAAAACTTTAGGATTTATAGCCTGCCGAAGTGAAAAAACGACCAAATTTGTTCTTTTTTATACTTTTTGTATTTTTTACAAGTGTCCTGTATTGAATAAAGAACACTACAGAGTATCCCAAAGTTATTTTTGTATTGTATATGATCATAGGTATCACTTCCATGAGGTTTGGACATGTTACTAAGTGAGAATTTTTCATGATGTGTCTTTCAAAATGGAAATCTGTAATTTGTAATGTCCGGTACCTAAATCTAAATCGGTTATAAAACATGGAAAAAATGAAGTTTCAAAATCTTTGTTATTACCCATATGAAGGACCCTATCATCGCCTACTTTGGTGAAGAAATTGTGTGTCTACCAGCATTTGTCTCCATATGAGAGCAGCTTATGTGAAATAATTCTGATAAAAGTACCGGATGTTAAGTAACGTCTGGTACTTTTATCATCATGTAGGAGGCAGGCTACTGTGCATGCATAACTCAAATTTTGTTCCATTCTGTAATTGAAGTCAATAATAGACATATTGGCCTTGTTATTTCATGTGTTTGTTATACATAATGGGACATTCTTATATTACTGAGAGCAACTTCAATTACCTCCATATTTCATTATTTTGGTACCTGACGTTACATGACACAAAACAAGCAATAAAAATGGAACCGGATGGCCTAGATCGGTATTTTTTGGTCTTCTGAGCTGAGTAGTCAAGTATACGGCAAAGGCAATTGGGACGCCCACTTCCTCCTAGATGGTATCTGCCACGGGTTTAAACTGACGGACCCAGGTGTGCATATAGAAGGTTACTGGTGCAAAAACTACGACTCAGCCACGGTTACAGCATACCAGGATATCAGTGACATCATCTCTGAGGAGTTAGCCTCGGGTAAGCTAACGGAGGTGAGTGTCCAGCCTCAGTGCATTCACGCTTTGGGCGCAGTTAAAAAACCCTCAGGAGGCACCAGGCCAATAACCGACGCTAGTCGTCCCGACTCCTGCTCAATTAACTGCCACATGAGTCAAACTTTCAGGTCATTTAGTTACAAATCGGTAGATACTGTATCGGACCACCTAAAACCTGGCTCGTATATGGCAGTGACTGACGTTACGGCAGCTTACCGCTCAATCATGGTCCGGGAGTGCGACAAAGCTAGGCAGGGCCTGTCTTGGGAGTCTAGATTTATTCATGACAACTTCTTGTCTTTCGGTACCCGCGTTGCACCGTACCTGTTCAACAGTATTACTCGGTAGCACGGTACCTTATGGCGCATGGTATTTTCTGTGTCAATTACTTAGACGACATGTTAGTTATGGCGGACAGCTTTGAAGCCTGTCGAGAAGCACAGCTCTTCCTCCACAAAACATTGCGCTCCTTGGTTTCTACATTTCCTACAATAAAGTGTGCTCCCCCAGTCGGATTCAGACTTATCTGGGAGTGGAGATTGATTCAGTAAATATGCAACTGAGACTACCAGCAGACAAATTGCGCAAACTTCAGATGGAGTTGGATTTTTTCAGTGGTCGTCGCAGGACAACGAAAAAGCAACTTCAAAAATTATGCGGAGTTCTGGCACATTGCGCAACTTTGGTTCGGGGTGGTCGCACTTTCTCTCATCGTGTCATCGCAATGTTAAGTTGTTTCACCCCCAGGAAAAGGTACATCACATCGTCCTTTCACCTAGATCTAGCCTGGTGGGGGGACTTCGCTGCTTGGTTCAAAGGCACAGCAAAAATAATCTAGCCTCCGGTTAATACTTCTATGGTGTGCATGGATGCATCTGGTACTGGTTTCGGTGCTTACTCCGGCGTGGATTGGTTGTGCGGTAGGTGGCAGGAGGACTTCGAGATGAAGGGAGACCGCCACAACCACTGTGTCCCCAAACCGGTCCATGATGTACCCTGTAACATTAATGTTAGAGAACTGTACCCTGTCCTGGAGGCCCTCACTAGATGGGGCCACATGTGGGTGGACCACAGGGTAGAATGCGTCATGGACAATACGCAAGTAGTGGCGGCTATAAACACTGGTAGGAGCGGAAATTCGGCTTCAATGCACCTCCTCCGCTCAATATTTTGGTTGACAGTTATGTTCAACTGCCATCTGGTGAGAGTGTATCTACCGGGCAAGGACAACCTGGTGGCGGATACTCTCTCTAGAGCTACCCTCATCAACGAGTTACCGGTCTTTTTGTGTTGCAGAAGCCCATCAGCGAATCTGGGAACTGGACTACTTCGCAGCGGAGCTTCGCAGTCAGGCGTGGGCGCCGAGTACCTGGAAGACTAAAACATCTCAGTGGCGCAAATATATCAAGTTCTGTGCATCAATTCGATGCCCAGCAGTACCCACAGACACAACCCTTATGTGTCGCTACGCAGTCAGTTTGGTTCCAGATCTGAAATATAGATCAATCCAGAACTATATCAGTGCAGTGATATCTCTGAACAATTATTCCGGTTACGACATTAAAGATGTTAGATCAGAGTTTGAGTTGATCGCCACCCTAGCGGGTATACGCCATAGGCTTGGTGACCCGGATCCGACTCGCCCGTCTTTCACTCTTCGGACTTATTATTGTTATCAGACTGTGTTAACTGGGATCGGGTGGAGGAGAGGGTCCTATGGACTTGTATAGCGGTATCGTTTCGGGCCCTGCTATGGAAATCAAACATCGTCCCGGATTCGGCATCAAACCCAGTGGGTCATTATCTTCGACGGGGAGCGATAGGTCTAACACAGTGGGGCATAGAACTGAGTATCTCCTCATCTAAGACAGTGCAATATGGTCAGACAATCCACAAAATACCTATAACTTTTAGTCGGGGTTCACCCTTTGTGCAGCTTCCCTGGTACGGGATCACCTTGAGGAATTTCCATCCTCTGATACCATGTCCCCAGCCTTTGTAGTACCAAAAGGGAATCGCCTCACCCCGGTAACCTACCCTATGCTGTCGGGGTACCTCAAAAAACTTATGATCTCAGCAGGCATGAACCCACAGAGGACGGGCATGCATTCCCTAAGACGGGCAGAGGCACTCTATATGTATAGCCTTGGTCTCACCCTGGAGGACATCCGTCAAGCAGGGAACTGGAACAGTATGGCTGCCCTAATCTATCTCAAAACCTTATCACCTCCACGTGGACATGGACCTGATTGTGTCTAAGTGCCTAAGTACCAATCTACAATTATGAACAATTACTCCTAGTTTGGGAGTTGCCGGCGTATTCGCGCAGGCCCAAGTGGCTATCTTGTCCCTGTTTCTCCCTCGCCAGGATCAATGGTATCGAACAGCGGTCATACCCTGTTCCGGGTATTGGTACCTCACCTGCACTCCACTCACCTGCACAGGCAGGCACAGACATTCCAGTTCAGTTCAGCTCTGTCTGTTTGTTTTTTCTTTTCTTTTCTTGTTTTGTTTTAAGTTGTTAATAAATACGCCGGCGTATTCGCGCAGGCCCAAGTGGCTATCTTGTCCCTGTTTCTCCCTCACTAGGATCAATTCACTATTTTTATGGTCTTCCTATGCAATATTCTCTGTTGGAAATAGAGTCCAACACTGTCTCAGTCAGTCTGGGTCAAAACTATGCCAAGGTGTCAGGAACTTCATGGATCTGCAATTCTCCCATTTTGGATCTCTCCTCAGTGTATTCTCTTTAAAATCGATTGGTTCAAATACATATATATATATATATATATATATATATATATATATATATATATAAGTTATCACGCTACCAGGGAATAATACCGGTAATAAATGGATAGAGTAATAATAGATACCAGGGTATACCGGTAATAGAGAGATACTAATACATATACACATGTAACAATGAACTAAGACAAACACATGAGTTTGGTGGGTTACTGACCTTGGGGCTATCAGCACCGTACATGCCTTTATTAAAACAACTATAACAATTAGTTGACAATAAGCATAGTCAGTAAGAAATGCATAATATAACAATAGTATAGTAATAACAATAATAATAACAATAGTAAAAATTTAAATTTCCAGGGAACACCCAGCGTGGTGTTACCTGTACAGGTGAATACGAGCCAATTGGCGGTTACTTTGAACCCAGCCCCTTTTATACCAGTGGAGTTGTTGACCATGACTTCACACCATGACATCATTGGTATCCTTACGAGCTGCAATAGTCCCTAACCGTCCGCGGCTAATTACATAAATATACACAAGTGTATATAGTTCCATAAGTTATCACGCTACCAGGGAATAATACCGGTAATAAATGGATAGAGTAATAATAGATACCAGGGTATACCGGTAATAGAGAGATACTAATACATATACACATGTAACAATGAACTAAGACAAACACATGAGTTTGGTGGGTTACTGACCTTGGGGCTATCAGCACCGTACATGCCAAAAAACACACAAAAACACGCCAAACACATGTGAAAACACATAACAATCAGCATTGAAAATGGGATTGACACACTCTATCCAACTCCAACAATTCATCTTTGTAATTATGTAAGTATTTGAAAACCGAGTTGGATTTCCAATTGACCCTCTTTTTGATAGACTCTATACTGAGCCCCGCATCTTTTAATAACGTAGCACCACCGTGCCTTAAGGAATGGGTAGAAACACGGCCTTCGATACCAGCTTGAATTGATAAAGATTTTAACTTAGAGTTGACATACTGATATAGCAAAGGCTTAAAAACGTACTCCTTACTTCTCCTACCCATGCACAATTTTTCCAGACCTTGGTAAGGACATAATGAAGATTTAACATCCTTTGATAAATAGATAGTAAAAGAATTTTGACCAAGCTGATCAGTTTTTGATGTTCTGATACGTATAGACAGATAATCCTGGTGAAAATTAATATCACCAACCTTTAAGGAGTGTGGAGACTTGACTACATGTCCCACTCGTAATACACCCCTATAGCATGTTAAAATTGCCATCCAAAACTTCCAGTCTGCCCTGTTGGTTAGATCCAAATTTGATCTTAACCTCAACATGTCCTTTGGAGTCAAAGAATAAATTTCTTTAGTAGAACAGGTGGAAAACCTGTCGATGCCCTCTAGGGTCTTTTTTAACATGAAGTTACTACTATAATCAGAATAGCCCTTAAGTTTTTGAAAATACCAGACGGCAGACAAGTAGTTCCTTACAGACGATGGCTTCATAAAATCCGATAAATAAACAGCATATATGGAACCTTGAGAGGGAGAACAAGGAAAAGTTTGTAAACAAAATTTTTTACAAAATTTTTTATACCTTCTAAGTTGTTGGTTCCTTGCCCTCCTTGTATTTTCCGACACACCCTGGGCTAAAAGTAACCTTTTTCTGTTTAGTAATCTCTCCCACTCTGGAATTAAAGCAACACATATCATTTTCATGGAGAGAAGCTATACATTTGCTCGGCATACCCTTATAAGCAAGTCTAGAAAGCTGGTCAGCTAGGGTATTATCCTCTGACCTAATATAAGTTGCGTACACCTCCACATTATTGATGAAACAAAGCCAAAAAATTTCTCTTAGCCATTCCATACAAAGTTTGTTTTTAGACCTGCCTGTATTAATCATAGCTAGCACTTGCATGTTATCTGTTATACAATGTATTCTTTTATCTTTATAACCAGAGATCCAGCGCTTTAATCCCACCACAACAGGATATAATTCATATACATTGATATTTCGATGATGATTTTTTAAGTTATCCAATATAGGAGGGAGAGAAAAATGGCCTGAACCTAGGTTGAATTTATCATGAGATGTCCAGTCACCATATAAATAATCTTTACCCATCCAAGCTCTGAAACCCTTAACAGAAGAATCGGAATACATAGGTGTATTAACCACATCATTGAGAATTAACCTCTTACAGTTGAAAACTTTACAAAAATCAAGCCACCACTGCATATCCTGGCGAGTACAGGCCGAAACCCTAATATAACCCCCTGGTCTAGCTCGCGCGCAGAGATCAAAAATTCTTCTGCTAAAGGTTCTACCACCCTTAACTACCTGCGAGCAGAAGGACATCAGGCCACCTATCCTTTCAAGATTCTTCTTAGAAATAAATTTCTTGTTAACATTCTCCATCAAAATATTCCTCATTTTTATCACCTTATCCTCAGGTAAGGATAATTCCAAATTAACAGAGTCTATATTAATACCAAGAAATTTACATTTTTGTGAAGGTTCCGTTACCTTTTCCTTTGATACCACAAACCCCATATGCTGCATGCATTCAATGAGGATATTCCTTTGACATAGACATTCATCATAAGTATCAGCAATTATGATAAAATCATCTAGATAATTAACCAATTTTTTAACACCATAACTCTTGGCCACTTCTACAATAAAATTAGAAATTCTGTTGAATATGTAGGGGGCACACTTTAGACCGAAGGTCAACCTGTTGCTTACATAGAAGCCTTCACCTTGACCAAAATCCCACCTAAAGCCCTGCATACTAGTGTGAGGGCCAAAAACATTGATGGTTCTATAGGCAGATATCAAGTCTACCACGCTCATAAAATTATTTTTATCTAACTGAGCTGTGACCATACCAATATTATTGTAAGAGAAGGTAGAACTAGTCTCGTCCATATAGTTATTAATGGAAATTTTTTCGGGCATACTGCAATCGGTTATAGACCTTAGCTTGCCATTTGACTTCTCCACACCGCCCAGAGAGTGAATGCATTGTGGTTTGTTTTCAACCTTAGATACAAGACCAGCCTCTAACTCCTCCTGCAATATGCTACAAAATTCCTTGTAAAAACTACCTTCAAGAATGGACTTATAATTTTTGCAATCGTAAGACGTATTGCATGCAGGGTCAACTATCTTAAACCCTTCAACAAAACCCTGCCACAAGAATAATGCCTCTTTACTATCTTTATTTATCACACCTTTTTGGGTTAAGTAAGGGGCTACTCTGCAAGGTAAAATTTGGGACCTATTCCCATGAACATGGTGAACACAATTGCACACACCATTTAAACAGCTATCATACACTTCGATGCTAGGTAAATTATTAATAGCGACAGTAAATAATGGTTTAACCTTGCTCTGTACTGGGCCTCTATATGATACATCCAAACCAATCAAGTTTGCATTAATATTAATCTCATTTTCAACATTAAACTGTAGATTTGCTACAGGCTCCACATAAGGACCATAGTGCCCTGAGCTCTCACAGCCATCACTCGGGGAGACAAATTCTACCACTCCAGCATTATCTACACCAACACCCTGAGCTGGAGCAACGGGTGGGGGCGAACCAGGATCTACCAAACCTACTATACACGATTTTGGCATCGACACACTATCACATATAGGACCCTGGCCACCTGTACAATCCTAATTAGATTTGTTAACTTGACAGTCCACTTTACTGTGGCCTGATTTGGTACATGAACTACATACATGTCTATACTTGCAGGGATCCCTAGTACATCCCTCAGCCCTGTTAAAGGCATAGCATGAATTTGTAGATACTTTAAACTTCCCCTAGTTGAATAAGCCCTCTGTGCCTGCACTGTCCCATCATAGGACAAATGCCTTAGGATATCAGAATTTTCAATCATTGAAAAGGCATCCAAACCATCGATATTAGCCCTGTCCCTAACGGACTTGTCATATGCAACCAAGGCTTTTACAGTGAAAATCTTCATGTCAGATTTTTCAACCAACATCTGAAGATGCCTAAGCATTCCTACTATATCCTCCCTGTCTTTGTAATACTCTATGATACACTTGACATTGACCAATACAAGCTTCTCAATGCTATCGACCTTATCATGCTTTTTAATGAATTGTTCATGGTCAAACTCACCAATTTTTTGTTTGTCATGATGGCGAGGAATTGACGAATCCATTGACGACCCTCCTGACGAGCTGGGGCTTCTGTGACAAGCGGTATAAGATGATTTCGATCTCGTTTGACGACCTCTACGTCCGGCTCTGGTCCACTCGCCGCCATCTTGGTTGCTATGGACGCTGTTGTTGTCAACGTCCCGCTGTAGACCACGCCCCCGTCGCCTTGGTTTCGCGTCTCTCGAATCTTGTTTGTATACAGATGCACGTGCCTTCGCCGCCCCGCTGTCCGCTCCGCTCGGAGGATTCATCTCTTCTTTAATGGCCCCTTGGTTAGCGATAACATCCCGTAGCATTTTCTTTATATCCAAGAGATTCTCCTCCAACAGGTCCAGCCGCGTCTGGTCAACAATCTCACTCTCTATAGCCTGTGGCGTATTAGGCTGTAAGGGCTCCAGACCCCCATCCAGAGAAGTAAGACTGCTCGAAAGTCCTAGATTGGCCGATTCTCTGCCCGTTTTAGCCGATTTAGCCGATTTCTTCGACGAGCCTTTCTTCTTAGTACCTGCGCTAGTTCTTTTCCCCATGATTGGGCCGATATCTAAGCACCAATCCAAGAAAAACCGCTTTAAAATTTAAATTTCCAGGGAACACCCAGCGTGGTGTTACCTGTACAGGTGAATACGAGCCAATTGGCGGTTACTTTGAACCCAGCCCCTTTTATACTAGTGGAGTTGTTGACCATGACGTCACACTATGACATCATTGGTATCCTTACGAGCTGCAAATAGTCCGTAACCGTCCGCGGCTAATTATATAAATATACACGAGTGTATATAGTTCCATATATTTATATATATATATATATATATATATATATATATATATATATATCTGAAATATCCGCTAGAGGTTCCAGATCAGCATGTAGTCTCCACATTAGATGGTTCTCAAGCATAGTTTACTGGGTCAGTTTTACCCAACAGTGTCCCTTTTTAAGACATGTTTTAAAATGATAGAAAATAAACGTTTTATAGCAGTTCCTATTTTTCTTAAAAACATCTCAGTTGCGGAAAGGGTAATGAAAAATCATAGCAAAATTAAAAACACTTTTCATTGTATAACAGTCATTCGGCGGCATCCTGAATAGTGTCACAATATGGAGGAAGAGTAACAGCATCAATTGTATGGTGTAAAGGCTTGTGTGAAAATGTGCAAAACAGCGTCACTTTCTCTGAGTGTGCAATGACCCCCTGACGCCTGCATATAAAAATTGTGTTTTTTTGTTCATACATAACTAGATGGGCTCTTACTTTTTGAGATTGCCCAAGCCCCCTAAATGGAAGAGTCACACAGCAATCTAAGATTAATTTGCTGAGACAAAGCATTGGAAATAACATACTGACCATCATGAAGATGACTTTGGCATCCAGTCTGTAAATCTTGAGAACGAGCCAAAAGATATCCAGACAGGAAGAGAAACTACTTCTTCTCCAATTGAGTGAGTGGTTGATGCCCATCTTTCTGTTAATTGACTGTTAATTAAGTGTTACCTCATTCAGGACAGTGTTGCAGATTGGAAAGGAAAAGCCACAGTGAGAGTCGACTCATTGGCATGGTTTAGTAGCTGGGCGATGGATTAGCTTATTGATACCTCCTTAAGAGATTTTGGGTTGGCACTATGATTTACAGTGTCTGCACTGTAGTAAGATAAAATGGTGACTGTCGCTAAATAGAAAAATTATTAATATTAAAGAGGGGGAGCTGATGTAAGGCTATAGATGACAGAAAGAGCATAGCAAAAACAATATCTATCGAGTAAGAAATAAAACAGACATCTGAAGCCGCAAACTTTATGTAGAACAAGACATTGTTTTTGATGCATGAAAGCAAGTGGGCATACTTATCTTTCTTTCCCTATTATTAGCTGAGAGTATACTTCTCTGTGCAATTTCATTAACATTGATTTGCAAAGTATATTTCCATGTGGGTTCCCAATGAAAGATAGGAAAATCCAAATCAACCACATTTTTTTGTAACAACAGCTTATATTCTGTGATGAGTGATTACCTTATTCATACCAGTACCTTACAACTCCTCAATGACTAATGAACCAGGGAGGAAGGAACCCACAACCTTTATTTTGGATGCTTGTTGGCTTTAGAACTTTTGATGGTTATATGAAAATAAAAAGTCCAAAGCAACTGAGCAGGTAATCTGTGCAGTGCAAGCAATTCACTAAAGCGATTCAAAACATACACTCTAAAAAGTAACTGTTAAATATACTAGAGATCCTTGTGAACTGAACAATAAACCACCATGACTTTATTTTAGTTTCTCCAATGGAGCCCCAGATGGCAGTACGGTGATGGCCTCTACTGATGATGGTACTATATGGAAACCACAATAACCTCCTCTAATTCAGGTACATGTGGTTTGCCATTAAGCATGCCTATGGGTGTTCTTTTTTTCCAATCATGAACTTGGCTGCAACATTAAAGCCTAAAGGAGTCCCTGAGAACTATATCCCAGTTAATAAATACTTTATACATTTCATTGATTAAGATAGTTTAGATTCATATGAGTCCGAGCACTTTTAGAAACCACAATGGAAACCATGTATTGGTGTGTGTTTTTTGTTTCAATATTGCAGTAAAGTTGTTTGCAAGTGTTCCTTCAGCTGGCACTTGCCACTCACTGTAATTTTGGATCTGATAGATTTTTCCATTTTTCTCAAAGATTTGTTTGTGTGTGTCATCAAAGGTCCATTAAACCCTAGGAATAAGAAGTTCATAGTTTTAATTTTTAAAAAAAAATTAAAAAAGCATGTAGGAATTAAATTATCAGGAAGTGACTTAGATTCCCTGAAAAGGTGATCATGACATGGTTGCCCTTTTCCAAGGAATAGGTTGTGTTTAAAGACTGCCATACTGTGTTGAAATACTGAAATATATGTCAAATGAATGGAAGTACTCTTCTTTTCACACAACACCATCTTTTATAGACCTGACGTGAAACCTTGGCTTGAGGATTTGCTAGCCCTATCTATCACTTCTAGGTAAGCACTACTCAGACCTTTGCTTGTAATTTCAGTTAACAAGTTGAAAGTTCCATGACACTATGAAAGATTCAAGGAGTAAGTCATAAAGGTTCAACACCAACCGTTCATGCTTGCATTACATATATATATGTTGATTATCTACTCCACTATTGCAGTAGTAGGGTTCCCCAAGATGCACCATAACATGATCAACCAATCAGGCGGTAGGAGAGTTTTGAGTGGGAGCCAGGGTGGAACATTTGATCGGAATCCTTCTTGGCTGTCAGATTCAATATGAAAAAAAGGAAGACAAAAATACCTAGTACAGGGAGTGGCCTGCTATCATAGAATGCATATGACAATCAAGGGCTGTTTTGTGCATTGTGTGGATGCTATTCTGGTATGAAGGTAACATAACCTCATATAGAAGGACATAAGCAGGGTGATCGGTGATTCTGAACCAAGAGACCACATGAATCACAGATCCAAATGATACCAAGCTGGCAGCACCAGGGAAATTTCCATTCACAAAGTCAAATTCAGCATTTAACTTGGTTTTCTGCTGTTTTCTTGTGAAATGACACTAACAATTATGCTTTTATAAAACGGATGGCAGTGCTCTGCTGCATGATAGAAGTGACCTTGAGTGTGTTATAGGAGTGTAGTGCACACCTGAGCAAGGTCACCATAGCTGTAAACAGGTCAAGGGCCATTTATTGGTCTAGACATACCTTAATTGGGTACTTAAGTGATTGGAATGAACTGTACAATGTTTTATAATAATTAATAGACAACTCCTTCTTCACATCTCGACTGCCTGTTGTCCTATAATGCACTCAGATGCATTCGTGCATTATAGGACAACAGACAGTCTTGATGTGAAGAAGATCGTTGTCTATTCTCTAAATAGTGCATACCTATATCATACCATTATTCAAGGTTCAGATTCACCAATAGCCCCCCGCCCCCCCCGTAGGTCTCTTGCTGCAATGTCCCTGTTGATGGCAACCAGACTACCAATACCTTTACTGCTAGCAGTGAGAGTGAATGGAGTGATTTCTTCCATACCCCTTCTCCTTAAGCCTTGTCATAAGTGAGGGAAGGGGGAGGTAGGGTGAGTCTGGTTGGTGGCTTGGGGACTTCTGAGGCTCTAAGCTCTGACTTAGTCTTCAACTGTGTGGAAATACCCTTTATCCTCAGATGACCCCACACCAGCTTCATTGGGGATTCTCGGCCAACCCCAGTAACATATTACTTTGACGTGATATTGCCCTCAGAATGGCCTCAGAAGAAATGAGGGCATGAGATTGTGGTCCCACAAGACCAGAGGGATTTCAAGTTGTAGAGAATGAGAGATGGGATATAATAACTGCTGTTAGGAAACTTAGGTAGTTTTGAGGTGAAGAAATAATACCCATCTCATTTTATATCCTACTGCTGCTGATCTCTGAACGAGAAAAAAATATATATTTGAGTGAGCTTTGCACATGTTATTATGTAAATGTTCAATTATATGATATGCACCAACACCATGAAATAATTTCAAATTAGAAAAGGAAATGTGAAAACAAAAAGACATCAAAGAGGTGCAGTGGTCCATTTTGTCATCAGACATTTGTTGTGGGTAGAAATGTATGCCATAGATAATGCACAGGACCAGTGAATTTTTCAACCGAAATTATAATCAGACCTCTCCCTGTCTCCAAGGCTGGAAATCGTATATAGTCTATTATTATGGTATTATGGGATCTCAATTGGATGTCACTAGTGCATCTTTCCTCAGAGCCAATTTCAGAATGGCATCAATATCTATTTATAAAGTAGTGCATTCCTGAGGTCAGCTGAGGAACCGTGAGGGGAAAGTCATCTACGAATAGAGGGGATTTCAACGGTTAATGATCAAGGCAGAGCTTAGCGCCTTACAACCCCTCACAAAACTATCCAATTTACAATCACATGGCTCATATTCAGTCATGATAAAGCAAACAGTCTCTGGGTTAGATTGTTCTATCACCAGTTACAATTATAAGCTACAAGCCAGCCCTCCATTATCATCCACTATCACCCCCTTTGCATCCCTATGCACATTCTGGTTGCACCCCATCCCTGTCCCCACACTTTTTTGTCTGCATTTTCTGATATTGATTTGGGTACCCAAGAAGAATTCTGATCAAAGTAAACAGCCCCATTCACAGAATCATGTGCCTCAAGCCTGCAACACTGATGAAATTTCGACCTTAACGCTACGGGACTTTCCATCAATGTTTGGCCTTGAACCACATGAGTTTCTTCGGGCTGCTGCTCTAGGCAGGTGATGATGGCTAGCCTCATTTTTAATCCAATTAGGTCATGAGGTCACACTCAGTGATAGCAGCCGCCCGTCACCCGCTGGTGTGCAGTGATAATGTAATTTGGGATGAATTGTTAACCAAATAATCATACTCCAAGCTCTAATAGAGCTAGAAAGCCGGGGAGGGCTAAGAATACTGTCCCTACACTTTCGGTCAGATGTTAATGCTGTGGTAAGATAGAAAACTGTAAAGTAGGGGTTCTACTCCCATTTATTTGAAATATAGTGTAGGCTGGCTTGATACATAATAAACATTTCTTTTCCTAATCCATTCTATATCTACCTACTATGCAGGTTACCTTACTCCTCACACCTTGAAGACACATCGATATGAATAATCATATAGGTAAAATTGTTTGAGAATAATGATGTAACATCATGTAGAATGTATGATAGGCTACACCAAACTCATTTACATTTTAAATGGCCCTAAATCCCATGTATTTAAAAACAATTATGGGGAAAGGGCAAGTTTCCCTCATATAAAAATCGCGTCTCTGTTAGCATCTCTGTTTTTTTCAGAGTGAAGCTAATGATAGCAATGCAGTCTGCTCTTCTCGCAGTCAATAGCCTTTTGACCCATTGTAGACCCTTTTAAGATAAAATACTCCAATGTGCACTCTAGTAGATTTCATTCTTCATTGTCCTAACAGCAGTCATAGACAAGAGATTACCTTTGTAATTTTTACATCAGAAAATTGTTATTTAATGTATATCCTAGTGGCTGGCACTTGGCATTTGCTCCAAACAGAGGAAAATGCAAATAATCACAGCTGTATTGCCAAATAGATAAAAGGTTTTTTTTACCGCATCCTTGCAGCTGGAAAGCACTGTATGAGTCATACTCATTGTTAAGACTGTTAAGGTTTCCTAATCCCGCAGTATTTCATCTTTTATCCTTTTACTTTCCATTCCCAGTGAATTTCCCATTCACTATTTGACTCAACTCAGATTTTATATCCATCAGAACAGACCTCAAGGACAGCATAGTACAATTATGTGTATTGATTGACAAAGACAAAGCCAATGATGGAAAATCACAGCTTGGCATTCAGTCTGTAAATCAGCACTGAAAATCTGAAAGATTCGAAACTAGTCAGCGGTGACGACTTTAGGTCCTCCAGTTGACGATACCTAAAACTACAGCTTTAGATAGTCAAAATGATGACATTAGGTCGTCATCCTGACGACCTGAGTAGTCAGTATGACAATACTGACAGTATAGAGTTGTCATACTGATGACTTAAGTTGTCAGGATGATGACCTAAAGTGGTCATTTTGACAACCTAAAGTTGTAGTTTTAGGTATGGTTAACTTGAGGACCTAAAGTGGTCACCGCTGACTAGTTTCGAATCTTCCAGGTTTTCAGTGAGCAAGAGGAGCTGGAAATCACCAGAAAGCAGGGGAAATCACTTCTCCTCTCATAAAGAGAGTTGCTGAGACTGATCTGTGTTTTGAATTACCTGGTGAGTATTACGCCATTAGGATAAAATGAAAAAGGGGAAGCCAGAAGCAGAACCACCCTGAAAACATGGAAGATGAGGATACCTAAAACTACAACTATAGGTAGTCAAAATGACGACTTTAGGTCATCATCCTGATGACCTGAGTCGTCAGGATGACAATACTAACAGTACACTGTTGTCATTTTGATGACTCAGGTCGTAAGGATGCTGACCTAAAGTCGTCATTTTGAGTACTTAAAGTTGTAGTTTTAGGTATCGTCAACTTGAGGACCTCAAGTGGTCACCGCTGACTAGTTTTGGATCTTCCATGTTTTCAGTGCACCAATGAATTGTCAGCATGGTTTCCTGACTGAGAGATGGATTTGCTTGATGACATAAAGAGGCTTTTCGATTGCCAGTGATTTACACATGCTGTGGTAAAGTATGATTGGTTGATTGCTGCCGTCTTGGGATAGAGGGAGAAATTTGTCAATTATTGTATAGAAAAACTTTCCACAATGACTGTGAATAGATCAACCTTAAGAAATACCTGAATTATGACAAAAGTCTATGTCTAAAACTTAAAACAAAGAAGAATTGGCGAACCAATAATACTTCACATGATATCTGGCATAAGGAATTAGTTGTTTTTGCTTACTTTTGGCAAACATAGCTTTCAATAACAAAATTCTTAAGTTTCTCCTTCTCATACTTGATTCGCACATTATAAATTCAATCTAAACCTAGTGAATCAGTTGCGCAGGTCAGGCTATCTGCTTCCAATATATCCTACCTATCTACTTCAGCCATTCTGTGCCAACTCTATCATCTTGTAATCCTTAACATCTGAATTAATGGATTACATTGTCACTTTAAGGTGAGTCACTTGCAGGGTTTGAATTTGTGCTTTCTGATGAACCGAAAATCAACTGTGAGATATTCCGTAATTAGTAAATGTTGACTCAGATTTCACACACCGACAGCAAAACTGAGGATAAGGTTTAATCATTCTTGAAGCCAGCTGAAGGTGCACAGGCTTTCTTGGTAGCAGTTGATTGACACTTATTGTTTTTACATGACAGCCAGGAGCCAGGAAGCCGTTTAGAAATAAAATGCGTTTGAACTGGTATAGGTAAGATAAGTCAGTGTCTTTGAGGTGATATATAACAGCAGAAGTAATAAACAACAAGGATGCATCCTCTTTGATGGAAGGTTTGTCATACTTCGCTCAAGAGGACAGCTGCATTTCTATGTTTAGCTACATTGCTTATAGTGTAGTTTATAGATCATCTACATATTAGAAAAGAAGTGACCATTCTAGAGCCTATCAAGGTTATTCATGAATTCCGAGAGGGCGGTATCAGCTTACCAATTTGCACTGCTTGAGTTTGCACTTCCGAGTCAAGTCGAGTCGTTTATAGTAAAAAGAAAATTGCAACATAGTAAAATAAAAAGCCAGACCTTAGAGCCTATGAAGTCTCCCAGCTATCCTTTACCTCCTCATTTTCACATCACTTTTGATGTAGCTTTAGGAAAGTTGCCTGGATGGAATTGCTTTGTCCTGTCCCATGCTCAGCAGTCACTATATATAGGATACCATCTAGAAGCCAGCCCTTGATCATTTACCCCTATCGCACCCTGGCATCCTTCTGCACATCCTGGTAGCACCCCCACTTCCTTCACCAGGCCATTATGTCTTCATTTTCTGATATTGAATCTGGCAGCCAAGAATGGGCTCCCACTAAACAGTTTCCTGATGCCTGATTGAGCTGTGGTGCACTATGGGAAGGCCCCCTGCAAGGAATGAGCAATACTAAGGGTCATTGCTCTAGTGCAGATTAAGGCCCATTAAGGACGTTGAGAGATAATCCTGACTCCTCTGACTGCCTCACTGCCCCCCCCCCCCATTGGTCATTGGCCAAACATGCTTCTTCTGGCACAGATCAGATAGTGGAGCCTTTTTCAGGTTAGTGGATTACAGCCAATATATAAGATGAAGAGTGACTAGTCAGTCAGGGAGGTATACGATGGAGAGGCAAAAATACAAAATAGGCCTATGGTAAAGAAAAAAAAAGAAGCAGATGATCCTTTAAAAAGAAACTTCCTAATTAAAAATCAAGAGTAGAAAGGTCTCCTCAAAATCTGTTCTTCACTATTTTCCTGAATATCATTGTTCTTACCCCCTTTAGCTCCACCTCACACAGATGCTGAAGTACACTGCAAAAATGGTGTTTAGATTTTAAACATGTTTAGGTCTAAACATGTTTAAAACCTAAACGTAGATGTCAGTTAGGTGTTTCATTGACTAAACATTTAGGAAATGAACACTTTTATTCTAAATACCTAAACATATTTGCTAAACATGTTTAGATGTTTAGAGTTTAAACAGTTAAATTCTAGGTGTTTAGATTTAAACGTTTATATGTTTAGATACTTAGATGTCAAATCCACACCAGGTAGCAGCACTACCTTTGAATGGACTGTCTTCACACACTTATATGCAATTGTTGTGACCAATGTCCCCAAAACCCTTGTTCATCATTGTGTTATTTCATTGAAAATCATAAAAATAGAAACAGCAATAGAAAATTGACTAAATCTAACTTGCATCACCATCATTACCATAACATAATCAATAAGATCCATGACTGACACCTAATTCATGTTATTTTGTAAAGGATAAAGCAATGCCCTTCCTACCAAACTGTTGTACTTTCTCAAGTCCCATTCTAATGCAGTGTGTACATATATGTGTATATAGCTGCAGCTGATATCTTGGGAGACTTTGCCATGTAAATACCTGCTGATGTCCTCCAGTAAAATTTTAATGAGAAAAAAAGATATTTCTTTATTCTTTTTAATGCATGCATGTCTGCAAACCCTAAAGTCCCACCAAATCACTTAGACATCTAAACACAAAATAAAATCATAAACATCTAAGCATAAAATTTCATGATATCTAAACACAAATTTAAACCTAAACACCTAGATATCTAAACACTTTAGCTAAGCACATTGTTTGGCTAAACATGTTTAGGAAATTTACGTGATTACAAAAACGTTGCAAGAATATGTTTAGAATTGTGTTTAGGATCTAAACACCATTTTTGCAGTGTAGGCCTTGTATGCACCACATGCACCTCAGGATGAAAGCGAGCATACTTTGTATATTTCCCCCCTTGTGCTCCTTTAGTCAGAGGCCCTGTGGCTCTACATGCATACAAGATCAGAGGACTTTTATGTTTTAAGATATCCTAGTACCATGGATGAGTCTTGGTAATACTTCATTTTAGAGACAATGCATTGTAATAATACACGGTTGATTATTGAATTTTATGAATCGTCATCATGCAACTCCGGCTTCCCTAGCCCACTTAAAAGGGTCTATATTTCCTGTTTCCAAAACATGGACCTCTAGATAGTGTTGTAAGACCAGAGGAAAGAGTTTCAAACCCACCCCGGGAAGCAAAAAGATGGGCCAAAAGGTGATGGCATAGAGTTGGGCGGATGGTCAGGCCACCATGTTTGCTTTGAAATGGCTGGCCTTTGGACTTTTTACAATGTCACACACACATTATTCATGTATGCTTTGAAATTACCCATTTTGTTAGTGTAATATTCAGTTTTTGTATACGTCTTGAGTATTTTCATGTCAAAAGCGGTGAGATAGTGACAAAAATCATACACTGACATATATTCGATTTTTTTTTTTTTTTGCATACACGTTTGTATGAATACAATTGTGTCAAAAAAACTGTGAGATGTGACAAAGCAAGTTTTGACAGTTTTTCACATATATCTTGGAAAAAAAACCTGCAAGATATGGACAAAAGCCACTTTTGTTTTACTGTTTTCCGCTGTTATTTGTGTAGAATACTGCCAGATAGTGACAAATTTTAGCTTTTTTTAAGCTTTCCACTAATATTGGTGATCAGATAGTGACAAAAACTATATTGAAAACTGTCGAAAATACTTCTGGTGAGGTTATTAGCTTGATTCAAGATGTACACAGTAACTTATGTTTTTGCAGACAGGAAGGCCAATGGTCACGGGTCTGTCTACATCATAGTTTGCAGCCATGACATATTGGATGTAAGATTTATCTGAGCACATGTTGCATGTACCCTAAGACCAAGGTCAATATCATATATCATTTTGTTTCCATATAGCAAAACAGATTTCTTTTCCAAGGTGGACCCTTTCAGTACTGATATTATGTCATGATCTGTGGATGACAAGGATGGTGTATAAAGTACATAACCAAAAGGGATTTCCATACTTAATTGGACATTAATTGGTTGCATGTCACATTTATGGTACTATAATTAATATCCTGTAAAATACCAACAACAAAAAATTCTAAAAAAAAAACTAGCTGTACCGGTATTATCAAAAACCTGTTCGTGACTAGATTGTGTGATAATATACGTTAGGTGCATTATATAGCCTAATAGGGTTTTACGTTAGACTTATCTAAGGCCCCAAAATGAGAGACAAGATACCTCACATAACGCACCAATGTAATGTAACATCCTCTCACACTGTAGGATCAGATATGTCAGAAATGATGAGCATAGATATCTAAGATTATAATATATGTATGAATGGTTCTAGCATAAGCTGACAGCTTTACAGACGGATCCATAGATTCTGACCTAGGTTATCAGTAACAGGGAATAAATATAATTTAGAGATAACTTGATAGTGCAGAATGGATGTTACTTGATGATGCATAATGAATATTTTCTGCCTTCAAGGGCAATGCAGAGTCGATCCAAGCAGGGGAGCTACTAAGATATATATGACTCTATCCGTTATATTGGGATGGATAGAATGTGGGGCTTGGGAGGGGGGTAGGGTGCTGTTTTTTATGGAAGTCTTTGCCAGGTTTATGTGTGGCTATATATCTCACGCCACTCAGACCCAGGTGGGGCTTATAGCTTTTCCCGAAATGTTTGGATATATTACTTATATGCAGGTGCAGCTTATTATGCGGAGGTTTATGGTCGTACCAACAAGTATACGCAGAGGTAGCCTTCAGTTTAACCTACCATCCTTCTAATTCAATGATCCCTGAAGGCAGCCAGGCCATCTCTCAGGCCAAAAAGGTTTCTGAATAGATAAGGATAAAATGAAGTAACTATTCTTGGTTGAATATGGGGTCTTTCCAAATCAAGTGGAGTTTTTTTTTATGGCACCCATTCTTATTTATGAATGTAACTATTACATTTATTTCATTTATGAAGGTACTTTGGGATTAACCTATTGAGGGCTAGCATCGACTATAGTCGACACCATGGTAGGCCTAGCATCGACTATAGTCGACACCATGGCAGGCCTAGCGTCGACTATAGTCGATGCAAGTTATATAGGATTAGTATAGGATATGAAAATAGGCTCGTCCTCTAGGAACTATACTTTTTTCAGAGGCCGTCCCCATGGCCAGGGCAACAATTTTTCCTCTGCCCTTAAAGGGTTAAGTAGCATAATGCCCTGACAGTTTTCGATTTGAGAAGAGATGTGAAAATCCAATTTAAAGTCTCTGTTTTGCATTCAATTGCTATCATGTATTACAGTTTTGGTCTTTGTTCATCATAATTTTACACAGCCTAATTGAGTCACTTACCTGGGTCTGAATCAAATATCATGACAACGCTAAGTTCCAAAGTGTGGCAATCAATGGCAGTTTTGAAGGGGGGGGGGCAAGGGAGTTTTTAAATCATTGTATCCGTTTGGCACAAATGCTAAAGGGAAAGTGTTCCCCTAAATTATCAGCAGTGTTTGGTCTTTGCCTAAAATATAAGAAAAGCGGAAGGTGGAATGTTACATTCTAAAATAAACTGATTGTCATCTTGTTGAAAAATTATATTTAATGTTCTATTGATCTTAGATGTCCAACATAATGGTATGATTCTTTCGTATCTGGCTTGGATTAAACTGTATTGTTTGTGATATACATGTGTTCCCCCTCCAAAATAGTGTGTGGAGACTCAGCATGAATGCTTGTTTTAAATACTTGATGACATGGAAAATTCACGCATTGTGCACAGGAAAGATGACTTACAGCGTTGGGTCTCCAAATTAAGACTGAGAGTAGTAAAATCTCCAGAATGTGGGGAAAGCCATTTTCACTTCCCTCAAGACATTGGCTGAGGCCTGTCTTCCTTTTTAAATGGTCTGTTCAGTGTTAATTAATTCAGAGAAGTGTCACAAATTGGAAAGGAGAAATCCACAAGGATCACCACAAATGACCCGGCAAACTAATTTAGTAACAGAAAGATTTGCTTGATAATATACTATTATCTCTGCTCAAATTAGTGCTGATGGCTGCATACCTTTGGTAGGACTTATTCCAGATGCCATCTGCTGTAGTTCCCCTTGTGACAAAAGCCTTATCTAACTATACCAATGGTCTGTTAAAGAATAGTCAGTTTTTGTTCATTGTCACTAGCCTGCATAACAGAGAGAGTTTCACTGATTATTTGTAAGGCATATTTCCAAGACCATGGATGAAAATTCCTGGAAATGTTTGTATGAGGCTGGTCCATTTCTGGTTGCTGGGGAATGCTGGTCTGATGTCATTATAATTATACTTGTAAGTGAATGTTAGAGGTGCTTGATGCTTAGAATGAGAGTCACGTTAAAGATGAACATGATGCCACGATTTCCATGATGCCACGATTTCCATGATCACTTTAAAGGTGGTTTCATTAACCTAACTTGAGCAGTGGACTAAGGAGATAATAATAATCACCATAACCCTTCCATAACTATTTTGTTTGTCTGCCGTGGTGCGGGTTCCAATCCGTATGTACGTATCTGAGATGGAATGGTCACCTTCAATACATCTGAACCTTCACAAAGAAACACCCTTATCCATAGAAGCAAACTAGTGTTGGTTTAAATACTAAATATTCAAAATCAGTTTAGTGGTTATGCTAAAATTTCTTTCAAGATGATGTAAATGTCTACATAAGGATGTCAACATGTAGAGAATGGACAGTGAAATTATGCAGTTTTTTGTTTAAGATTCAGGCCAAGGAAAGACTTGCAGACAAATTGTCTGCAAACTTGTCACCTGATATTTATTTGGGAAATATTGTAAAACATGACACTTTAGTGATAATGGCAGGAAAGTGGGATGATTGGTGATTGAAGGTGAAGAATTTGTTTCACTCAGAGTGCTCACCCACAAACCTTGTTAAATCTTGAGTTAAGCAGCAGTGGTGGGACTATGAGCTGGAGCTGGAATAAGGATGTGCACATTGAATCATGTTAGTGCTGACAGAAAGCCCGCTGGTCATGAGCCTGTCCACGTCATGGTTTATGTGGTGGCAGCCATGACATATTGGATGTAGGATTTATCTTATCACATGACTTGTAGTATGTACTCTGTACTTTAAGGTTTAGGGCAATATCATCTATCACTATGTTTCCATATAGCAGAATGGATTGCAGGCCTGGCTGTTTCAGCTTATAAATAATGATCCTTTGTTTATTTGAATTTGTTAATTGGATCAAAGTCATAGTACAAAGAGCATTCCCTAAAATAATGTTCTTTTACTCAATTGAAAATGACGCCTGAAAAAACAAGTTCTATGGTTTTCCTTTCGTAATTTACTTGCATGTCAGGTATGACTCTTTTTCCAGCTGTTGGAAAATTGACCTAAAAATTCCCTTATCCTGTTATCCTATTGATTATATGATATTTCCTTAAATTCCACATCTTAGAGAGTAGATGATAATTCATGAAAGAATAGATTGTATTTGAATGGTGTAAGGGTGCAAGGCATGACTGTCATTTACTCTTTAACCATTTTTACAGCACTGGTGGCAAAAATAGAATCCCCTTGATGCACTTTACCTCAGGACAGGTCACATAATATGAGTATTATTGGTAATTAGGTGGAGGAAGCACCATGTTGAACTTTGCCTTCTTCTAATTATTTTCTAATTGAATAATTCCTGAAGGCAGCCAGACAATTTATCATACAAAAAAAAACGTTTTGAACTAATGAGGTTCAAGTAAAGCAATTATCCTTGGTTTATTGATATTGGATCTTCCCAAATTGGGTTAAACTTCTCTTTTATTGCATCAGGCTTTATTCAATGAATGTACCAATCACATTTATTTGATTTATCAAGATTAATTTTGATATTGCTTATCTCATGATCTTTCTAGAGAGATGTTTTATTTTCAACCATAGTCTTTTTTTTTATATTTCATGGGGCACAGATCACTTGAGTATAAAATGTAATATACTATTAAGGTGTTCTGGTTTGATAACATGTCCATTATGAGTCGATGAAGCATTTTCATACCAGATATATTCATGCACTGGTCCGAAAGTTGATTATTCAGTTTGCTCATATTGCTGAACGCAGCAACAGCAATGTCATCTTTGATAAATGTAAGATACATCAGTTCAAAGCAGCGAAGTATCACCCTTTTGCTAATAGAGTATGAACCTGTTTCTACATGCATTCTAAATCTGAGTCAGTTACAAAGTATTTACTTTGTGAATGGCAATGTGGGTAGCAGCCTTTCAAACTACAAACTATATCTAAACAGTCTCAGCAGCATGAATTTGGCAATAAAGTTGCCATGCAATATCCGCTATTTTCATGGTTTTCTCACGCAATATTCTGTCTGGGTCAAAACAATGCCAATGTGTTAGGAACTTCATGCCTTTGCAATTCTCCCATTTTCGATCCCCCATTCTCAATATATCTCTCCTCAGTCTAGGGGAGAGGGGGACATGTTGAGCCGGGGGGCATGTTGAGCCTCCAGCTCCCATTTCTATTCCTCTTGGAGCTATACATCAGGAGCACTACCACATGTTCCTCTTCTATAGACAATACAAAGCACCAAAATTCTCTTTATTATAGATGATTAGGAAAAAGTTACACAACTTTAGAGGATTTGGAACCCTAAAAGTAACTTTTTGGCAGTACGAAACTTTCATTGCTCACTTATCCCTCTCCACACCTCACCTATATATATGGAGAAGTTAAAGTATAGATATCTAACGTTGTATAGAACTGTATTTCACTCTTGTGCCTGTAGCTGTATTTGAGCAATAACACCTTTTTTCCGATATATCTCCCATGGGGCACATTGAGCCACTAATCCTTAGGGCATGTTGGATCTAGTGTGTTAGTATGTTTAAGCAAGTTAAACCAATCATAAAACCATGCAACAGAGGACTTGACTGTGGCATTGCCCACTGAAGGATGGAACTCTAAGCAGAAGAAGCTGTGTGAGCCTGTTTCCATAATGAGCTGCAGCAACAATCAGCTGCAGCTGTCCAATAATCAAATACATTCATTATCAACATGACAATGAAGTGAAGTTAACATATGAAGGCCTAGAGAAAACATAGAAACTTTGTGTTCAAGATTTATAAAGAATAATCTTCCAGTCACACAGTTTGGGGTTTTAAGACCAGCTACAAAAAGACGGAGGATCTATTATCGCCCTCCCTCCCCTCAAACCATGCACTATGTCAGGACAGCCTATATGGAGAGTGTAATATATGACCCACCCATACCTGAGGGAAGGCAGATACCATCTTTACTTTCACATAGATGAATTTATAAGGCCTAAATATCCTTGCAAGTGTTTACGACAATGAATGTATGTAATAATGCCAATTGGTACATTTCTGAGACACCAAACCTATGCAAAGGTATCAATGAGAAGAAAATGTGTGTCAATATGCATATACCAGTCTCCCTGGCTTTTTTATGGGTATTTTAAGCATGTGGTTCAACCTACCTCTTGGAGTGGTTCAACCTACCCCACTCATGGGGCACATTGAACAACCTAAAGATTTCCTTTTCAGAAATTCATAAAAAAAAAATATATATAAAAAATCAGGTATGATTGATGTCTTCTTATGACGCTTAGTTATGCCCAATGATGTTGACTAACTTTATTAGAGTCAGGAAATTAATAAAACTGCATAAGCAGCTAAATGTGTCCCCCTCTGCCCTACTCTATTTACAATAGATAGCTCCAATACAGACCATATATTGAACTGAAATTGGACAGTGTATGCTCTTGTGTATCAGTTCTTTTCATTCTCTTGTAACATATAATGCTATATATTGGTGTTTGAGAGCCGAGTTTTGAAAAAGTGCTTATCTCAAATAGGTGCCTGAGGTAATGGGGTGCTGAAATAAATCTTAAGCACTGAAACTAGATCTTGAATTAGCGCCTGCCTCATATAACAACCAGGGGAATGAGGCCTCCAATTCCATAAGTGCCCATAACAGTTATTCACAAAAATACAGTATAAAAAGGTGCTTCATAGAACACTGTGTCGATGTCAGTCATTGACAACAAATTATATCAATATTGATGCTACTGATCAATGGACAGTACTCAAAATCTTGCAGGAGAATATGCAATGGGGAAATTGACATTTATGGATATCTTAATGATTGGTGATCAGTATTTTGCACAATTGAAAAGGATTTGTTAATTTATACATACAGACATCAAAGTAGAGGCTGGTAAATGCTGCGTTCATGACTTCCCATGTCCTTAGAAAGAACGAGAAAGCAGCTTATGAGTGATATTGAGAACCTTTGATATGACTCCTGATCCCAGTTTTTGTGTGTTTTGTTACAGAACTAGATGTGCTTTTACTATTTGAGGTTATTACCATGCCCCCTAAATGGAAGAGTAGTACAGAAATCTAAGATAAATTGACTGAGACACAGCCAATCATCATATATCACACAGTGACCATCGTGAAGAGGCCTTTGGCATTCAGTCTGTAAATCTTCAGAACAAGCAGGAAAATCTCCAGACAGGGAGAGAAACCACTTCTGCTCTAATTAAGTGAGCGGCTGAGGCCCATATGTCTGTTAATTGACCAGTGAGTGTTGGACAGTGTTGGAGTTTGAAAAGTCAAAGCCACAGTGAGATTGGAAAATGACTCATTGGCATGGTTTAGTAGCTGGGTGACGGATTAGCTTAGTTATACCTCATGAAGAGATTTTGAGTTGGTATTATCATTTACAGTGTCCGCACAGTGTCTGCACTGTAGTATGATAGATTGGTACTGTCACTATATAGAACACACACACAGATCTAATTTTCATTTTTAGAGAATTATTACTGGTACTAAAAAGATAGAGCTGATGAAAGGCTAATTCTAGAGAAGGATATTTATTTCTATCCAGCAAGAAATAAAACAGATAACTGAAGCCCTGAACTTTATGTAGAACATGTGTTTGATGCATGAAGGCAAGTGGGCATCCTGCTTTTTCTTTCCTTTTTTTAATAACTATCCCAATTGTAATCTAACTTAGGTATACCATTGAAATAAAGCTGACAGTATACTTCTCTGTGCAATTTCATTGACATCGATTTGTAAGATTCCCAATGAAGGATGTGAAAAATCAAAATCAACCATATTGTATTATAACAACAGATTGTATTCTTAGTGATGAGTAAATAACTAATGCATGACAGTCCCTTACAACTCCTTGTTGACTAACGCAAACAGGGAAGGAGGAATTGAAGAGATTTATCAAGGATGACATGTCAGATTGATTAATATGAATATAATGGTTGAACTGTTGATTATAAAACCACTGGGCTACACATCTAGTTTTAGATAATAGGTTTCTGCATTCAATTTACAAGAGAAGTTCAAGTAATGAATCACACAACCATTATTTTGCCTGCCTGTTGGCTTTAAAATTTTTGATAATTCCATGAGAATAAAAGGACAGAGCAACTGCACAGCTAACCTATGCACTTCAAGCAATTTAGTTAAGTAATCCAAAGCATACACTCTAAAAAGTAACTGTTGAACCTACCGGGGAATCTACCAGGGATCCTTGTAAAACTGAACATTGAACCACCCTAATTGTCTTGCAGTTAAGCAGTGCAGGTTCTGCAATCGGGCCCCAGATGGCAGTATGGTCGTATTAGGAAATAACAAAGGATGTCTGGCAACTCTGGGAAAATCATTTATTCCAATGCACCAACTCCTTAACATCAGCTTGATGGCCTCTGCTGATGATGGTACTTTTAGAAACTACAATGACCTCCTTGTTTTGGAGTTTAAGTTTAAGCCTTTCTTTAATTTGCCAGATGGTTTTCCGTTAAGCATGCCTTTGGGAGTCTGGGCCTTTTTACAATCACGAACTTGGCTGCAGCATTAAAGGTTAAAGGAGTCCCTGAGAACTAGACCCCAGTATGTAAATCAATACTTTATATATTCTATTGATTAAAATAATTTAGATTCATATTAGTCAGAGTTACCATGGCACTTTAGAAACCACAATGGAAACCTTGTTTTGGTGTGGTGTTTGCAAGTGTTCCCTTGGCTGGTGCTTGTCATTCACTGTAACTTTGAACCTTGCAGATTTTTCCATTTTTTCAAAGATTTGTTTGGCTCTGTTATCAAAGCTTCTTTCAACCCTTGGAATTAGAATAGTTTATGCTAGTTCATAGTTCTAATCAAAGAAAAGCCTGTAGGAATTAGATTAGCAGGACGTGACTAGGATTCCCTGAAAAGGTGATCATAACATGGTTGCCCTTTTCCAAGGAATAGGTTGTGTTGAAAGACTGCCAGATTTGTCAAATGAATGGAAGTACTCTTCTTTTCACACCACAACATCTTTTATAGACCCACCATGTAATTTTGGCTTGAAGATTTGCTAGCCCTATCTATCTAGGGGCCAGGCAGTTAGTTTACATTCCCATAAGTATAAGTCTTGATATGTACATCTTCTGTGCAATTGCTACTCAGACTTTTGTTTGTAATTGAAAGTTGTCTTGACAATGCAATTAAAGAGTTAGTCATAAAGGTTCAACGCAGAAACAGTCATGCTTCCATCACATAGATACGTTATTGTGTTGGTTATTTGCTCCACTCCAGCAGCATGGTACCCCAAGATGCTGTATCACAGTGCCATTGCATATAATGTTATACTTAAAGGGTTATCAATATAATTTTTGTTTGCTCATATTTGGGTCATGAGTACTTATCACAAGTGACTTGCCTGCTACTGAACACCAGTAACAACTCATGATAGAACACAGACAGCAGGCGACAAAATCAACATGTATCGAAGTGTCATGCCCAGCTTTGTTCCAAGTGTTTATAAACACAGGACCTGAGCCTGAGTGGAATTGTCTCTCTTACTCCAGCTGGCAGCTGGTCTCTCTCTCTCTCTCTCTCTCTCTCTCTCTCTCTCTCTCTCTCTCTCTCTCTCTCTCTCTCTCAATGTACCAAAGAGCTGTGATACAATGCACCATTTCCTTTGTCCTTCGTTGCCGCCCAAATCAACTGCACTGAAAAAAGTCTTCCTGTCAAAATGACATGTATATCCATGTCAACTTGATTTGACACATAGAGCACATGTCATTGGGACATGGCACATATGTCACCATGACAACTGTCTTCATTACGCATGTCAAGTGGAGTTGACGAACCAAATGTGAGAGTGTCAACCTCATTCAACATGCCTTTCACACATGTCATGTGGGAGACAATTGTGACCTGTGCAGTATGTGTCAAAGCGATCAGTCTTCTTTTCTCTGTGTGGGTGTAAAATGAGGTGACATTCAAGGGATGTCTATATCGAGGTTCCAGGATCCTTAGTAGGGGCGCCATTGCTTGATTTGATACCTGGAGAGAAATGCATTGATAACAGCCAGCATGATGGGTACTAGTTGTTATGTAATGCTTGCATAAAGGTCTGCTCGATTAATAATGTATCCCACTAGATCGGTATACTGGTACTGCTAAAGGGAGAGAGTGAATAGAGCAATTTTGTTCTAGACCCCTTCTACTTAACTTAAGCTCTGTTATAAGTGAGGGATCGAGGGGTGGTTAGCTAGGTGGTGGAATGGGGTTTTCTGAGGCTCTAAGCTCTGACCTACTAGTCTACTGTGTAGAAATACACAGTAGACCAGTAGGTCTATGTGTATAGATCATTGGATGACAACTGTTATATCAGATTAAAAGAAATAGTCAGTCCATAATGTTTTGGCTAGCCATTCATTTTGGATTTTTTACTACACTCAGATAGAAAGGCATTCAATTCATTCTTGATTGTAATATAGAGCCTCTACATCCATTTATTTGGAATATATTGTAGGCTGGATTGATAACTGATCATTTCTTTTCCTAATCCTTTCTATATCTACCTTCATTGCAGGTTACCTCTACCCTCCTACCTTCAGCATGCAACACTGTGAATGCGTATATCTATATAGGTACAATTATTTGAGAATAATAGTGTAGTTAACGGAAACATTATGTGGAATGTATGGCAGGTTACAAGAAAATCATTTACTTTTTATATGGTTCTATGCATCTAAAGTTATCTATGGAAAAATGCAATGTTTTCATTCCTGTTACATCTCTGATCACATATCTATTGCTCATAGTGCTAATAATGATAGTTTAGGAGAATGGATTCCCCTCTGGTTGGGGGGGGGGGGGTCACCAGGTTATCCGGCCACCCACATGTGTCCATCAGACACAGAGTTGTTGTCTAGTGAAAAGACACCTTCCTGCAGATGCGTAGAGTGGGATTTGAAAGTTTAAATGATGTTCTCATGACTGACCCCTGCAATAGCATTGAATTTTTTTTAAAGCCATCTCGGTCTGCTTTCTTTGCAATCAGTACCCAAAGAACCCATTGCATCTGAAACAATCATATATAGACCAGATTTTATATTCATCACTGTCAAATGACTCAGCATTAAGCTATTGATCAATTCGCAAAACTACCTTAAGTAGCCAAGCTAAGGAAAGATAGGGTGAGAAATTGGCATTTAATGGATATCTTAGTGGCTCACAATCGCTCTCTGCTCCAGGCAAAAGGAATTTGTGAATAATAACAGTGATTGCTGGATATAAAAAAAAAAAAAACATCTT
This sequence comes from Acholoe squamosa, assembly GCA_949317995.1. NCBI lineage: Eukaryota > Metazoa > Annelida > Polychaeta > Phyllodocida > Polynoidae > Acholoe > Acholoe squamosa. Next base: position 11,940,272 of record OX439046.1, on the reverse strand, counting down.
TGCCACTAGAAAGCACCATATCAGTGATAATCAATGGACAAAAGAACACCCCTAAATAGTGTAATAATCAGAGAAGGCTGACAACTTAATAAACTGTGATAATCAACTGAATCATTGGCTTAATTTTCTTTTGGCCTTAATTGTAACACTGAAAACCTGCTTGCAGCAATTATTCATACTTGGCTTTTTTCTGGTAACAACACTTAGAGTCACCCGCCCTCATTAGCTGAACTTGCTGACTGCCACCGGACACTGGAACCACAGCTACCCATCAGCCACCAATGAGTCACTGAGGCCAAATAAAAAAAAATGTTTGTTTTAAGTAACCCGACCGACCCTAGCAAAATAGGAACAAAAAAGACTTTTTTTGTGATCTTGAAGAATATTTCTCAGTTTTTCATATTTTTAAGAATTTTTCACTACTTTTTGAGGATTTTTCCTGTATCCTTTTCGTGTTTTTCCCCTCTCTCACATTGTCATTTTCCCATCATTATTTTACAATGAAATCAAAGAATTTGATATATCCATTGATAAGTGCCCTAACATTTCCTATATAAAGGTAAAAAAGAAATTAAAAAAAAAATAAAAAAGATCCGACTTCCTGACCCTAGCTCTTTGAGCTATGTTACTGGATACACACCTTTTATTTTTTTGGCCTGATCACATCTGACTCTAAAAGCCATTGGACACATCATTTTATACTACTGCACCTCCCCTGTGATGTCACATGATGACTGACATCATCGGCAAGGTGCCCCCTGTTGGTCTGACTGTGCAACTCCTGCTACAATCCGGTGGTGGCCTCCGAGCAGCCGAGAAATGACATGACATGTTCATTACAATAGGTTTCCTAATTCTGGGGAATTGTAGGTTCAATCCTTTTACAACTGAATTCCCATTGTCTATCTTAAGTATTTCAGGTGCCCATCAGTGCTGATATTAATGGCAGCATTGTACAAACATATGTGACAGGATCTGCGAAAAGGGCCCTTAGTGCAGGGTGCATTAAGGCCCATATTCCCAGTTCATGTCACATATCAAATGACAGAGACAAAGCCCACCATGAAAAATCACAGATTGTCCCCCGAGCAGATGACTCTCGGCATTTAGTCTGTACATCCTTAGAAGGATCAGGAAATCATCAGAAAACAAGGGTAACAACTTCTGGTCTCAAAAGGAGAATTGCTGAGGCCTTTATGTGTTTTAATTTAACTGCTTTGTGTTACTCCATTTAGAACAGTGTTGTTAATTGAAAGGAGAAGAAGGACCACTGATGGCTTGTCAGCATAGTTTTCTGACTGAGAGATTAGCTTGATATAATGAAGAAGAGGCGTTTGGCTTGCCAGTGATTTAAATATGCCACAGTGAAGAAAGGTTGATTGATAGTTACTTTCATGGGAAAGAGAGAGGAATTTGTCAATTGTTTCATAGAATAATTATCAAAAGGGCAAAAACGAACTGTGAGGTATCTGATTTTGCAGACTTTCCAGATACAGCACAACGAAATATGAGGTTTCATTAATTATTCTTGAAGCCAAATGCTGAAGGTAGTACAGAGGCCTGTTGGTAGCAGTTTTTATTGATTCACTTTTCTGATCGTCACTTATTGTTCTTACCTATGAAGCTATCCATGAAGCTGTTAGGGCAAAGTAAAAGAAGGAGATTCTACTGGTATAGATAAAAGGTAATGTCTTTGAGGTGACATCTGATGTGGAACATAGGAAAAGGCAGGGATGTATGTGCTTTGATGAAATCTTAACCACGCCTTGCTCCATAGGTACATCAACTATATAAGCCTATGTAGGAGGAACAATGTATCTATAGACCCTACAAAATTGTTTTTTTCTGTCTTAAAAAAGAAACAGACAGGTAGGCTCCAAAAATAAAATTCAACAGACCACTTTCAGGCATTTACAAGCATTTCAAACAAGCAAGTACATTCAGTAGGCTTATTTGCTAAAAGGATATAAACTCTCATCTCTCCTTCCTCAGAGTGGAAAAGACCCTAGTCCTCAGGGACAACAATTGGATGACTTCTTCTCTATAATAGCAAGGCATTCTAAGAGGAGAATATCATACATAGCAATCACTATATAGGATACCATCCAGGAGACAGCACTGAAAACATGGAAGATCCAAAACTAGTCAGCGGTGACCACTTAAGGTCCTCAAGTTGCCGATACCTAAAAATGCAGCTTTGGGTAGTCAAAATGACGACTTAAGGTCATCATTCTGATGACTCAGGTCGTCAGGATGACAATACTGACAGTACAGAGTCGTCATATTGATGACTCAGGTCGTCAGGCTGACGACCTAAAGTCGTAAACTAAAACTACAAAAAGGTGTATTTTTAGGTATCGTCAACTTGAGGACCTAAAGTGGTCACCGCTGACTAGTTTCGGATCTTCCATGTTTTAAGTGAGCCCTTGACCATCACTCACTATCACACCTGCACATCCCAACCACTGCACTAGGCCATTATGTTTTCATTTTCTGATATTGAATCAGGCAGCCAAGAAAGACTCTGATCAAAAGTGCCACATGGGATTCCACTTTACACTTTCCTGCTGTCTGATTGGATGATTGTGTGGTGGAGCTACATGGGATGGCCCCCTGCAAGGAATGAGCAATATTAGGGGTCATTGCTCTAGTGCAAATTAAGGCCCATCAAGGAAGTTATTGAGAGATAATCCTGACTCCTCTAACTGCCTCACTGCCCACCATTGGTCACTAGCCAAACAGGCTCACCCTGGCACAGATAGTAGTGCTTTTATTAATCTCTTCAGGTCAGTGAATTGGAGGCAATATATTAGATAAACACTGATGGGTCAGTCAGGGAGGTGCATGAGTCAGAGGCAAAATTGCAAAATAGTGCTATGGTAGAGGAGAAAAGGAGACAAGGATTCTTTCAAAGAAAGTTCCTTATTCAAAATTGAGCTAGTAGAGAGGCCCCACCACAAACTATTCTTCCTTATTGTCCTGAATATTGACTAAATTATTATTCTTATCCCAGCTCTGCCTCACACAGGAGGGTTTGTCACACTGAAAACATGGAAGATCCGAAACTAGTCAGCGGTGACCACTTTAGGTCCTCAAGTTGACGATACCTAAAACTACAGCTTTAGGTAGTCAAAAGGACGACTTTAGGTCGTCATCCTGACGACCTGAGTCATCAGGATGACAATACTGACAGTACAGAGTCATCATATTGATGACTCAGGTCGTCAGGATGATGACCTAAAGTCGTCATTTTGACTACCTAAAGCTGTAGTTTTAGGTATCGTCAACTTGAGGACCTAAAGTGGTCACCGCTGACTAGTTTCAGAACTTCTAGGATTTCAGTGCAGCTTTAGATCCTCCACCAGTCTTTGTATGCACCACATGCAGCTGCATATGAAAGCAAGCATACTTTGTATCTTTTCCCGCCTCTTGTTGTTTGAGTCAGAGGTTCTGTGACTCTACAAGCATACAACATCAGACGTCTTGTATACTCTGATATACAAGAGACTTGTTTCAAGGATAGGTTTGATATTACTACATGCTTAGAGACAATGCATTGTGATTAATGCTCTGATGTTTATCATATTTGGATTTTCATCATGCGGAATACAGTTTTGATACACAGTGTTGTTGTTGTTGTTGTTGTTGAGGAATTTTATTGACCGAAAGTACACACATACATTGTACTTTTTTTATTAAGGTCAAAAATAACATTCACAATACACCATCATAATCAATATAATAAATATGAGTAGAGACATTAAGCTTATCACAAACCAATTGGTCAATAAGGACAGGTAACCATCAAACCATCACCCATGCTAATTTACAATCTCTAGGATCATAGCTGACAACATCCATCTAGTTGTTAATAGCCCATTACAGTACATACATATGCATTTATGAATCAGTTCTTGGTACAATCATTTTAAATTACACTTTTGATTTAGTGATCTTTCCATGAAGATAGAATCACCATCCATTTTGTAATGCATATTATTTACAATCACTGTGATCATAGCTGACAACGCCCATCAAGTTGTTATTAGCCCATTACATTACATGGGTATACGTTTGTGAATCAGTGTTGAATAATACAACTCACACTATGATAGCCCTGATTGTAGGACTTTATTCTATGCAGTGCTCCAAAAAAATAAAAGACATGAACGACTGTTTAGTCATGTGACAAGACTTGTTTTTGAGAATTTCACCATAGGCTAGTTGAGCTTATAATAATCGTCTCAACATGAAAAGGGTCCGCTATCAAAATGGCAAGACTCCTAAGCTAGGCTTACTTCCTGTATCAGAATTACCAGAAACAAACCATTTCCCTTATCTTGTATGGACATAACACTATATAAAGTTGCTTCTTGCATACATGGATAAAGTTTTACTGAATTAGCTTGTTTCTGTGATGCCAAAGATGATTTCGTTTTTCATTCCGGAAGTTTGTCACCATGAGCAACAATGCATGTTTCTGTTAGTAATGTATCTTTTGAGCATGATTACGCTTACAATCACTTCAGGATCCTGATCCATCTTATGTAACACCTTACTGTAAGACCACTTACTGGTACACCAATCAGGAGGTGTGATGAAAGACACCTGGTTCATTGACATCCTTTATAAAACATGGAGCTTTAGGCTGTCATGATAAGCAAATAAAACTTATACTTCAGAAAATGACTGCTAACTGGAGCCTGTTTTTCCCTATCATGCGGATGTCCGTATATCACATAGGGACGTCCGTATGTGCTTAAAAGAAAAATTCTGTATTTCCCTATGTATACAGACTTTTAGCCTCTACATGCGGACCTCCGTATTCCTATGTGGGAAAACAGCTGAAACGCCGTATGTAGGGCCTCAAATACCTACAGGGGGGTACACCCCTTGTATGTTAAAAAAACGCTTACGGACCACCGTATGTTACATATGGACCCCTGCATAGGTCAGTATGTTTCCGCGTCTTATTTGTTCAGCCGTATGTGGGGTCATGACATATGACCTTGACCCGGAAGTTTTTATTTCTTTTTTTCGGCGGTTCATTCTAACTTGCTCAGTGGTGCTCGCTCTCACCAAGATTGCTCAGTGGTGCTCGCTCTCACCAAGATCAGGATAGGATGGATCCAGAGAAGCAAGAGAGAATACTTCAAGCGTGTTGACCCCCTTTCCTTTTTCACGGACAAGAAGTTTGTCCAGAGGTATCGTATTCCAAAACCAGTGGTCAGGATTTTGATAGACAGGTTCGTCTACACAAGAGAAATCAAAGTCCTAAGGGGCAAGCATGCTGTACCCTACAGGATCAGAGTAAGTCTCCTTATCCCCGAGCAAAAATTACACCTTGTCTCTTTTCCCTTCCCTCTTTAAGTTAAGACAACCCCTTTCCCTGTCCCCACCCCTCCCCCAAAGAAAAAAATAATATGGTCTTCATTAAAGGGCCTTCTTCACTTACCTTTGAAGACTATAATTCTCCTATACATCTATTTATACAAATGGCATTGCACACACCTGTTCTAAAGAGGTTGTTCTGTCTATCTGCAGTCTATTTTTTCCTTTCTTAGGCCCATCTTGGGTCTACCATATCCCCCTTTCATTCTATGTTCTGCAGAACCATACTTATAGCAAAATCCATTGAAAATAATTTGACTTTAGCTAATTTTACTTTATTTGTTTTTACTTCATAGTTCTGTGTGGCTTTGAGGTACTTCGCCACAGGAGCAACCTACCAGACTATCGGGGACTGTCACGGGGTCAGCAAGAGCATGGTGAGCAAGTCTGTGGTAGACGTGGCTGAATACTTCAGGACACACATCACAGAGTACGTGGAATGGCCTTTTGATGAGAAAAATGCCAAAGCCACTGCCTTCTACAAGAAAACAAAGAAACCAAAGTTCTTCGGTCTGGTGGATGGAACCCACATTCCCATTATGTGCCCCAAAGGTGTGATAAATGATGAGAATCAGTACTATTGCTATAAGGGGTACTACAGCATCAACGTTATGGTAAGTTAAACATATTTCTTTCTTCTCTTCTTTTTCATTTGGTTTCTTTCTATAAAAGTTCCATTCATAAAGAAAAAGACATAAAGTTCATCTTCTTTTCTTCCTTTTTTACTCTCCTGTTATTTAACTTAAATGTCTTAAGTCCAAACTTTTTTTTTCTTCTCTTCTTTACATGTTGTCCCTTTTTTTTCTAGATCATCACAGACTATGATAGGATCATATTTCACATGAATGCAGCGAACCCGGGCAGCTCCAATGATATATATGTAATGAATGGGTCGCAGGTTAAATTCCTAGGAGAGAGGGGGGACTTCCAAGGATACTTTCTACTGGGGGACTCTGGGTAAGTAGTGATTTCAGAAAAATTCTCTCTCTCTCTTGGTTTTTCTCAAATAAAATAGAAACAGGTTTTTCTCCTTTATTTCAAAAATATAAATGTGATATTCCTCTTGAATACAACAAATTATCTGATAACATTATTTATGAAAGTCATTCACCTCTTTCTTCCTTTAAAAATATAACGATTTCTTTAAGGTACGTCCTGACAGACTATGTCCTCACCCCTATTAAGTATGAGAAAACGCAAGCAGACATAGACTTCAACAAATGGCACAGGAAGACTCGTTCTTCAGTCGAGAGAACCATCGGTATACTAAAACAGCGCTGGAGGTAAGGCTTAAAATATTTTTGCTTCTTATATATATCCATAAACCATATATAATTTCTACCGTAACATTTAAAGCCCCCTCATGTTCACCTTTTAAATAAGATGTGTTATATTTTTTTTTAACCAGGTGTCTAGACAGCAGTTGGGGCTACTTGTTCCATTGCCCTCCATTGTATATCCATAACAATAAAATTCAAACCTTGTTATCATGTAAGAAAGCACTTATTTGGCTTTACTTGAACATTTGAAACCACTAAGTTAAGACATAACTTAATCTCTATGTAAGGAGGAAGCATCCTTCCTTGTGGTTCTGATGGTTTTATTTTACGGATGTACCTTTTAGATTTAACCTTAAGTCCCTATGTTATCTACTTCTTAGATACAGACTTCCATATGTATGTGTGTATATATAAGTATTAAGTACTTATTTCTTTTGAAGATATCCACTGTTCTTCAGTTTTCTTTTAATTTCTTGGATATAAGTGAAACACTCTCATGTTCGGCACATACGGACATATACCATGTGAACTATGAATCATTTCTGTCATCCTATTGTCAGAACAATCAACAGCATGGAAACAGCAAAGTCTTAAACCTTCTATTCATTACTTTCCTTAATATTCTTTAACAAAGGGCCTTGTACATTCTTTTTCTAATTATTACAGAAACAAGTTCTCCAACTGAACCTTTTTTTTCTATTACATGTTAGATATTTAACTCGATGCTTAACAAGTCTAAGAGAATTTGTCTTTAGTTCTGCAGTCTTAAAAGTAACTAGACACAAACAATTCTCCTCACTTTATGTAATAAAAGACAGTCCTGTATTTGACTGGAAAACATTAATCTTGAGTGTATTTGTCTTCTTGATTTCAGAATGACACATGTTCATTAAGACTTATATATTATCCCGGTATTTCTGTGTTGCTTTACGTACCCTGGAAGACCTTTTCAGAGGGACACGTTTCTTTTTATCTTCTCCGTAGTCCTTCTCTGAAGCCGACGCTGAAGCTTCTGTGTCTGCTTCAGACTGGGTGTCGATGTCCTGGGGGATGACAACATTTTTTGCCGCATCTTGATGATCTTCCTGTACGTCTGTAGCCACTATAACAAAATCGTTGCTTTTTAAGACACTAAACTGAGGAAGCCCTTTGTCTTGAGGACTTATACAGTTGATAGCTGCATATGAAACGAAACATAATTCTTCAGTATAATTTTTTCCTACACAAAGCATGAACTAAATATTTCAATTTTATTCTCAACCTCATAGGATTTATTTATTTCGGTCTATCTGAAATAAGATACTTTATTTGTTATCTTTTTTTCGGATCTCCTTACCTTCACCAGGTATAGCCAACTTCATCTTAGACGTCTCCTCTTCGAAGAAAAAAAACAGGTTTTATGTGGCTCTCGGTCTGATATGTGGGCGGTTTCCCGTCTTATAAAGGGAAATAAAAAAAAAATTAGAATAAAAGAGGGTGAATAAAATCTTACATACATGTTTCTATGTAAAAATGTTTACCCATCTGAAAAATATGCAAATCCCCAACAATGTTTTGCGTTCTTTTCCTCTTAGGACTGGATGAGCGTGTACAGTTATCTGAACTTACCAGTGGGAGGTTGTGGATGGGTAAGAAAAGCAGATAAACCGGAAGGGTCTACTTCTAAGGGATGTTTCTGATTCCCTAATGTGTGCATGCAATAAAAGTGAGAGCCTGCTGTCAACACCTAGGCGATAGTTATCATATCAGTTTGGCTTTTCACAGGCTCTATGTCAATCCTTTTTCTTTCCTTTAACTGCCTTTAGACTTAACATGTTCAAAGAAAAGTGGAACTCTCAGTTATTTTAAGACAGAGGGTCCACCTTGATACTCCCTTCAGGAAACTCAGTTATTAGAGGAAAATAGGATACATTAAAATTATGTGCAATAATAAAATACAACGTCAAAGAAAGATTTGAGTCTATTTTCTGTACCTTGTGTCTCTTCTGTCCGTAGAGAAGCCTGAGTGTCAGGCTCTTGGGACGCACTGCCCTCCCCCTGTGGCTCCGCTGCTGCATCATCTACTTCTACAGCAGGAGAATTAACCAGTTTCTTTTGTTTCTTGCCCTGAGGACTGCTCCGGTAAGTGTGGAATGGGAGGAGAGGGTACAGGAAATTCTTTAACATCTCGTGGGGGAGACTCGTCCGGACCTTCAGTGACTGCTTGAGGAGGGGACACTACAGGAGATTCTGTCTTTTCTTCAGGGTCCTGACGGTTCATGTTTCCATGCGTTTTAACAACGGGAAGACCGACTGAATAAAGACATGAAAAATAAATTTCCTTCTTTATTTTTAAGCAGTAGGTTATAAGAACATATCCATACCGATTGCCTGTATGTTAAGGTTATTATTATTATTATTATTATTATTATTATTACTTTATTCTCATGAACTTGTCCCAATGGGACGTTTTTCCGCGCACTCCGGCGGTACAGACAACAAGTGCTTATAGTCAAACTGTATGCCCAGTCTACCGAGTTGCTTATAAAACATTCAATACATAATGAAACCATAGTTAGCTTACACTTTATATGTAATGATCAAGCCCATCAAATAAATGTGGGTGGCTCAATACCATTACTCATATATATTCAACTTAGATATCGCTGCTTTAAAGCGCCGCTTGGTTGGTAAGCGCTGAGTGTCTTTATCTAGCAAGTCCCAGAGTTTCACCCCTCGATAATATGGCGAGCGATGATAGGCGCTAGTTTTTGCACGTCTAATAGCGAATTTCAACTTGAGATCACCTCTAGTTCTAATATTGTGCCTCTCTATCACCTCACCTTGGCATGCTTTCTTCCACATCATTAGAAGTTGTTTAGACCTTCTTACTTGTAATCTCTCTACCTTACATTCTCTGTGTAAATCAGCTACACTTTTATTTCGTACCCGCGTTTTACAGCAGACCCTCAAAGCATGATTTTGAAGTCGTTGTATTTTCAAGAGATCAGCCTGCTGTCCGCTGCCAGTATAAAACGAACAATATTCTGCTACAGGTACTACGGTGACTTTATAAATATTAATACAGGTTTCTTTAGTCATACATTTGCGGAGGTTACTGAGTTTATATATTCTGTTGCCTAGACTTTTCTTTAATTTGGTGATATGATGACAGATATTAAGGGAGCTGTCCAACTCCACACCCAGGTATGGGTAAGTAACACAATTTGGTAAGACATCTGTACCTAATTTCATATCAGGACCAGGTAGTCTGCCCACTCTATGTTTAGTTCCGAAATACATGCACATGGACTTACTGGCATTAACAGTCATATAGTTATTCACACACCAAGTATGTATTCTATCCAAGTCCTCTTGAAGTAGGCGCCTTGATTCATCAACTCTGTCTGCCGAGGCATATAAGATCACGTCATCAGCATACATACAGAACTTACAATTTTTATTTCAGGGCCTAAATCATTAATGAAGATGACAAACAACAGAGGGCCTAATGTGGAACCCTGAGGGACCCCATATTGCACATTTTTGGTGCTGGACTTGACGTTATTGGCAATAGTTTTGTGTGCCCGATGGGACAAATAGCTCATGAGCCATTTTTTTACTTTGCCGTGTATATTCAACCTTGCAACCTTGTGTAGGGAAAAACACTATGCTGGATGGAGTTTCTGTACATAGTAGTCAATTCTTTCACCAAGAATAATAGAGCATCTTTCAGAACCCTGCTGTTAATGCCTTCAATACCACTGGATTTGTCAATGTTGATAGTTTTGACCAGGGATAGGACAGTTTCCTCGTTGACTATGTCAAGCAGGGGGAGGTCTCTGTCATCCGCATCTATGACCACCTCATCAATACTTGTGACAGCTGTTGGGCCTGCAACAGGTAGCTTACTGAACAATTCACTTCCAATATGGGAGAAGTAATCATTAATATACTCAGCTGTGTTATCGGCAGGAATAACTTCTCCAGTGACGTCATTTACTAGATTTATATTAAGGTTTTTGGACACAGGATTTAACAGAGCATTAACCTCACGCCAGAACTTATGTGGATCCCCTCTGGATTCTTCTAACTTCCTTATTACAAAATCACCTTGGGCTAGCTCGAGCTGCCTATGATTACGATTTCTCATTCTCCGTATAGTTTTCAAGGTGTCTTTGTTATGTGTCCGCTTCCATTCAATAAGTAACTCGTTTCTCTCATTTACCAACTCAATAATTTCCTGTGTTATCCATGGTTGAGGTTCCTTTTTAATAGTAAAGGATTTGACAGGACAGGTGGCATCTAGATATTCAATTAGTGCTTCATACATGAATTGCCACTGGAATTCAGGGTCCGTTGACTCATAGAATTCCTCCCAATCAAGGTCTAACAGATATTCCTTCATATCATCATAATCATAGTGTTTGTATGATCTACCTGTAAATTCAATTGGGTTATAGAGTTCACACGGCTTTTTTCGACATGCAAATATAGCAAAATGGTCAGCAATCATACAATTAAGCACTCCGTGATTACTTACTACATCACAATCTGTGATAATTTGGTCCAGACAGGTAACTCCATTGTCACTTTCATTTGGCCTAGTGATGTCATCAATCAATCTTCTGATGCTATGCTCTCTACATTTATCGAATAATTCATTGGATTCATTAGAATTCCTGTCGCGCACATTGATGTTCAGATCACCCATGACCCAGACTTCATATTTATTATTGTCAACCGCGTTTAATGTGGCACTCAATTTCTCCATAAACTCAGCAATTCTATTGATTCTGTATTGATTGCGCCTGATATTGTGAAAGAGTTCCTGTGTTAATAAAACAAAATTGCCGCAGATGACATGCTCATACACCAATCAATTGATAAGCGCTACCTTATTAGGCTTAGAAAATGAATGCCAAAAGTCATCTGTCTTTGGACAATGTGAGATTTGCCATTATTGGCATGGTCTCAGCTGACTTATGTGATTGACTTATGTTGGAGTACCATCGATGAGTACACAGGATATATATTCACAAATCCCCTTAGTGTAGAGCAATTTCCATTCACTAGGATATCTATTAAGTGCTAATTCTCTCCGTCTGCCTTTCTCCTGCTATGGATCAACAGTATCTTCCATCAATACTGGGGTAATTTATTGCCAATGGTATATGGAGTCTGGGTTACATATTGTCTCCACTCAGGAGGGCCTGAAGTGGGTCTTTGAGCCATTGATTGTGAATATAGTAGGTTTTTAAGAAATCAATGCAGAAATTATCAACTTCTATCAATTCTTAAATTCTAGTAATGTCTCTGAGGAAAGTTTAGTGATGTTCTGTGGTCACAAATGTATGAATATTTTTACATTTATAAGCCACTTTCTTACATCGTAAGGTTTCTATAAGTGGCAATAAGCCTCCGGTTCATGCATAAGCTATGTCTTATACACAGAAAAGAAATCCTTCCCTTAGTACGGACTGATTAATTTGAAAATAAATTTAACATATTTGTCTACTAATTTTCTGCATTACCATTTTGCTAGTTCAAATGTGACTGTTCATCGACCAACATTGATTTTTACTGTTAGTTTAATACAATGATCACTGTGCACAGAAATCTCAACATCTATCAAGACTACACTGTCTGACCCATGGCAGGAGAAGCCTGTTTGGCAAGTGACCAATGGAGGGCTGTGAGGCAGTAAGAAGAGTTGAGATTATCTTTCAATAACTCACTCATGATGGGCCTTAATCTTTGAGAGCCATATGTAAAGACCCTTATTATCAACCTCCCCTTGCAGGGGTCATCCAGTATTGCACCACAGAACAATCATCCAATCGGGCAGCAGAGTCTTTCTTGGCTACTGTACCAAATTTCAGAAAATGAAGACATTGCCTGCTGCAGGGGGTAGAGTCCCCCCCCCCTTGGCGTGAAAACAGTTTTTTTAACATTAAAACAATGTTTTTATTTGGTTCCTAAGTTTGTCAAGCGTTTCATTTTTTCAACGTTGAAATAACATTAAAACATGTACTCCAAAAACCTTTTCTTGACATCCTTATAAAAACATTCTTATTTTAGGTCAAACAAACATTTCTTTTTCTTTTTTTTACATAAATGAAACGTAAACATTCATCCAATTGGGTAGCAGAGTCTTTCTTGGTGTCTGGACCCAATATCAGAAAATGAAGACATTGCCTGGTACAGGGAGTAGAGTGTGACCACAATGTGCAGATGGATGGGTGGGTTTGATGTGGGGTGATGATCAAGGGCTGGCTTGTGGATGGTAGGCTATGGTGGTATATACTACTCAAGGTGGGACTGAACAGAACAATTTCACACAGGAACTGACCCAGGGACTTCAGGGGTGTTGGAAAAGGGTTGAGGAGAGGGCCGTGCCACCCTCTGATCCCAGACCAGTAGGGTATGGTGTGATCAACCTAAAATTTCGAAAGCAAATATTTACAATAATGAAGTCAAATTGATTGTGGCCCCTCCAAAGACCCATTACTCCTGACACCCCTGAAGCTCTGACTTTGTATTCTACTACTTGGAAATCAATTATCATATGAGTTGGGTAGATCTATTTACTATGTGAATCACCATTCTATTAAGCAATAAGCCTAGAATACATGGAATATAACCCATCCAAGGAAAATGGCGTGAGCAGGAGAAGGGCAGCGCAAAAGTAATCGCCAGGGGTTAGAAACGTTCACTGGGAATGAGGTGGGGGTGAGGTCGCCAAGTTCACCCCCACAGACGCCCTGTGTAGATAGGAGTGAGGTCACATGACATAAGCTAGGTGGGAGGGGGAGGTGGTTGACTATATTTAGATGATGATACCCCCCACCCCTTCCACCCCTTCCACCCCTCCCCATCCCCCATCCCCCCACTCTCATCCCTTGGGGAACTTTCATTTGAATGGAGTCATCAATTATTAAAGAGCTGCCTTCTTGTACATTGTATGCTGGTACTCTCAGTTAGTTTCACTTATCAAACCAGTGCAGCAGAAGCAAAGCCCGTCCCAAAACGTTTCCCTCTGAAAATATAATATAGGCATATATAAGACACATACAGGCAAATGGAAATGAACATAGTGTAATGATTAGGAGAAATGTAGTTTTAGGATACACATGGAATTGTAGTTTTATTAAACTTATACCTACAATCACAGTAGAACAAACGTGCCTATACACACAGAGGTGTCAAGCACAATGGAATGGCTGACACTGAAAGATACATGCTGAAAAAAAAACATGCAAAGGTTATATTTTGACGGTCAGCAGTGCAGTGCAGTAAATATAGGTGTGAATTCTCTATTGTACTGTTTGTAGAATACACTATTTGTACACTGACATATGATGTGCTGAATTCTACTGTAGTCTTATTCATTTCAAAGATTAATTATCAAATATCTAGTTTAAACCCTAAGAGTCAGAGACAACCTACCTTCCGACCTTGCTTCAGTGGCTCCTGGTTCAAACTGTCACTGGAAAATCCCCAGGAGGACGAAGAACTTTCAAACTTCAAAATGTAAGGATGCATTCACATCAGCATGAGCAGCCCTGACTGAGCCTGCTCAGAAGCTCACTCACACCCACACCTATGCACACCTCCTCATCCCATCCCTCCCTTATGCTGAGTGTGCCTGGGTGTGAAGGAGTAAGGTGTGAGAGGGCTTGCTCACACCTCACTCCTTCACACCCTTTGCGCTATAGCTCAGAATACCCTCGCCCAGGCCTCCCTCAACCTCACCCCAGCACAAGCATATTTGCTGAGATGGGTTGTCAGGAATTCTCAACCGATGAACAGTTCAGGCTAAGCCTTCATTGTCAGCGAATACATCCTGGTGGGTGGAAAACTTACGTGGCAGTTTTGAGGTACAGTCATTATATTCATATTTTACATCAATCTTTTGTACTCAATTTGGGAATTTGATATATGTTTAGTCTCTCGGAATTACACATAGATGTATCACCTAAAACTGAGTACACAGCTTTCATTCCATAAGCAATAGTGCTTGATAATGTTCGTTATCAATAATGACTTATGCACTTGAGAACATGATACATCTTGGGCAGCAGATTATCTTAAGGCCACTTACTCCTACATCAATCAGCAGCCCTGATAAAAGGTGGTTCATTGGCATACTTCATAAAACATGCAGTTATAGACTGCCATAATGAGCACAAGGTACCAGTGGCAGAATGCAACCGACACTGACACTTTGTAGAGCTGATGGGTCTACGCCAAACATACTTTACTTTGAACACTAAATAACTGAGGTAGAACCATTCTTCTTGATCAGCTGGTTTTTCACTTTTTTGTTCACTGTGGTACCCAAGATCATGCCAAACCAACAGGTTAATTAAGTAATATAATGACTTCTATGATCGATGCCTAGAGAGCCTGTAATCTACTAGATACCAAGGACTAAGTAAACAACTATATTTTTCAGTTTTTTACCAGCTCTAAAATAGCTTCATCAGTGCTAAGGCACTGCATTGTTTCTAGTTGCTGTCTGGATGGTGATGTGAGGGGCTTCTGTAGTGTATCTTGTATGTAAGGTGGTAGAACATATTCATGTTGGGAAAACAATAAGGCTCCCTGAAGATATCAACTGTGAGAAGACAAGACAGGAAATGTATTTAAGGTTATACCATGATTTCGGGACTTCCGGTGGGTTTATATGCAGTTTAGCCGTGCATTATTCTGCATATACCACCCTTGTGCATTTTTGAAATTTTTGGTATATACTTTTTCGGGGTCAAGTTGGACTATTTTGGGAAATTATGGCAGCTATACAAAGTTAATCTAGCCATTTTCCATGGTGAAAAATCGTGCCAACTCGTAGGAGGATTGAACCCCGGCCGCAGTGGTAGTAGGCGAAGGCCTTAGCCATAGCGCCACACTGAACGGTGATGAAACACAATGCGAAAATAAATAAATTCTAACCTGAGGTCCTAGTGGTACGTTTCCATTCAGTTTTCGTATTGATTCCAAGCTTGTCATGTTATAATATTAAAATCCCAAGAAGTATTCGATCCATAGACGAGGAATGCGTGCTAATTTTCTCCATTTTCTTCGATATAAATAAGAATCCATTGATTTTCCAAACGTACGCGAGTCACGGCCCGGTTCGCTCTGTGCAAAGCCATTGTTTTTGTTCCTTGCCGGGAGGGGTACCACCGTGTTCACACTCACTTTTTGTATGGAATCCAACCATGACACGTCTTCAAATTAATACATACATATCCTTAAACATTCTAGATGAGTACTCCATGCTTGATATGTCCGATATATTCGAAATAAATAAGAATCCATTGATTTTTCCATCGTAAGCGAGTCGCGGTCTGCCATTCCCACCCGCCTCCTTGTTCGTCGAAAGTGTGTCAGTGGCCCAGATGTAGATATAGGTCAACTGCTCGTTGTACAAGAAAGACGCCGAAAATTTCGGACCCGTTTGGAAAATCAATGGATTCTTATTTATTTTGAATATATCGGACATATCAAGCATGGAGTACTCATCTAGGATGTCTAAGGATATGTATGTTTTAATTTGAAAACTTGTCATGGTTGGATTTGATACGAAATGTGGGTGTAAACAC